>CM053789.1:556210832-556480832 GCA_028749045.1 Cupressus sempervirens | reverse complement strand
ATCCTTCATTTGCATACAATTGCGACTATGGTTTTCGAGCAAGAGAATCATTGTCCTGCATGATTTTGATCATTTCAAGGCCTCATAATGTCTACTGTAAACTAAGTATTCATGATGTTAGGCAAAATTTTAAAAACAAAAAAAGATACAACCATCTTATATAAAATTGCACTTTATTTTCCCTATCGGCATACCCCTTGCATCACCTTTGGATGCAAGTGCTAATCTTTTAGATTACATAATAAAACCTAATAGGACAGTAACAAGTCTGCATTTGGATCCTAGCAACTAAGAGTCAAACATCTAATAGCATAACGAAACCAATGTTTTTCCTAACATCAATATTCAAAGATTGTCACTACGTCTTAGATTTACAAACCAACAACAAATTTACTAAACAATGACAATAGATGATGTTCTGAATCTTATTTTTTTGATGTCATTAATAGAATGGAACGCAGATGCTCAAAAACCATCAAAGTAATGACTATATAACATCAGTATATTCCAACAGGCCTAGTTCTTAGAAGTTCTTCATCTTAACCCAATCTCATCATGAACTTATCATAACAAAGTTCTTTACCATGCACAACACCATCTAGTTATGTTTGAACATAATATTTTTGGAAGAAGATGAGCAAGTAATCTAACCTCTGTAGATGTTGCAGTTATAAACCATTGCCCACATAACACAACAGATTTATTCATGTACAAATATGTTATATAAATGCCCGTTTAATGCATCTGCACTTAGAATATGTTCATAATATAATAGGTAGTTGCTGTCTCCTCCACAATAATCATAGAGTAATAATGGCCACCTATTTAAAACTGGAATTGAATATCGACAACCAGAACTCTTCAACCAACTTAGATTTTGCTTTCTCCACAAATTAATTTACAATTTTGTTATTGACTTTCAAGCTTGAGGGGTTCAAACTGATTTTCTTCTCTTTTAATTGGATCTTTGATGACCACCAGTTTCACCTTTCACACTATTTAATCAGTGAATTTTCAGGATGAAAAATACCTATTACACATGCAGAGATACAAGGGGCAATAGTACAACCACCTATACTATTCTTGTCTTCACAAGTTTAGGGAGTTTCTAAATGGTCTTGTTAATAAACAGTGGCCTAATATACCTGGTATATATGGTTTATAGATTGCCCAATTCTCATTTTTTTCTATAGCATTATTTCACTACACGTTGATGTAAACTTGACCGTGAATTTCTTACCACTGACTGAAAGAAAGTAAAAAGTTTATTCCCAGCAAAAATATATAGGTTCCCCACTCATAGTTTGCTTGCTTTAGGGTTGTCGACTTATCACGTTGAATGATAGCCAATTTAGAAGCCTGATGCAAGGATTTTAAGAGCATGAGGCATGCCACAATAGATTGTTTTGTGGTTACCAGGATCAAACTTGGAGAAGATTTGGGAGGCTGATTTTTGAATTGGATTTGCTACCCAAAATAATCAAAACAGAACAATGCAAAATTCTAAATAAGCTATTGATTCCCAATAATGATATCTATAATTATTTTTCTATACAACAGTCTACAGACCTAGACTTGGCACACATTTGGCAGGCCTCATTAGGCACTGCTTGGAGTAGGCTCAGACTTGGAGATGAATTGTCAAGTACTTGCAAATCCTGCAATTATTGTTTTACTCAATCAATGTAGAAATGCCAAGGTAAAACTGATTTTCAATCCATCAGGAAATATTGATTTTTTTTTTCTTTTCACAAATTTGATTATTCAGTACCTTACTCTTAGGAAAATTAAAGTAAAGATTGGAGAATGTCCTTCAATGGGTGATTGAAGCATTGGAATTGATGTGCAAGAAGGAATTTAAAACCTAATGGTAGAAGATTTGAAGGAGCTAATTCCTTTTCTACAATGGCTAGTTTGATTTGACAAGAAGCAAAGATAGAGATGAGGCACAAGGAGGCTGGGAAGGTATGAAAACCTTTGTCATGATGAAGGAAAATCAGGATGATGCAACGACCTCTAGAGAGTTCACATCTTTAGTGGTTAGTTCCTTTGTAAACTAATAGCCGTCTATAAAATATTCTAGAGGTTTGGCTTGCATCCAAAAATATAAGGCTCAACAAGATGAGTATACTAAAAACTTCCCATTTGATATTTTAAATCATTGCTAATTGTCTATATTCACTATTTTGTCGATGCATTATGTCTCTATTTCTATTCCATAACAAAGTATAAAGGTAGGAAATGAATCCCAACATATAAATTTCCTTATACCACTAACAATATGCAAATGACAGATTGAGACTGGAATATTGGTTCAATAAGAATACTCATGAAATAAAGTTAACTTTATTCATGTTCTTTACTTTGGTGTATAATATTTCAAAGCTGTGGTTTTCCTCTTATGCCCCATTCCACACTCATTCGATACAAATTGATATATATATATATATATAGCAGGATTCTCTTGACCAAAAGTTTCATGGGAGATATTGTTTTAAATGTTAATATGTCTTTTCTTATGTTCGATAAGGTGATTATTGGCTATAAGATCTGATTACTAAATGGACTACTAAATGCTGGTTAGATGTTTCCACCAATATATGGTTTTGTTGGCATATTTTTGCAGATTGTAACAAACATATTCTTAGATTGGATATTTCTGTCATGTCTTTAAGCTTTGATCAATTGAGGTGTCAATGTTTGAAGATCACCGAGTATGAAAACTAACTTCTTCGATTGTATTATATGTTCTAATTGGCTGTGATAATTTTTTCATTTATTTAAGTGGTGGTTGTATTTCACTCTTTCCTATTTCTATTTCTTTTCTCTCATAAATGTCTTTGGGGTGAGTTTTACTCCCCATGACTTCTTTGTATTCACCTTTCTCACACTACTTCTTTCTTGCTATGACTTCTTTTATATTCACCTTTCTCACACAATTTCTTGATAAACAATGTCACGGATCCTTCTTCGTTGTATATCTTGTTTGTACAGGCTACATGTATGCATAAATAATATAAAAATACAATGTGATGATTATGATTTAATAGTTAATGCTTGTTGGTAAACAGATTTGTCACAGTAGAATTTGCCCAACAGAGTGTGTGGCAAACTGTTCACAACAGTTGGAGAGGCCCTTGGTATGCGGCCTTCCTCTAGAGAAACTCTTGATTCATGATTGATAGTGATCTCAGGTGAACTTTTTCCTTTACCAACACATTGGATCAACCTTTCTAATTGATGAGGGTTAGCTTTTAGGTAATCCAACTGAGAAATTTGTACTTTGGTCTTCTTACAGTGATCAATAAAATCAAAAGAGTCTTCAATGATAGGAGGAGTTTTACCCTTATCTGTCTCCTTTGCTTGTGAAGGATCTTCCGGAGTATGCTTATGAGATAGAATCCTCTTAGCAGTCTCATCATAAGCTTTTTCCTTTGCTTGTTTACTCCACTTTTCTTCCAATCTCTATCTCCAACTTGGTGTAGCTGCATTGCAAGAATGATTGTTAATATCTTTGGCTTTGTCATCATCAGATTCATATTCCAGAAAGTTAATAGAAGAGGTCCCAACAGTGGGCTCTGTTACATCTTTAGGAGTCACATATTCTTCTATCTTCTCCGTAGTCAAATGCATTTGCATGAATCTAGCCATCTCAGGACAGCTCGCACCATCATGATCTGTTGTTAGGTGAAAATCACACATAGCAACCTATTTACTAAATGATGAGGGATGTTCAATGGCTAACCTTGGTGTTGATTGGGGTAGCCATTTAGTTTGCCTATTCTATTGATATGGCATATAATTCCTCCTTGGAATATCTTGATACAAAGGTGGAGGATTATGAGGCAACTGCTTTTTGAGTTGTAACAGATCATTAGCCAATTTTTGATATAAAGGATCAGTGGTAGAGATAGGAGCTTGTTGACCATTTCCCTTTTGTAGATCATGACTCCATTTTCCTGAACTAAGCAAGTCATCTTCCACCTCGATAGCCAAAGTTTGCGTGGCCGCTAGATTAGCGGGTCTTGTCCTTCGTATTTGAAAGCTTACGTTAGAAGGTTGAGAACTGGTGAAGAAAGTCATTTGATTTTCTTCAGTGGGTCTTTTGTTGACAGGAATTTGATTTACCATCTGATTAAAACGAGCAATGAATTCTCGCATAGGCTCATGAATTTCCTTCTTCATCTGAGTCAACTGGGAAAGGAGCAAATGTTCATTTTCAATAGTCTTAAATCTCCTTTCGAAAGCTTGAATCAAAGTTACCCATGAAGTAATTGATCTAGTTGGTAGCTATCCAAACCATTCAGCTGTGACTTCAGTGAGTGTTTCAACAAAAAGACGAATAGAAACATCTTCATGTTGAATTGCAAGAACCCCGCTTGCTGTAAAGAATACACTTATATGCTGATCAGTAGTGACTTTTTCGTCACCGAAAAACTTGGGAAGAATTTTTCGAGAACCAATGGGCATGTCATGTAATTAGTTCCCTAAATCTAGAGGACCAATAGCAGCTCCCCATGGGACTGGTGGCTGCGGTGCTTGATGTGCCATGGTCGAAAGAAAGATATTCAAGGGCTGCAAATTTATAGCTAAAGGTATGAGAGTACCTGACAGAATCAAAGCTTGAAAGGCCATAGGAGAAACAATAGCCTTAGTTGGTGAAGAAGACCTACTAACAGACTTGACCTTTTTCTTCTTCTTAGGAGTAATTGTCTTAAAATCTAACTTTCGAAGGGCTTCGAAATCTTTGTCTACCAAACCCTTTTGTCTATCAACCCGCGTGTATGGTTTATCAGCTAGCTTAATGGTTATTATTTATTTACCCTTGAATATGACCAAGATTCTGTCTGTTTCTTCTTGGAATGACCACTATTCTTTCAATAAATATAACGTTCTGACCAATAGGGGCTCTTTGCAAGATTTCTCCGAACTCTTCTTCTTCTTCAAGAACTTGATTCACTTGATGATATTCCTATGCACTTCGTCTACACCTCCAGGCTAGAGTGTTCAAGTCTGAGATGATATCTTCTTGGGTGTCTCGAAAGTTGAGGTTCGGTTGGAGAACAGGAAAAATGTTCTCATGCGAAAGCACCATTGTGCTTCATTACAAGTGACTATTAGTCTTTTCTTGTTTAGTCTCCCCAGTAGAGTCGCCAAAAATCTGTTGGTAAATAGATTTGTCAAAGTAGAATTTTTCCAACGGAGTGTGTGGCAAACCATTCACAACAGTTGGAGAGTTTCTTGGTATCCGACCTTCCTCTGCATTTAGAGGGGTAGCTCCCTCGTATGATCTAACTTTTAAAGGATTTTCAAATAAAGAATTTAAAACTTCAAAGTTTAAGAGAAAGTCATCCAAGACGAATGCACCACACGCCCTCATGACCTTCTTCAGTAAACAAGATTGATAACAATGGTGATCATGAACTATGCTTGAAGGCAACCAGTATTACCAAGTACATTCGTTATCATTCATAAACATTCGCATAACATCATGAGAATGTCTACTACTGCATATAACAATTTGGATTTTAAAATAAGAAACCCAAAGCACATCTCATTTGATTTTCTTGCACCAAGAAAGCAATAGAGATTTTTCAATTCAGAGATAAAAAGTGTACATACTTTCCAAAATTTATCCCTAGATCAAAATTTCAGCATAGTGTTCCCTTATTTTTCAAAAAAAAGTCCCTTTTGTTGGATAATGTTGTCCTTGATGTCACAAAAATGTCATATCAGTCATTAGTCTCAAGTTCACCGAGCTCAGACAGTCTACAATGCAATCTACAGTGCCAACCGAGCTCACTCGATCATTGAAGGAAATGTGGAAGACAGTGTTAACCAAGCTAACTCGGTCAACAAAGGAAAGGTGAAAGACAGTGTTCACCAAGCTCACTCGGTCATCAAAGGAATCATGGAGAAGTCAGTGTTAACTGAGCTTCACTCGGTCTCCAAAGGATAGTTTCCACCGAGCTCACTCGGTTATCTCAGGAAACTCAATACTTACTGAGTTCTCCTGGCGATTGAAGGATTGTCACAAAGTTCGCTGTATTAACCGAGCTCAGTCGGTTAACACAAGAATTATTTTTTGAACAAAGTTCACTGTGTAGGGTCAACCAGTACAGGGATTTCCTAATTAATTACTTCTAGCTGACTGTTGTAATTGTTTGTTTAGTCAATGATTTGAGCCGACTAAGATAATCTGAAAGGTATATATGGTCATTCAAGTTATGAATTAAAAGGTGTGTGTGATTGTGAAAAAGAAGTTATGAATGTGAATTATAGTATGAAAAGGCGAATGTTGAGCAAAGTTTGATGAAGGATCAGATTTGTTGAAGGAGCTGTAAAGTTGCATTTGATTAGTAAGGATCCAATCAAGCATAGCAGAGATTTGTAATCAGTAAAGATAAGTTGTACATTATATCAGGTCACTTCATTGTTGCTTTCTAACCATTGTAATAGTGAATTCAAAATCTCTTAACAGAGTTGGTTTAACAGCCATTCAATAAATCCTCTAACAAGGTGAGAGTTCAGTTGAATTGTTCTAAAGACCTCTAGCAAGGCCACTCCTAACAGGGTGATTAAATCCTTTAACAGGGTCACACCTAACCATGTATTTTTGTAACCTTTAATAGGGTTGGCTCCTAACAGGGCTCACTTCAGAAGAGTGAAAAACAGTATCTAGTTACATTGGTGGTTTTTCCCATATTGGGTTTCCATGTTAAAATTGGTGTCTCTTGTGTTCTTAATTGCTGAATTGCTTTGTGCATGATAACATATCAGTTCTTAATATTTATCATTTACTGCATTATCAAGTTTCAGCATTTTATATTAATCAGATCAAAGGGTATATTCAGACATCTTAGGGACTGTGGAAAGTTTTTGTAGTAACTGATTCACCCCCTCCCCCTCTCAGTTACTCTATTCTCATTTCCAACAATTGGTATCAGAGCTTTTGGTGCTTGCAAGAAAAGATTTCAAGGATCTAAGCCAAAGATCAAGATGTCTTACAAAAGAGAAATTCCAAAACTCAATAGAGATAAATTCTCCGCATGGCAAGGATTGATGAGACTTCATATGGCTACTGTTGGTGATACTGGACTGAAATACATTGAAGAAAAATATGAAGAACCTCCTGGCACATTGTCTATCAATGACATTGCTAAAAAGAAGACTCACAACAATATGATGATAGACATAGCATCCACTCTCAGTTATGAAGAATTTGATGACATTAAGGACTGCAAAACTGCCTTTGAGATGTGGAACAAGCTAAAAGAGATCTATGGAGGAGATGATAATGTGAGAAGAGAAAAAGCAGAAAGTCTAAGAGGACAATTTGATCAAATGAGGATGAGAGAGGATGAAAACATTGCAAAGTATGTTGAAAGAGTTAAAGCATGTGTGAGTGCAATTAGAGCTTCTGGAGGTGATATCAAAGGAGAAACAGTTATAAGCAAAGTTCTCAGAACCTTGCTTCCCGTTTATGCAATCAGAGTTTTTGCAATTCAGGAAAGAAGGTGTAAAGCAAATCATCAGATAAATCTTGAGGCCATAGTTGGAAGACTAACTGCATTTGAACTAGATAACTTTGACAACTATGTTCCAGCCTCCAAGAACATTGAATCAGCATTTCAAGCCAAGCTCTCACTCAAGGAGAAAAAAAAAAAGGAGAAGGAATCTCAGTCAGAAAGTGAAAATGAATCAAGCCAAAGTTCAGACAGTGACCTCGAAGTGATTGAAGCTCTACTAGCAAAGAAATATTCTAGAGGCAGAGGAAAATACAAAGGTAAAGTTCCTCTAATCTGTTTTTCTTGTGAAAAAATTGGTCATATTGCAGCAAGGTGTCCAAACAAGAAAAACAATGATGAAAAGAAATATTACAAATGGAATGGCAAGAAAGACTTCAAATCATCCAAGAACAAAGGTAAGAAATCATGCTTCATGGCTGAAAATTCTAAAGATTTTGATAATAGTGAGGATGAAATTGTTTATATTGCCGTTAAAGATGATTCTGATAGTGACGAGGAAGATAAAATGGCACTTGTTTCTCATATAAGTAAGAATGATACATGGATTATAGATAGTGGTTTCTCACATCATATGACTGGTGATAAAACTAAGTTTGATCAGTTTGAAGACTATGATGGTGGCAGTGTAAGGTTTGGTAATAATGAACCTCATTTCATAAAAGGAAGAGGAAGAATCTGTCTAACCAAAGAACTTGTATGTAATAATGCCTATTGGGTTGAAGGTCTTAAACATAATTTGCTAAATGTGGCACAGTTACTCAATACTGGATTCAAGGTGGAATTCATGCATGGAAAGGCAAGACTGGTGAATGAGCAAGGAAAGCTGATAGGATCTGGCACCCAAACTAAAGGTAACTTGTTTTATCTAGAACTTGGTGAATGCTCATGTTTTATTGCTCAAATTGAAGAAAGTTGGTTATGGCATAAAAGGTTGTGTCATGTCAATTTTGATAATCTAGTAAAAATAAGCAAATTCAAGAAAGTGAGAGGCATTCCTAACATTAAGAAACCTGAGGTTAGTCTATGCAAGAATTGTCAGATTGGTAAAATGGGAAAGACTAGTTTTAAAAGTAAGAACTATCAGTCTGAAGATATATTAGAAATTGTGCATACTGATTTATGTGGACCCATTGGAATAGAAAGCTATACTGGAGAAAAGTTTTTCATTCTTTTTGTTGATGACTACTCAAGAATGATGACTGTCATGTATCTAAGGAATAAATCAGAAGCATTTGAGAAATTCAAATATTATTTGGCAGGAGTAGAAAAAGAAACAGGAAAAAGACTAAAATGCTTAAGGTCAGATAGAGGTGGTGAATTCATCTCACATGAATTCAACAACTTCTGCATTGAAAAAGGTATTAAAAGAGAGGTCTTAGCACCAGGTACTCCTGAACAAAATGGAATAGCTAAAAGAAGAAATAGATCCATCATGGATTGTGCAAGAACCCTGATGATAGAAAAGAACATTGCTATCAAATACTGGAAGGAAGCCATCAGCACTGCAATTCATACCTTAAACCGAGTACAGTTGAAGAAGAAATCATTCAAAACTCCCTATGAATTATGGTATGGCTACAAACCTAATGTAAGTTATTTGAAAGTATTTGGAAGCAAATGTTATATTTTGAAAGAATCTAGAAAAGGAAAATTTGATGTAAAAGGTGATGAAGGAATATTTTTAGGATATTCTTGCAAAAGCAAAGCATATAGATGTTTAAATCTATCCACTCACAAAGTCATAGAAAGTGCACATGTGAAATTTGATGAGTTTGCAAACAAATCTGAAGAAGAAAGCAAAAAGGTACCTGAAGATTACAGAAGATTTGTTTACATTGAACCAGATACTATACCAAGCATATCGTTCACTCAAGAATCCTCAACTCCCGAGTCATTAGTAACCGAGTTGCAAAAAGTTCAAACTGAGCCACAACAACATTCAGACACTACCAAGCAAGTGTCTACCGAGTCTGAAGCGCCCGAGCCAATTCTTACCAAGCCAGAACAGCCAGAACATGAAATTGAAGCACAAGGAGATAGCAATGAAACTCATTCAAGAGGCAAAGAACCTGTATTAGCTAAATATGTCAGAAGACATCATGCACCAGATTAGATCATTGGATACAAGTCTGAAGGAACCTTGACAAGAAGCAAGCTGAAAAATACTTGTTTACTTGCTGATTTTGAACCTAGAAGCATTAAAGATGCATTGGCAAATGATAGTTGGATTGAGGCAATGAATGAGGAAATAGAACAGATAGAAAAGAACAAGACATGGACTCTTGTACCCAGGCCTAAAAATAAGAATGTAATTGGAACCAAGTGGGTATTTAGAAACAAGTTGATTGAAGATGGTAAGGTATCCAGAAACAAAGCCAAATTGGTATGCAAAGGATACTCTCAAGAAGAAGGCATAGATTATGGAGAAACCTTTGCTCCTGTTGCAATATTGGAAGGAGTCAGAACCTTACTTGCATATGCTGCTCACAAAGGATTCAAAGTTTATCAGATGGATGTCAAGTCAACATTCCTCAATGGAATACTGGATGAAGAGGTTTACATTGAACAACCTGAAGGTTTTGTTGATCCAGATAAAAAGAACATGGTCTGCAAATTACACAAGGCACTGTATGGTCTGAAGCAAGCCCCTAGAGCATGGTATGAAAGATTGCATAACTATCTTATTCAGATTGGTTTTCAAAGAACTAATGATAATAGTAGCTTGTATATAAAGGAAGGACCAGATAATAAGATTGTCTTGGCAGAAATATTTGTAGATGATACTGTTTTCACAGGGCATGATGATCTTTGCAAAGAATTTTTAGAACAAATGAACAAGGAATTTGAAATGTCTATGTTTGGTGAAATAAAATTCTTTGTTGGTCTTCAAATTCAACAAAATAAGAATGGCATCTACATCACTCAATCAAAATACATCAAGGAGATATTGAAAATTTTTGGTATGGAGGACTATAAACCTGTTGGAACTCTTATGTGTACTGGATTGAAACTTACCAAAGATGATGAATCCAAAGAGGTAGATCAAACATTGTATAGATCTATGATTGGAAAATTGCAATACGTAGTTCATACTAGGCCAGATATTGCCCTTGCAGTTGGTATTGTTGCAAGATTTTCAGCAAAGCCAAGAGAAACTCATCTGATGGCAATCAAAAGAATAATGAGATATTTGAAAGGAATCAAAGATTATGGCTTATGGTACAAATTTAGAGGTAATTTGGATTTGAAAGTGTTTACTGATGCTGATTGGGCAGGAAACCTTGATGACAGAAAAAGCACGAGTGGAGGAGCATTCTTTCTTAGAAAAAGATTGGTTTCTTGGACAAGCAAAAAGTAGAATTGTACATCCCAATCTACAGCAGAGGCAGAGTATGTTGCTGCAGCAGTAAACTGTTCAAAGATTGTTTGGTTTAAGCAGTTATTGCAAGGAATGAAGATGGAAATCAAAGAACCAGTTGTCATGTTTTGTGACAATACTAGTGCAATCAACATATCTAAGAATCTAGTGATGCATTCCAAGACCAAGCATATTGCAATAAAATATCATTTTGTCAGAGAATTGGTGCAACACAAGGAGATCAGATTGGAATATGTCCATACAAATGAACAAATTGCTGACATATTTAGAAAGCCTTTACCTAAGGATGCATTTTTGTATCTTAGAGGTAAGTTAGGGGTCATTCCCCTATCTAAAGTCCACTAAAAATAAGTTCTAGTGATGCATCAACGCATATAAGATTGAAGATCTATCTGCTGATGCGGTTTAATCAGAAATCATTGCATATGAATCAGTACTAAAAGTACATTACAATTCACTCAACTTCTGTTGTCTTTGGCATGTGTTGTCAAAGAGGGAGAGATTTACTATCATATCCTTCTGAAATTTGTGAGATTTGAAAAGTTTTCCATGAAGTCCCTTAATAGAGGGAGATTATTGAAAGAGGGAGAAGTCTGTTATCTTGTTGGACTTGTTTTCAAAATTTTATTCTGTTATGACATGTTGTGTTGCCATCAATGCCAAAGAGGGAGACTGTTGGATAATGTTGTCCTTGATGTCACACAAATGTCATATCAGTCATTAGTCTCAAGTTCATCGAGCTCAGACAGTCTACAATGCAATATACAGTGCCAAACGAGCTCACTCGATCATCGAAGGAAATGTAGAAGACAGTGTTAACCGAGCTAACTCGGTCAACAAAGGAAAGGTGAAAGACAATGTTCATCGAGCTCACTCGATCATCAAAGGAATCATGGAGAAGTCAGTGTTAACCAAGCTTCACTCAGTCTCCAAAGGATAGTTTCCACCGAGCTCACTTGGTTATCTCAGGAAACTCAGTACTTACCAAGTTCTCTCGACGATTGAAGGATTGTCACGAAGTTCGCTGTATTAACCGAGCTCAGTCGGTTAACACAAGAATTATTTTTTGAACAAAGTTCACCGTGCAGTGTTGGCCAGTACAGGGATTTCCTAATTAATAACTTCTAGCCGACTGTTGTAATTGTTTGTTTAGTCAGTGATTTGAGCCAACTAAGATAATCTGAAAGGTATATATGGTGATTCAAGTTATGAATTAAAAGGTGTGTGTGATTGTGAAAAAGAAGTTATGAATGCAAATTATAGTATGAAAAGGCGAATGTTGAGCAAAGTTTGATGAAGGATCAGATGTGTTGAAGGAGCTGTAAAGTTGCATTTGATCAGTAAGGATCCAACCAAGCATAACAGAGATATGTAATCAGCAAAGATAAGTTGTACATTATATCAGGTCACTTCATTGTTTCTTTCTAACCATTGTAACAGTGAATTCAAAATCTCTTAACAGAGTTGGTTTAACAACCATTCAATAAATCCTCTAACAAGGTGATAGTTCAGTTGAATTGTTCTAAAGACCTCTAGCAAGGCCATTCCTAACAGGATGATTAAATCTTTTAACAAGGTCACACCTAACCGTGTGTTTTTGTAACCTTTAATAGGGTTGGCTCCTAACAGGGCTCACTTCAGAAGAGTGAAAAACAGTATCTAGTTACATTGGTGGTTTTTTCCATATTGGGTTTCTACGTTAAAATTGGTGTCTCTTGTGTTCTTAATTTCTAAATTGCTTTGTGCATGATAACATATCAGTTCTTAATATTTATCATTTACTGCATTATCAAGTTTCAACATTTTATATTAATCAGATCAAGGGTATATTCAGACATCTTAGGGACTGTGGAAAGTTTTTGTAGTAACTGATTCACCCCCTCCCCCTCTCAGTTACTCTATTCTCATTTCCAACACCTTTACAATGCTAAAAGATTTCCTTATATAGACATAGAGGTTAATAACTACCTCTTCGTGGTTAATAACCACCTCCAAAATACGTAATTTTGGAAGGTTAATTAACCTCAAGAAAATTAACCTATACAAGGAAACTTGCAAAAACAAAACTTTAGCTAGAGTTCCTAAGGACGTTTACATATACAATCACTGATTCTTCTAGCTACTAACTCTATCTACCCAGACACAATTGATCTATCTTGGAAAGCCCTGTAAGCATCTAGGATGACCATCATTGATTCATAGTTTGGAATGAACACATTTTCCATCTTGAGTTTGGCTGTGAAGTATCTATCTTAAATTTCTTCTGACTCTTGTTGATAGGCTGAAATGTTACAATCTCCCAGAGTGACTGCAACTAGGCTAAGCTTCATCATAGTTTCAGCATCTGATACACGGTTCTCTATTTCTGAATGAATCTGAACATTGAAGGAATCAATGAGAAATTGACAATCAACATGCTGAAGATCACTTACTGGCACCCCACCTGTGATAGTAGAGATTAATTTATCTGTACCTTTTATTTTTAGTTGCTCCAAAGAAGGTATTAGCTTTTTGAACTCAATGATCGCTTTGTTGATGTTTATCACCTTCCAACCAACACTTTTACTCCAGATACGTGTTTGGTTGTCATTTGGATCAGCAATAATTTTCTCAAGAAATAGGGTGCTCGTATCTAACTTGGCCATTTCTTTTAATTCATCAGCTACTTTTTGCCAATTGGATTTATGTTCCTTACTACTTTCCAACTCTTTAGAAATTTCCTGTATCTGTGCTATGGCTTTCCCATATATCTCTTTTACCCTAGTTATAAGTTTTGAAGCATCCTCTATCATCTTGTTTATCCAAGCTTCGATCATCAGACTATGCGACTTGTGTTTGTCGATTCTTTCAACAACAGTATGATCCAAAATACCATCAGGACCTGCTAAAACTGATGGAGTGACCACGGCTTGGGAATTAGAAGGATTGTTGATTGAATTAATATAAGCTACCATCATTTGAACTTGTTTCTTGAGTTGCTCCTTGGCTCTTTTCTCTTCCTTCACCCTTTGCAACATCTGAGCAGCAATCACTTCAAAATTCTGAAACTCTCTTTCTGCATTAGAAGGACCAAGATCAACCTTTTCTAGAATGAAATCTGATTCAGATGCTTCATTAACATTCTTTTCAATTATAGGTTTGGCTAATTCCACACACAAGTTGCCTGAAGTTCCATCAATAGCTAACCTGGAAATCACCTTGGTCTTTTTCACCTTAGGAGGCTTCTAAAGAATACTAGAGATCACATCAAACGGAGGTGGGATCATTTGAACAACTTTCTTCCTCTTCTGAAGACTGTTCTGGAACCATGAATGTGTAATTTTTGAAGCTTGTACATCACTTGTCACATTTTCAGCAATCATCATTAAGTCTTCTGAATTAGATAACGGGTTATCTAATTGCATGATGTCTATTAATGGCATATCAGGAGGAGAGAGACTCAAATGAGGAATCATTGCATCATGAGGGGATGTAATAGGGACATGCGATTCGGCAATTTGAGGAGTTCTTTGATCTTTTTCAACGGATTCATTCCCTTCCTAATTCATTCTACCTTTCATTCTTGTCCTTTTTCTTTTGACTGTAAACTTATCCGACTGATTCAGATCTTCATCTCGATCTTGAGCACCTGTATCTAGTTGTTGCATCTTCTCACTAGAAGTTGCCTCTATCGCCATCCGAGATGATTCCCCTTTATTATTTCTCCTCTCTTTAACTTGAAATTCACCAGTTGCTTTTTTAGCTCTGACTTTACTGATCTAGTCTCTTGTACTTTTAAGAACAAAGGCAATCCTTTCCTTCAAGCTTTTTAACTCTGGAATTGACCAATCAATAGGAGGGAGATCTAGCAATTCAATTTTTTCATAATAGTAAGGATTGACCAAAGAAACCTCATCGCCATCTACACCTGTCACATCAATGTCCAACTTGAAGTCTATCACCTGCCGTACTATAAGCTGCATCCAATCTCTCTTCCTGACTTCAAAGTCATTTTCACAATCCTCCCAAAAGTCTTCTAGAGCTGGGAAGTGACCAAGACTGGGATTTAAATTTAATTCATTCACTGCATAGCCCTTACTGTCATAAGGGAAACACATCGTGTAAGGATGCAAATTTATTGTGGCAATAGATCTTTCAATGTTCCTGGCATCTTATGCAGTATCACAACTATAATATCCGGTGCCGATAGGAAAAGCTATTTCATCTATCCTCCTGTTCCTGTAAAGTTTATTGATTTGACTAATTTGCCTACACATTTCAATTAAGACCAGTTTATCATCAACAAATCTAGGTAGCATCAATGGACACCCATCATAGGCAGCTAACTTGATATAAGTAAACTTCGAGAATTGTATGAAAACGCTTCCATATTTTTGTACTTTCATCGCTGGTTCTGGTGAAATTCTGAGTCCAATGTTCCCTTGAATTTCCCTTACAGTTAGCATGGTGAATGCGTCATTCACTCTTCTAAAATGGTGTAGGCTATTATTATATTGAATTTGAGGAAGATGATTATAAATGATGGATGTGTCATCATAAACGCCCTGCCGGTTAAGTCCTGACCAACTCTTGGTGCTTGCGATAGCATAGAAAAGATATGAAGTCATATAAAAGTAGTCATTTTCTTGAAGTCCCATGAGCTGTCTATGTAGCGAATCACTAATGATTTCAGCCCAATCAGTATGCTGTTTTCCTTCATAGATCATGTTGATAAACAGGAACATCCAACCTTCAAACTCGTGTGAGTCCCGAAGACCAACGATCCTACTTAGTAGGGTCACCATGTTTGCCACATCTTCTTTTAACAACGACCTATGAATGGATTTTCCTAATTGAGATTTCCCTTTTCTTGGTTGCGAGAACCATGACCTGGCAATGGTGTTTAGACATTGAGTCTAATTTGCAATAAAATACTCTTTGGCAGTTCTCAAATTGATGTTAGCATATTGCATCCGGGTAGGCAATCGAAAAACACTAGCAATAGAGGCAGGATCCAGATAGACAATTACTTTATTGTTCGATGAAATAACTTTTCTAGTATCCGGATGATAAGCTTTCACACACTCCAATACCAAGTCTGGGCACTGTGCTGAAATGGGGTGTCCGCCTACTCAAGCCAAGCCACTTTCTAATATCTTTCCAGGTAATGGAGTCCTTTCTTCATTCACAAGAGATGACCGGAAGTCTTGAAGGCAGACACTTCCTAAAATGGTATCACTGATATCTAGAAGTGTACTTCTTAGAATAGGAGCATAATCCGGCCTTTGATACTTGTACTTCATGATTGATTATCAATCTTTTTTTATCGAATTTGTGGATGTCTTCAACCCCGCACTGTACTCTTTGTTTCTAGCTAAATTTGAGTGACGTAATTAGTGAAGCTTTCAAGGCTACAGGTCAGGAACGGACATTTCATTTTGTCAAGCATTTTGCATGCTTTCCTGCCCTTTTTATTGAGACATTATGTCAAACATGTTAAGCACAATCTCAGACATTACTTGCATTCTTCATTACATATCCACGGATTTGAAAATGGACCATTAGATTTCTTTTTGATTTAAGACTACCATTGTCTTGCATCAATCAGATTTTCTTTATGTTTATTTCTGCATCCTTACCCCTCCAATCATTCGATTTAGTCATGTTTGATAATCTTCATTCATGTTTGCAGATTGCCCCTGCCTATAGCTTGTATTTTGATTGATTAAAGACATTTGCGAAGGCATTATGGTCCTGCTTCGAAGATTTTACACCACCAGAACACCCCTCAATAGAGTTGGTAAGCAGTCAGTCGAGAAGAGAATATATGGAACGATGCCTCATTTTGTTCCTTGTTTTGCCCTAGAATTTTATGGGATGGGAAAAGTGATCCAACCAAATTCTGCCATTTCATGTACACATAGCGGGCGATTGGTAGGAATTGTCTTGTTCCTAATGCATGTAGAGTGCCGATGAAGAGTGAGATCCGATCATTGCCCCTAGGCATTCGAGCCAAAGGCCTTTGAGCCACCCTTTAGCTTCGCCTCCCCCGGTTTGGACATGAGATCGGTACTGTGTTTGCGTGTATTTCAATAAGGTGAGGAAGATGGTGTCTCTGTTGAATAAGCCATGAGTGCAATCTTTTCATTACAACATCCTTCCTTTGCTTGCATGAACTGGAATTGACACTCCTCTGAACACACCTATATAAATATGGTGATATTTCTTTTGCTGTTAGCGAGTTGATATATATATCACTTTTTGTCTACAACACATACTTGCGGTTTTATATCATCCAACTTTTAAAATGTTTTCCATTGTGAAGGAGAAGCACAAGTTGAGGGTAATCTGCCGACAGTTGACAGTGTATGGATGAGGTGGCGTGAGTTTATTTGCAAAAAGATCCTTCTTTGCACTTTATGAAGGGAATGGTCAGCATTAATTGGCTCTATTCCTGTTCACTTATGTACATGCCCGCACTATGATCATGGTGATATCATATAACGTTGGAAAGTTTCCATATACATCACTGTTTATTCACAGTTGTCTATATGCGTGCCCTTGGGTCAATCTTTAAACATTTAAACATTTAAACATTTAAAATTGGGAAGGAAAGCCACAGTTTGAAGACGATCCCAATAGTAGGTTTTGTGAGTTGACAATGTATTGAATATTGCTTCTGTAGTTTTGATGGCAATCTACCACCTTGCGTGCCATGACAATCTCCTCTCGCCCGAGTGCAGATGTTGATAAAGCTTTAAAAGTTGACTCTCAGAAATATGTGAACTCGATATATTCTCAAACAACATTAATTAACCTTGAGCAAAACTAGAGTGACAGAAGCCTGACACGATGTATAGCATCTTTACCATAGACATTAGGAGGGCATGCGAGAGAGATAGGTGCATTCCGCTGGGCCTACATTATTCATCCAATCCTTGAGACCACATTTCGTTCAGACATTCTTTCAAACATGTAGCAAGCCATGAACATCAGGAATCTTAATTTGCCTAACATCAACTTCACAACATCTAGGTGGCCTTCATAAGCTGAGTTTGTAAGTTCCACAACTGTCTGCGGACTTTCATGCCACTTCAGTGCGTGCGAAACTTGTTTTTGAGATTTCTATCAAACAGTGGATGATGAGAAACTGCGAAATGGCAGTAACAATCGGTGTTATGAAGCGCACGCTATCTAACATCAACTACTTGTTTTCTGAAGCTCAAGATATTCCTCAATTGTCATGATGCACACGTGCTCTCTTCCATGTGAGCCTTCAAATTAGTCCTTTCACTTCACCATTGATGGAAAGCATTGCGTCTAAGCTCTGTAAATCTTTTTTTTTGTTTCTTTGCCACATTTGTGCTTGCTTCCTGAAAACCCTCCATTCGCATGAAAGTGTTTGTCTTGCAGCGGGAGTATCATTTTCAATGCCAAAAATCACTAGGTTTGATTAAAGAGCGTGCTCCTCATGTGCTATAGCCTTCTGCTCCTAGTTTTGACATCAATGCTCTGGAGCCTTCTGATCCAGTACAAGCTGAGGAGACAGGCGATATTTCTGCAAATTCCACATCGCCACAGTCTTCCATCCATGACCCAACGGCCAAAGAATCTCCAAAAGTATCCAAATCCAATAACTCTGCAACGACAACATTCTCATCCATTTCCTTGCTGCCCAGTTCTTGACCCTATCAGCTAAACATAGAGGTTAATGATTGTCTCAAACAGGTTAAGAAAAACGTGTTTTTGGGAGGTTAATTAACCTACTCCAAAATGTGTGTTTTAAAAATTATCATTAACCTATTTGAGAGGTTAAGAAATATGCATTTTTGGAGAGGTTAATTAACCTACTCCAAAATGTGCATTTTAAAAATTATCATTAACCTTTTTGAGAGGTTAATGATTAATGATAAACTTGAAAACATGTATTTTGGGTCTCTTCATTAACTTGCAATAACCTGAGACTCAGAAGTCAGTTTTCAAAAATTTCAAGCGCCGCACGGAGTTGGGAACAAGCCGAAGACATGAAGATTCATAAACTCACAAAGATTCAGAGATAAAATGGCCAATTGAAAGCTTAAAATAGGGCAATTTTCAAAAATTAACCAAGGTTTATAAAATTGAAAGAGTTTTATAAGCGGGCAACAACGCTTCAATTATTAGCACATCAAATTATATAGAAAAAATAATATGAATCAACATATTTTAGAATTATTTTTAAATGAGAAGATCAAATTAATTAAATTAAAGCAATATACTAATAGTTTGATAGTATGAAATAATATAATTTTATGTTTAGTTACACTTTATAATACACTTTATTTTACTATTCATATTTCTATCTATAGTGACAATATTTTAATCCAATAAACTTATTTGTCTAATTCTAATGATTATTCAATAAAATCAATAATCTCTCACTTCTAAATAAACACTAAGGAAAAACAAATAAGAGAAAGATTACAATCAACCTCTCACTTTCATAAATTCCCACAACTATGCATTGATTGGATCAACACAACTTCAACATCGCTAAAACAATCATGTAAGGAAAATCAACTAGAAAGATATCCCAAATGTTGTAGAACCACATATATAAGTGCACAAGTACCATAAACATTTATGTAAACAAGATTTATAGAAGTAAAAATTGACTTTTTTCTTTGTCATGAGGATTTACATGTTGAAACTCATTGATTTGGATAGTCAATTTACTCTTTTATTTGGTCTACATTGTGTATATCTAAAAATGGAACATGTTATTTTATGCTCTAATCAGACATGATACCCATCTTTATTATTCTAAGTGAATAAATAATGTATAACACAAGCCTTACCTTGTTTGGATTGAAGAAGTGTGCCTAACCATAGGACAACAACTGTTATATCTTAAGGTTCCGGATAATGTTATATCTAGGCCTTTGACCATAAGCACTCGAATGGGATATCTAATTAGGAATTTTTGTGTAGAATGTTGAATGAATCCTCTTAGAAGGCATCTTTATTTTAATATTCTTGGATCTCCTTTTGAATCTACAACTAGAAAATAAATCTCACCTTAAATGGATGGTTTTATCTTGTGCAGACTAAGGGTAGTTGAGGATACAACCACCAAATAAGTGGCAACCTAAAAGAAGACAACCAACTATTGCATGGAATAGAAATGGATCTCTTTGCCACTAACATTTGAATAATTGACTTAATCAACCTTCATCCTTCATCTATATACATTTGCGACTATGGTTTCCGAGCAAGAGAATCATTGTCCTGCATGATTTTGACCATTTCAAGGCCTCATAATGTCTACAGTAAACTAAGTATTCATGATGTTAGGCAAAATTTTAAAAACAAAAAAGATACAACCATCTTATATAAACTTGAACTTTTTTTTCCCTATGAACATACCCCTTGCATCACCTTTAGATGCAAGTGCTAGTCTTTTAGATTACACAATAAACCTAATATGACAATAACGAGTCTGCATTTGGATCCTAGCTACTAAGAGTCAAACATCTAATAGCATAACGATACCAATGTTTTTCCTAACATCAATATTCAAAGATTGTCACTAAGTCTCAGATTTACAAGACAACAACAAATTTACTAAACAATGACAATAGATGATGTTCTGGATCTTATTTTTCTGATGCCATTAATAGAGTGGAACGGAGATGCTCAAAACCCATCAAATTAATCTTATTTTTCTGATGCCATTAATAGAGTGGAACGGAGATGCTCAAAAACCATCAAATTAATCACCATATAACATCAGCGCCATATTCCAACAGGCATAGTTCTTAGAAGTTCTTCATCTTAACCCAATCTCATCATGAACTTCTCATAACAAAGTTCTTTACCATGCACAACACCATCTAGTTATGTTTGAACATAATATTTTTGGAAGAAGATGAGCAAGTAATCTTACCTCTGTAGATGTTGCAGTTATAAACCATTGCCCACATAACACAAGAGACTTATTCATGTACAAATATGCGATATATATGCCCGTTTAATGCATCTACACTTAGAATATGTTCATAATATAATAGGTAGTTGCTATCTCCTCCACAATAATCATAGAGTAATAATGGTCACCTATTTAAAATTGGAATTGAATATCGACAACCAGAACTCTTCAACCAACCCAGATTTTGCTTTCTCCAGCAATGAATTTACAACTCCACTACATTGTTCTACGTATTGGCCTCTTTCTGTAAATGAAAAATGTTCAAGGTTGAGCTGGCTAACAATTTCGTTATTGATTTTCAAACCTGAGGGGTTCAGATTGATTTTCTTTCCTTTTAATTGGATCTTTGATGACCACTAGTTTCACCTTTCACGCTACTTAATCAGTGGATCTTTAGGATGAAAGATACCTAATACACATGCAGAGATACAAGGGGCAACAGTGTAGCCACCTGTACTATTCTCGTCTTCACAAGTTTAGGGAGTTTCTAAATGGTCTTGTTAATAAACAGTGGCCTAATATACCTGGTATATATGGTTTATAGATTGCCCAATTCTCAATTTTTTCTGTAGCATTATTTCACTACAGGCTGATGTAAACTTGACGGTGAATTTCTTACCACTGGCTGAAAAAAAAGAAGTTTATTCCCAGCAAAAATATACAGGTTCCCCACTCATAGATGGCTTGTTTCAGGGTTGTCGACTTATCACGTTGAATGATAGCCAATTTAGAAGCCTGATGCAAGGATTTTAAGAGCACGAGGTGGTTACCAGGATTAGACTTGGAGAAGATTTGGGAGACTAATTTTTGAATTGGATTTGCTACCCAAAATAATCAGAACAAAACAATGCAAAATTCTAAATAAGCTGTTGCTTCCCAATAATGATATCTATAATTATTTTCTATACAATAGTGTACAGACCTGGACTTGGCACACATTTGGCAGGCCTCATTAGGCACTGCTTGGAGTAGGCTCAGACTTGGAAATGAATTTGTTGGAAAATTTAATGCAGCGTTGACATTTGCCTTTTGAGTCAAACGCTCACCTACCTCCCTCACGTCCAGAATAGATAGAAAAATTAATACGGGTAGGTGAGGTTTTTTCAAATTCAGAAATGAAGGAGAAAATGGAATGCGACAAAAGGAATGTTTTATTCATTCATTTAGTAGAATTCAAATTTTGCAGATCAAACAGATTAGAGAGAAGTTGCAGAGCTGAGCAGAGAAGGAAGAAGGAAAGAAGTCTGTGTCTGCAGTTGCACGTGTTTCCCTTGCTCACTTAGTAAGTTTGTTGTTGTTTGGATTTGTCCTGTTGAAGCAGTGATTGCTCCAGGCACCATTGTATGCAGCCATTAGAGTTGCAGGTTTAAAAGTTTATTGAAGTTTGAAGTATTATCAATTTAGGGTTGTTTTAGAGTTTTCTGGTTGAAGCCGAATGCTCCCAGATTTTGTAATAGTTTAATGACAGATTGAATAGAAAACAAGCAGCATACTTAATCTATTGTTCTTCATCTTCTATTCATTGCATTTGACAAGTTTGGTTGAAAGGTTAAAGCTTTGGCTTTCTTGTTTTAATGGTGAAAGTGTTCACGTTGAAATATTTCCTAAGTTATAATTTTTAAGTTTGAAACAGAACACTCAGCATCCTCTTTCTCAGTTGGAGCCGAGCTCACTCGGCATCCATTGGTGCCGAGCATTTCTTGTGTGTGTGCCGAGCTCTTCTTGTGCCGAGCATTTTTCTTCAATTGCCGAGCTCCTCTTTGTGCCGAGCTCACTCGGCACCTGCTGCCTGTCACTCGGCATCTGTTGGTGCGAGCAAATAGCAAAACTGGCACTCGACAATTGTAAGTGCCGAGTAAAGTTTTTAAGTTTAGAGTTGAGTTGTGAGTTCAATTTAATTTGTATTTCTCACAATTGTCAAGTACTTGCAAATCCTGTAATACTTGTTTTACTCGATAAATTTAGAAATGCTAAGGTCAAACTGATTTTCAATCCATCAAAAAATATTGATTTTTTTTTCTTTTCACAAATTTGATTATTCAGTACCTTACTCTTAGGAAAATTAAAGTCAAATGAGAAGTAAGAGCAGTTTTCATGTCCGTATACAAGTTTGTGATAAAACCTCTCATTCTCTCATGGCTCACGAACTGTTTGGGTAGAAAGCATTTGCACAAATCAAAATGGAGATATAATAGAGTTTCAGCTCGATGGCTGACTTGTTGTATTTATTTTGTGTTTCTTTAGAATGCTATCAATGACCAAAATTCAGGAAGTATTCCTCTAAATTGTGTCATACTGGGTCACTATGTTTGCTGGCAGCACCCCCTGTGTTCATGTCAAGTCTGACCTGGGTATGGAGTCCAGATCTGGTCTCCTGTGGTTTTTTCAGGGTCTGGCCTGTCTACAATTGACAAAGTACTAACCTATTAGACATTTCTAGTTCTGTTGTCTCTACTCGATCTGAGTATAATTGCATAAAACTACTAATGTGCAATAATTTCTATTTTTTTGATAAATTCCTAAATATCAAATTTAAAATTGTCATCTAAACCCCTTTGATAAAGTAATTTAATCTAAAGTCATAGTACTATAGTTAAATCAATCCTCTTTGGTCAATTACACATGAAATGGAATTTTTCAATTTATTAATTTATTTGAATTAAATATCTCAAATCATAAATTGTTTGAATTTAAATATTCAATAATTGAAAAAAACATTTAAAATGAGATAATACTCAAATACTTATCTAAAAATTTCTAAAAGTCATTTCGAATTGAAAAATTAGAAATAATCAGTTAAGTTGAACAAGAAAAGGAAATTGAACAATTAACTGCTTAACTCACTCCAAAATTAAACAGTTAACTCCCTCCAGAACATAAAGTTGCCTATTTGAACTCAACTTGATTTCAATCTCAACCGTTCATCTCATTCGATCTCCACCGTCGGTCTGTTTGGGATCCTTATAAATGGAGACCTCTTACCCCTCATTTCTACGGTGTAAATTTTGAATATTGGAACTCTGGAGAATTTGTACTAGAGCTATTAGTGTCCTTGTCTAAATGATTTTCATTTCATTAATAGTATTTGCATATCATTAGTTTAAATTGTATTGTTCTTACTTATAATAAATTTCTTTTGTCTAGATTAGCTTCATTCTTGATTGTATTGAAAACTAGAAAAACATAGACTAGTTGCATGTATTCGAATCCTTCGTTCTAGCTGAGTCTTATAGTCACTAAACCTCTTGGTTCTGACAACACGATAATTCTGTTAGATAGAAGGCAACAAATTGAATTGTATAGGTTCAACACGATAATTCTGTTAAATGGAAGGCAACAAGTTGAATTGTATAGGTTATTCATGATGGATTCTACATATCTATTTGTGAATCAATCTTGCATGTAAGGACTTGTTGAAGTGTGATGCTATTGCATTAGACCACATTTAGCACATACACTGCCCACAACCCACAGGTCCATCCCAGACAAATATGGGTGAACTTGGACAGAATTTGGGCTGCTAATGCATCAAACTGGTGAATTTCTCTGGACCTTGCCTGTATGTAAATGGCACCTGTGAAAAAACCGATTAGTAGGGGCCTGTGAGAGGCCTTTTTTATATTTATTAGTTGCCACGAATCTCACCTTAGCAATAACTGTCTCTTGAACCACTGTGCATGTGAGCTGCTCTCCTGCAGATTCCATTAATGAGACATCCTTCTCATCTAATGGTACAGTTCATGAGTTTCAGACGCCATTAAGATTTAATACCTTTCAAATTAAAATCAAAGGAGCAAGAGACAATGTGCAGCTATTAGGATTTAGGTTTGTGGAATCAGACAATCCACTTTTTCCTGTCAAATAGTTGTGGGTTGGAGCCATTTATGATTCTTATTCTTGTATTTTGAATTCGATTGTGTTTTAAGTTGTTAGATTGTGGTGAAGAAAATGAAAACAGAATTGAATTTAAAAACAATTATTTAATAATTTCTCTGGCTTGTCGAATTCTGATATCAATATAACTACGGTTTACGTGCACATAATATAAATATCCGAGTTATTGAGTTATTGTATATTTAGCTGATAGGCTTTCCCTATGGGCTTTCCCTATGAGATTCCTTGCAATTGGAATTTGTCTCACACCAGAAAGTTGTTGCTTGTAAATGGTTTCAGATTGTGAGTAAATGGTTTTAGATTGTGAGTTAATAGTTTTCCAAGCAGTGAAGTAATTGACTCCTTATGGGTTGTCAAAAACATCCATTTATGACCTTACAGCAGCAATGATAAAACGGGATCGGGGGATTATGTTCCAGTCACCGCAGGGGATATACCTGATGTCAATGGAGTCCTATATTGAAGAGGACACAGCACGATGGGGGAGAAGGCTGACAATTTTTTCCAAGATAATTCTGTATGTGGAGATTGAGGCTCACATTGTGGCGACTAGGGAGGAGCAGGAGGTCATTAGAAGCAGATGAGAGAAACACCACCCCCTTCGTTCAATCACTATGGAAATAGAGAGGAACATTGTAATGTCCCATTTTTATTTATTTATTGTTTTTGGGAGGAATTAATTATAAAGTTATTAATTAAAAAAAAGAATATTATAAGGTAATTTTATAAATTAAATAAAAAAAGCTTCTAGAGGTTGTTGGAAGAAGCGGAGAAAAATTAAAAAGGGAGGCCGACCTATCAAGGAAAAAAGAATAAATAGGCATCGAGGGCTCATTGTCTATCATCGAGATTTATTATTGATTTTTTCTTATGTGCGTTGTGGAGCCTAGGGTTTTTGCAAATAGTCACAATTGGCCATTGAGAACGAAAAAACTCTCAATTGGTACGCAATTTTGAGGGTGTGAGAGATCACCTGAATTATTGCAGCTGGGGGAAAGATATTTCAGTCCTTTCATTTGTGCTTAATTGCTGATTTGGAGTTTCTAGTGGAGTTGCACTTTCACCATATCATCTACAACATTCAGTCTCCACCATTTGATCAATCCAGGTTCTTTATTTCAATCTGTAGTTGCAACAAGTTCTCAATTGTATACAGCCAGTTAGGGTTTCTTTGTAATGTGCTATGTCATAATGTTTTGGTGCTGAAATTTGCCATATCATTTGTAAAAACATTTGATTTTCATTGAATGAATACATTGGCACTGCTATTTCTTTTATTTCAGCAATATATTTTAGTAGTGTATTAAATTTAGGGTTTGTTTAGTGGCCTACTGGTACAGGTCATTATATTGGTATCAGAGCGATTTCTTGCCAGCCTGATAGTGTTACCTAGCCACCATTTAATTTAGTTTACAAAAGAACCAACATAACTAAGAATATGGCTGAGAGACATTCTCCAAGCCCATCCAGAAGTGTGTGAGATGATGAGGCTTTACAACAACATGAGAGGCTTCTATATTCAATAGAGGCAAGTACATAGGCAATGATGGTTATGATGCAACATTTGATTGGGGAAAATAGGAGAAATAATCATGATTAGGATGATAGAAGCGTAGTAGGATCACATTATAGGACACGGTCTGGAACAACTGATAGACCCACACGTCCTACATTTAGAGAAAAAACTCCAGCATGCACACTTGATGCTATGGTAACATATATTGTAGATGAACTTTGACAAGTGAGGAATGAGTGGAATTCATTATCAGAATATGTACAGGATGGATGGACATTTGACAGGTACTTGAACTATAGAGCTGCCAGGCATAAGCAAGTAGATAAACACAATGAGTTGCAACAGGTCACTACCAAGTTGGTATTACCCACATTTGATGGCAATGAAAAAATGACTGCTCGTGCTTGGATTCATAAGGTGGATACTTTCCTATCTCTGAAGACTATGACAGAAATTGAAGCACTCAAGTATGCCACTTTACACTTAGATGGGGCATCACATGATTGGTGGACACATGGAATGATCACATTGCAACACAATCAGGTAACCACTTATCAAGAGTTTGTGGATAGATTGATAGAAAGGTTTGATAAAAAAAATTCTGAAGTTTATTTTTGAGAGTTAGCCCAATTGAGACAGTCAGGAGGCTTAGAACAATTTATCAATGATTTTCAGAAGTTTGCAGTGATGGTGCTTGACATTTCAGAAAGGAGGCTAGTCATTTTATTCACAAAGGGATTAATTGAACCACTCAAGGGGTGGGTAAAGGCCTTTGATCCTCCTACATTACAGGAAGCCATGAAGAAAGCCTGCAGTATGGAACTTGCAGCTCTAGCAAATCGGTTTAGTTCAAAGATTTCTTCACCATCTAGAGATAACAAAGGGAAATTCAGCAAGGGTAAAGAGAAGGTTAATGACTCAAAAGGCAAGCTAGCTGCACCTTGGGATAAGGAAACACTTAATGACCTACGTAGGAAGAAGCTATGCTTCTTATGCAAAGGTCCCTATGAGTTTGGTCATGATTGTCCTATGAAGCCTAAGGGGAAGGCTAACCGAGTGATGTGGGCTTATTATGAAGGTTCAAATTTAGACATCTCAGAGCACCTTGATGAGGATCCTGATGAGGTAGAGGGTGAACAAGAGGTAGATAGTGCTGAGAAAAAAGAGGCTCCAGAGATACATTTACAGGAGGCACATTTATCTAGTATTCAAAGAGAGGGATCTTTCAGATTTCGAGGAGTCTTGGCAGGACAAAATATTATTACTCTATTGGATACAGGTGCCACGCATAATTTCATTGATGCACAATTTGTGGAGAGGCGTGGACTCATTACTGAGTAGTTCGAGGGACTAAGAGTTAAGGTAGCTGATGGATATACTCTTTGTTGTGATAGGATGGTGCAAGATCTACCTTTGCGCCTAAAAAACTATGAGTTTAAGGCGGACTATCATGTGGTCAACATGGGTGACATGGACATAGTACTTGGGATGCAATGGCTACATTCTTTGAAGGAGGTTACCCTGAGATTGGAGGATATGGAGATACGATTCGTGGTGGATGGCAGGACTCATTTGCTGAAGGCTATCCGTAATGGTGATGTTAGGACTATCTCATTTAGGCAGTTGGAGAGATTAGCCAAGCATAATAATATAGAGTGGGCAGCAATATCTGCCTTGATGCCTACCCAGGGGGAGCAACATAAGACTGAATATCATCCAGATATTCAAAAATTGAGAATCAAGTATGGGAAGGTATTTAGTGAGATTCCACTAGGAAGGCCACCAGACAGAGGTATTGAGCACATTATCGAGTTGGAGGAAGGTGCTAAGCCTGTCATGATCACACCATACCAACACCCAAAATGACTCAAAGATGAGATCAAGAGGACCATCAACAAGTTGCTAGCAATGGGACACATCAGACCAAGTAAGTCACCTTTTGCATCTTCTGTTGTTTTGGTAAAAAAGAAGGATGGAACTCTACGAATGCGTATTGATTATAGGGTATTGAATAAGAGAACTATAAAGAACAAGTATCCCATCCCACACATCGATGAGCTAATAGATGAATTGCATGGGGCTTGTTATTTCACAAAAATTGATTTGAGATCAGGCTATCACCAGATCAGAGTTCGAGAGCAGGATATTGAAAAAACTGCTTTCAGATGTCATTATGGGCATTTTGAGTGTGTAGTCATGCCTTTTGGTTTGACTAATGCACCTACCACTTTTCAGTCCACTATGAACAAGGTCTTCCACCATCAGTTGAGGAAATTTGTGCTAGTATTCTTTGATGATATTTTGATCTATAGCAGGACATGGCAGGAACATTTAGAGCACTTGGAGACAGTAGTAAGCATTTTACAGAGCGAGTCCTTGTATGCCAAGGAGTCCAAATGTGATTTGGGGATGACAGAATTGTTGTATCTTGGACACATCATTAGTGCAGAAGGAGTGCGAATGGATCCTAAAAAGATCTGTGCTATTGTTGATTGGCCACCACCAGAAAACCTTACATAGTTAAGAGGGTTCCTTGGTCTATGTGGATTCTATCGTAGGTTTGTTAGTGGCTACTCACGACATGCAGCGCTCATGACAGACTTGTTGAAGAAAGGGGCATTTGTGTGGACTCGGGAGGCACATGAGTGTTTTATGTAGTTCAAGGAAATAATGACTACATGCCCAGTGTTAGCATTGCTTGATTTCACGAAGCCATTTGAGCTTCAATGTGATGCTCCTGGAGAGGGAGTTGGTGCTGTACTCATGCAGGACAAGCATCCTATAGCTTATGAGAGTAGGAAACTCAGAGGGGCTGAGAGATCATTTAGCATATATGATAAGGAGATGCTAGCCATCATGCATGCCTCAAGGCCAAATTCAGACAGTATCTTGTGGGCAGAAAATTTTGTATTAAAACTGATCATAATAGTTTGAAGCACTTTTTGGGATAGCGGGACCTGAATGATCGTCAGCAGAAGTGGGCGAGTAAGTTACAGGCATATGATTTTGATATCACATATGTTAAGGGGACACAAAATATTGTTGCAGATGCTTTATCCCATAGGCCACACCTCACTTCTATGATTCAGATATTAGAGGATTGGCGACACTTGATTATAGCAGAATATACCAAAGACATGTGGGCCTCTTCTGTAGTGGAGGGGACAACAATTGACACCAGATACACTCTCATAGATGATTTGATCATTTACAAGAATAGGATTTACTTAGTCCCAGGATTGAAAGTGAAGCAGTTGATTTTGAGAGCATTCCATAATTCACCTACAACAAGCCATCCTGGGTATTTCAAGACTTACAGGTTAGTACGGGAACGATTCACTTGGAAGGGACTTAAGGCTGATGTTTTGCAGTATGTGCGTGAGTGTCATGTTTGCCAGCAGAACAAACAAGAGCACGCTTATCCAGTAGGGCTCCTATAACCACTTCCTATTCCTGACAGGAAGTGGGAGTGCATCTCTATGGATTTTATTACGGGCTTGCCTAGGGCCTAGGGGCGTGATTGTATCTATGTGGTGGTGGATAGGCTGACAAAATATGCTCACTTCTTCCCTATCGCTACTACATGCTCAACAACTTAGGTGGTAGAGGTCTTCTTTAGGGAGATTTTTAGATTACACAGGTTACCTCGGAGCATTGTGAGTGATAGGGACAGCCGCTTCATGAGTCACTTTTGGCAGGAGATATTTCGGTTGTCTGGCACTGAGCTTACACCTAGTACCAGTTATCACCCATAGATTGATGGTCAAAAAGAGATTGTAAACAAATGGGTGGAAGGGTATTTGAGGAATTATGTGGCAGATCAATAGCGAGCTTGGGTCAGATGGATATATCTCTGCGAGTATTGTTACAATACTACATATCATATGACTATAAAAATGACACCCTTCATGGCACTTTACATTTATGAGGCACCTAGTTTCTTAAATTTGTTGTTGGGAGACAGTCGAGTACCCCGTGCAGGTGAACTATTACAGGAAAGTAAGGATATAGTTGCTACTCTCAAAAATAACATTGCTAGAGCTCAGAACCAGCAAAAATAGTATGCAGAAAAGAAGAGGACTAAGCGTAGTTTTGAGGTAAATGATATGGTTTACCTCATGTTGCAACCATATAAGCAGTCCACTCTCAAGAAGAGTGGTACAGAGAAACTCAAGTCACACTATTATGGACCATTCAAGATCATCAAACGAGTTGGTGAGGTGGCTTATGAGTTGGAGCTTCCCACAGATAGTCGAGTGCACAATGTGTTTCATGTATCACGCCTCAAAAAGGTATTGGGTCAGAATGTGATGCCTTCTGCAGTATTACCTCCCTTGGATGATGAAGGGAAATTGATCTTAGTGCCAGAATTCATTCTGGATAGTAGAGAGAAGCAGCTTCGTAGGAGAGTAATCAAAGAGTATCTAGTTAAGTGGAAAGATTTGCCTATTGAAGATGGTACTTGGGAGGGAGAAGTGATTTTGCAACATCTAGCGTTAAGATTGCTTGAGGCCAAGCAATTTTAGGAGGGGCGGACCTGTAATGTCCCATTTTTATTTATTTATTATTTTTGGGAGGAATTAATTATAAAGTTATCAATTAAAAAAATATATATTATAAGGTAACTTTATAAATTAAAGAAAAAAAAAAGCTTCTAGAGGTTGCTGGAAGAAGCGGAGAAAAATTAAAAAGGGAGGCCGACCTATCAAGGAAAAAAGAATAAATAGGCATTGAAGGCTCATTGTCTATCATCGCGATTTATTATTGATTTTTGCTTATGTGCGTTGTGGAGCCTAGGGTTTCTGCAAATAGTCACAATTGGCCATTGAGAATGAAAACTTTCAATTGGTACGCAATTTTGGGTGTGAGAGAGATCACCTGAATTATTGCAGCTGGGGGAAGGGTATTTCAGTCCTTTCATTTGTGCTTAATTGCTGATTTGGAGTTTCCAGTGGAGTTGCACTTTCACCATATCATCTACAGCATTCAATCTCCACCATTTGATCAATCCAAGTTCTTTATTTCAATCTGTAGTTGCAACAAGTTCTCAATTGTATACAACCAGTTAGGGTTTCTTTGTAATGTGCTATGTCATAATGTTTTGGTGCTGAAATTTGCCATATCATTTGTAAAAATATTTGATTTTCATTGAATGAATACATTGGCACTGCTATTTCTTTTATTTCAGCAATATATTTTAGTAGTGTATTAAATTTAGGGTTTGTTTAGTGGCCTACTGGTACGGGTCATTACAAACATTACTTCGTCATCTAGTTTGTAAGTGTATGAATTTCAGTTTTTTTATATGATTTTGTCATTATTTTTTTCACTAAAATGGAAGATTGAAGTGCGAAAGACATGGAAAGAGTCAACCACAAACTAATAATATTTTACAAATAAGAGATACAAAGAGAGATTTGGTTGTTAATTAAGAATCAATTAGGATTTGAAGAGGCCTTGAAACCCCTAAAAAATAGATTTTGAAACCCTTAACAAATAGATTTCAGAGGTACAAGCAACAAGCATTGTACAAGCTTCATTAACCTGCAATATATATTTAAAAAACAGTCCCATAATTTTATCAGGTTTTAAGATGAATCATAAAACTAACTAGAGATAACCTACAAGATCTTCTCAACGACAGATCCTATCCTCGCCTATAATAATACTCTCCACCTCAATAAAGAAAGATAAAACATATTTCCTAAGTTCAATCCTTGCCTAGGCTCAATCCAATTCGACCAATAATCCATATCACAAGAATATAACATATTTACAAGTATCGTCATGTAGATTATCATGCCTTGCTTGAATACTTGTGTGATAATGAGTACATAATATTTACAAGTTTAAGAGACTATATTTTCAAACCCCTATCATTAAAACTCCTACTTTAACTCTACTTTAGAGTGTGCTAAAAACACACGTTTAAATTATTTATATAATATGGATAAATTTACTTATACCCTCATTTATATTCCAATTATCAACCTTTTTAAATAACCAAATTTTAATTAGTTTTTTTAATAGTTGATTTTATTTGTAACAAATGTTTAAATTACCCAGCGTATTATCAAATCCATCTTTAACATTTAATTGTTTCTATAATTTTAGGAAATTTACTTATATGTCCATTTGTATTCCAGTTCTCAACCCAAACATAAAAAAGAATTGACAAAAAGAAGTGTAATAGTTTAACACTTGACTTTGTTTATAACACTTGTTATGTGATATCAAAGCCAATTTTGACACATATGCATTGACCAACACTTTTATACACTTTCTTTTGTTATAAAAAACTTCATTTATTATATTGAATCAAATACCTATGGACGTATCCTTGCAGCTCCTTTTGATGCAAGTGCTAGTTATATAATTGGCCTCGTTATATATTTCCTTGAACCCCTCCAGTGGCACAATTTGTTTTTAATGCAATTTGCTACTACCAACATCATCTAATATGACTAGCGATGATGATATTTTTGACATCACATATGATATTTGGTTAATATTGTTTGATTGTTTATACCTGACATTATTATTTTTAAACTTTAATGTAAATCGATTAGCACAAATTGGGTTTGACTAATATTTAACTATCTATAGTATTAAATATTGTGGTGTACTTTGAACTTAATTATGGCTGCAAATATGTATATATCTCTCATGTATATATGGTTATGTATGGATGAACCCAAGACAAAACCATCTCCAATTTTTGTTTGAATTAAATCTTAACCCTAACTCGAACCAAAAGTGGTAGCTTGGGTGTCACATGAACATCCAAAATGTAATTTAGAATTCTATCCGGATTCTTTCTCTGTTCATGCAAAAAAGATATATCGTGTTTGTAAGAACTCACCAATGCTTCAAGATGTAATGATGCACGATAGTGGAGTAGGTTTCTCTATTCTCCTATTCCTGCAGCAAGTTTGTTCAAAATTATTCAAATCGAAGTGGCTATATTTATCTCTGCATTTGTTGAGGCAAAATGAAAGAAGGGCAGCAAGCTACTCTGGAGATAAATTATATAGAAACAAATAAGACATGGGAAGGACCTCCCAACAATACTGATGCATGTCAGTCAATTAAAAATGAAAATATTTCATGATTATGGAATCACCAAATCTTGTGACAACAATGAACATAATTCTAGTATTAGTACGATAATATTTTATATATCTTTCTTTTCACTAGAAGCTGAACAAGTCATCTAGAAGATGAACGAAAAATCACTTTCGTGCTGTTAAAAATTTATATTCTGATTGAATGAATGAAGCCTTCATTGAATATATTCTTGGTTGTCCAAGTTCTGTCCATTTGTATTTTTTTTCCTTGTATAGAATTCTCGGGATTGACGTTGCTATTAGAGCAGGATGAAAGCTACTGCCAAAGGAGGAAGATGGAAAAGATGGTTATGGTTGACTATGAGAGATCATCAAGAGTTCTGGATTGTTGCTTGCATAATGTGAACAATTGGCAACTATGTATACAACAATTGAATGCCTCTCTTGTAAATATAAGTTGCTTGTATTTTTATATTATTAGTATTAAATTATTGAGTTTTATATGTTTTTGGAGGGGTTTGAATATGTATAGTACCAGAGATATGTTATTATATTAATATATTGCTACTTCTCTTCTGCTGCATGCATAATATATTTAATTCTATATGTGGTTTAAGTGTTGTCATTAGGCTTTTGAAATCTATGTGAAATTAAAGAATATAGAAAAAGAATGGTAGGGATTAGTGGAAGGGTTTATTTTACAAATTGTAAGATCCAAAATTGGAATCCAACCTGTATATATTTAGTTTTAACAAGTATCTTGTGTTGAATATTCTTTAGATGGTTCATATTCTAGGTAATGGTTTAATGGCAATTCTTCACTTTACAAATCCTTCCACGAAAGGCTTGCAAAACTTTAAATTCAAAACTTTCTTGATTATTTGTAGCATTTAAAGAGTAGTTAGCTTTGTCAAATGATTAGAGTGATAGGGATGATAAGGGATCTTTGTGTGCATAAAGTGCTTTGGGCAATGATGGAGCTTTTCTTCCTTGATTGCTCATTATATTAATCAAAATGGTGTATTAGAGAAAGAGCCTTGAGCCCAGTATGCCTTTGCTATCTTGCTTAATTAATTGCAGGAAATGTAGATGCTTGTTTATGCTTCAAGCAGAATGTATTCATACATAGTATCATTAAGTTGATTACACTCAATGATACAATACAATACAATAGTATCATTAAGTTGTTTGGCAATACAATTGGACTATTTAAAATGAAGGAAGAATTCTACCATAGAAAAAAATGAAGGAAGAGTAAAGAAAATGATTACCCTAATAGAGAACTTTGAAATAGCAAGAACACCAGCATAGTGACATCTTTGTGATCATTTGCCATACATGATGGTTACAAAGGTCTCTACTATTGACTTGTATTCTTCCACTATTACTAATGTGACTTCACATGGTTGGCATTTCATTTTTCTTGCATCTTGTCTCCCTAGCTACTTGTCAAAGTAATAAGCTCCATTTTCACAAATATTGGGATTTTGGGAGTATTTTTTAGTCATTTAGGATGGGAAGTTCTATAAGTATCATAAATTTGAAGTTATTTTCAAACTCATTGGGAGTGATTTTCATGGTTAAGTTGAAATAGTTGAAATGTTTAAAAAATTGCCATTTAATATAATTCTAGAATATTGAGGGAGGGAATTTTTTTTAAAGCTTGTTAAATACTTAAAACCATAAGTTGCTTATGGTGAATCAAAAAGTTTAAAAGTATTGCAAAATCTAAAGCAGTTCCTATTTATAGTATTTGAGCGAACTAGTGATAATTGTGTGCTATCTCTTTGGCCTTGAGTGAACTATTGATTGTTTGTACCAATAATTTCCCATTGGGATATTGATAATGTGAACATTGATATTGCACTTACGGAGCTTAGTGTAGATTATTTGAGACCATACAATTTGCCTCTTGTTGATCATACTTTTGTTCTTGAGGTGTAATTTGAAGAAGTGGACAGTGGCTTACAAACTCTTCCCTTCAAGTTGAAAGCTCAAATGAGGAACCTAATGAATACACATGGAAAATTTTTGAGAGGGTGTCATTGAGTGGTGCAATACACAAGTTCATATTGAAGAGCACACATGAAATAGTGAGAGGGAGAGGGTGGTGATTTTTTTTTTTTAAAAAGGGGTTAAAACTTTATTGAAGATCAAAAAGCACCATTACAAAGAAAGCAAGGACCTAAGGTCCCAAGGAAAACCAAAGCTTTGCCCCACACAAAGATAAAACAACCATCACCATCATCTGTCACCATTCTCAACCCTGTCCTCATCTAGAATATTCATTAAATCAAGATGGATCTCCTGAGAGATCAACTCCTACTCAATTCTCCATCCCTCAGCATGCTCAGAAGTCCATTTCGCCAAACAATCGGCTGCCCCATTCCACTCCCTTGGAATATGGACAAAGGTCACTATTTCCATCAAAGAGCTAATGCATAAAATTTGTTGCACAATTTTAGCCAACTGCCAGTTAACGTCAACCACTTTCTATTCAATAAGTAGATTGATCAAAACTTGGGAATCAGATTCACAAACTATCCTTCTCCACCCTAAAGTGTGAGCTCTCTCAAGAGCAACAAGAATAGCCAGGCCTTCCACCAAGTTAATGGTCTGTATCCCTTCATAGATAAAAAAGATAAAGATCATTGAGCCCAAAGAATCTCTACGAATCCCACCAATACCGGCTGGACTCGGATTGCCCCTTGAAGATCCATCAGTATTGATCTTCAAAATGCCAAAGGAGGAAATTTCCATTTGCCAACCTTGTCAATTTTTTACTTCTCATGATGCCATCTCTTAACTCTGGTCAAGACCATAGAAGACCCCAAAATCCCCAATCTTTCCACCAACTCTGTATCTCCTTCCCCAAAGGGAATTCCACTTCACACTTAGCCTCCATTGTCTCTTGAACCATGCCCAATATCCTCTACCAAATTTGTTGCACCAGTCTCTATTCTCCATGAAATATCCTTCGATTGTGCTCCAACCAAATATGCCACAATAAGAAGATAGGCCCCACAAACCACACCTCCTACAGAAAGGGAGCCATAGAAGGGGGCCGACCCAACCCTTGCCAAAACTCAATCAAGGAAGAAGCATGAACACAAGGAGTTTTCCAAACACCCCACCAAAAGTGCCAAAGCTGTAGGGAAAAAGAGCAACGAAAGAACAAGTGGGTAGAGTCCTCCTCATTAGCCCCACACATAACACAAATAAAAGGATTGAGAAATCCTCTCTTCCGAATATTATCCCAAGTCAAACAATTATTCCAAGCCAACATCCAAACAAAAAAATTACATTTTAGCCAAGAAAGCTTGTTCCAAACCTTTTTCCACCACTGCATTTTAGGCCCAACCAACTAATGAGACAACAACCTGCTATAATCGGAGGCTACAGTATAGGTCCCCATAGGATTGGGAGATGAGGCAAGCACATCATCTTCCTAGAGAGAGCAACATCGTTGACTAGAGAGGATATTTTGCAGAACATCACATTCCTCTTGTAATCTAGCAACCGACCATTCATTTGGGGACTTCCATTTAGCAATCTCCATCTGATCATAGAGGAAAAAGGACTTAAAGTCCCTCACCTGTGACCAACCAGCTTGCTAAAATTGTTGACAAAGAATCACTAGGTTGGGAAACTGAGAAGTGATGGGAGGATAACCATCCCAAGAATCTGACCAAAATTGGGCCTCCTCCCCTCTCTTGCAGATCCAAAATAATCCATCCTTAATAAGCATAGCCCCTTTCTTAAGGGTGTCCCAATCACAGATCCCTTCCCCACAAGGGGGTACCTAGAGATATCGAGAAGAGGGATCCTCGAGAGATACTTCTGAGAAAGAACCTTGGCCTAGCTCTTATCTTGCTAATTACACCACCACCAGTAAAGTTTAGTAGCCAAAGCCTCCCCAGTCAAAGTCGACTGCCTCAAGCCTAAACCACTATATTGTTTTAGACTACACACCACTTCCCATCTAACCAAACTCTATTTTGAGGACTCCAAGCAACTAGCCCATAAAAATTGGCACACCACAAAATCAAGATCCTTAAGAAAGCCCATAGGAGCAACCTAGAGCATGCATATGTAAATGGGTAGAGCCTGCACAACTTACTTAATCAACTAGATGCGACTAGCAAAGGATAACCAATGATGAGTCCAGTGATTAACTTTCACTCAAAATTTATCCAAAATAATCTACCAAGATTCTTTGGGTAGCCTACTCACCGAGCTGGGAATGCCTAGATATGTCAATGGAAGACTCGAGATCTGGGCATATGCACCGAGTTGTGGTGCCAAAAAGGTGACAACAATTTTTTTTTTCCTATTTTAAACAGCGCATACGCGCTATAGCGTGTACGCGCTTTCTAAAAAATAAAAAGTATGTATGATGGGCTGCAAACCCGCAGCCCATCATTTTCATTACCATTTTCTTTTACTCCTACAGCAAGCAGCGCGTACGCGAGTTGAAGACTCAACATTTGCACCACCATTTGCCAAAATGCCTCCTCGTCGATGAAATCCAAGACCACAAGCGCACCCACGATGACGCCGTAAGTGATATAAACCTAACTTTGCATTGTTTGATATATTTTTTATATTGTTTTGTAAGTTTTTTATATTCTTTTGTAGGGTTTTTACAAATTTCATTTAGATTTGTTTATTTATTTGAATTTCAATTGATTTTTTATTAGGAAATGTTCATAATCAACTAGAAAATCCACAAGAACATCAAAACCCTCAAGAACCCCAAAACCAAAACCCTCCTCAAGAAGAACAAATTCCACAACCCGAACCAATTGCAAGACCTCCACCAGGCACACAAGAAAATCTAAAAAATGAAATGGAGAGAGACAAAACTAAATTAGAAGGAATCATTGCTCGGTTGAAAGAATCCGGACAAACCAATCCAATGAGGGCTCAATTGGCATCATCCCTCAAATCCATTAACACTCAGATAGCCTCAGTTAGTGGTCAGTTAGATATTTGGCAGGCTAAGAGGGATGAACAAAAAAGATTTTATGCAAATAAATTGTCATATGAAGATGTTAAAAAAAAGAAAATACCAAAAGGTAGTATATGTGCATTATTTAGAAAACCCGATGAGAAAAATACTATTAGAGAGGGTACTAAACGATTCCCCATCCATTGGTGCATACATGATGCTATTAGAAATAATTTTTGGGATAGATGGTGGATGGTTTTTGATGCCCCTCCTTGCAACAATCACGAGGTCCCCATGTATTTTTTGAAGAAATTATATTGTGAGTTTGTCCTTGGGGAGATCCCCAATTATTTTGATATGTTAGACTCCCAGGGTAGAGGTGGGGGGTCATCATTTGAGAGGCCCGGAGCACGTCGTGACCCTAATGTAGTTAGGGCACTCGTGGTCCATCCACAGCGTGAGCATGTGATTATTCCTTCAGTTGTGAAGAAACATGTAGAGGCCAGCACTCTAGGGACCATTAATGCTTTGACACAGACCCTCATCCATTCCATGAGCCCATTAGTTGAGGGGGAGCCTTCTATACGTCGTGGTCACATGTGCACTTCATGTGGATCCCTATGCACATTTGGCACTCATGTCGGAGATGGTGCAGATGATGGGCTTGTCACCAATCAGTTCTTGAATGAGACATTTGGCATTGACACACAGGTAAATTACTAATTTGATCACATTTCATACGGATAGTGAATGATTAATTAATTAGGATTTATTGACATTGTTCAAAATTTAGGGTCAAAGTGTTCTTGGGCCTAACAGTGATCCTCCAGGCCCTTTTTTTGTCCCTTCGATGAGTCCTGAGGTATGTATCAATTTAATCATTTTAATTAATACATATATTTATTATGTAATCATATTAAGGATTGACCAAAAAAAATATGCATGTGCATCAGTTCTCCACAAGACCCTCAACCTTTACCACAGATGCAGAGCAGAGACATCATACGAGCTTCACACAGGTACAGTTGTTACATGTTAATTTAATTCATTTGATTATATTTATTCCATGTTTCATGTTAGATATAACATGTATTGTATGACGTGCAACTCATGATGTCGGACACACCTCCTCATCTGCGACAGTCTGTTGATAGTGGAGTGGCCGCAGCTGTGGCTAGCTCACAGCCACTGACGGAGGTATGAAAGAATTTTCTTCGTTTTAGTTGTTTTTTATAATAGTTAATCTCAAAATTTATAATTTTATTTATAAGTGATTATATTTATTGAATTGTTGTAGGGTCTTGTCACGCCTAATCGTCCACGAGCATTTGAGGTGGACTTACAGAGTGACTATTTTTTGGCGGTAAGAAAATAATTTATTTTGTGAGTACATTTATTTGATTTCAACGTATAATAAATATTGATTCATATCTACTTTCTTTGTATTAGTTGGACCTAGAGAAGAGCCTCAACAAGAGGTCAAGTGAGCGTGTCAGGAAGGCCCCATCATCTCCACTGTCTCCCTCCACACGACGACAGAGGACGTCGAGAGACTTGTTTCCTTCCCCTCGTGGGAAGGAAAAGATGTAGTTGAGATATTTGATACATATATATAGAGACTTGTTTCCTTCCCCATGTACATATATAGGCATCTGAGAGACATATTCGATACACATTTGATGTACATATGACATTCTATATTTGATGTATGACATTATTGGTTAATATATGATATGTTTGTTCATATACGACATTATTGGTTATCATAATATATTATGTGTTTGTTAATGTATATGACATTATTGGTTATCATTTTATATTATATGTTTGTTCATGTATGACGTTAAATTAGATATGTTCGTGTATGACATTAAATTAGATATGTGCATGTATGAAATTAAATTCAATTGCTAGAGAGTTGCCATTATGTCTACCAACTAGTAGATGTTCTTTTTTGCTTTATTAGTATTTCTCAAAAACTGCAAAGAAGCTGTTTTTGGTAGTATCTACTATAATACTACAGAAATATGTTTCAAAAATACTTAGTATGGCAAAGAAATGTCTATGGAAAGCTTGTCAAATAGGATATTAAAGAACTAAATGTGGATAGTCATTAGTACCCATCAATAAGAACACATACATCTTTCTCAAGCAAACCATATGACATTAGCAAGTAATTTATAAATTTCCTTTGCAAATAACTAGAAGATGCTATGAATCTTAATACAAAGTTAATCATCTACTCATTATTCCATCCAAGAAGCATATATCACCCTAAGCCAATTAACCTACAGGATAAAAATTAATTCAATTTCAACAAAATTTTGAGTATAACAAGCATCTTAGGGATTCTTACAAGAATTAACATAATGTTCACAAGAGCATTACAAGTTCTTGTAATGCTATTTCACATATTGTAATCATATTCAGTTTTGAATGGCCATTTGTGTTACAAGCATAAATGTTCTTTAAGGTCTTTTAATTCTAGACATGAATTTTATTATGAAGCTTTTTTATGACAACCCACTCAATGCATATATTGTTGTTCCACATTATGCTAATTTGACTTTCATTGGTTGATTTGGGTCTAGACATGACGTTATTCACTACCTTTTTTATATATTATTTTTTTGTAGTGAGGTTCTGGCCTGAATGAATGTATTAATCATCAAAGTTTTGAACCTTGGTCGAGATCCTTACAAATATATTTTCAAATTGGACCTCAAATAGTTTTCTCAGTCACCCCCTGTACACAGATACTGAAATTGTAGTTAATTACAAAATTAATACTGAATTAACACAAGTTTAATTGAGAAGTATTATGTACCTCAATAGGCTAGATTATTATTGACCGAGAAGCTTTATCTTAGAGCAGTTGGTTTCCTAAATCTTTAGCGCAATGACAGTCTTATGGAATGTGGAATTAGGTCTGCTAGCTAAGGAACGTTCTTTAAAAGGTAGAGGAAACTCAAGACTCACATGTTTCCAATCAATATAAATGTTTAAATCGCTTCTCTAATTTTTTCTATTTATGATCTTCTTCAAACTTAACTTTCTAAATGCATTGATGGAGAAATAAAGATCTTCTAGGAACTAAAGGCTAATCATGTTTAATACTTATAATTCTCTATTTTTATCTAATAATTTAAAAAAGATTGTACAAGTGTTTTCAAAGAGCAACACTTGTCACTAACATCATAAGAAGGAATATCCAAGGAGTCTTACCACTGATCCCCCACCACCAAATTCAAGAGAAAACAAAATTCCACTACTAAAGAGATAGTAACAATGATCATCCCTAGTCTCTCCCTTATCACAAAATGATTACCATCAAAATTTGCATTTCCAATTGCGTCATGTGCGTTTAAGTGATAGTAACATTTTCACTCTCTTACCTAATGTCTCCCATTTCTGAAACTCCTGGGGAAGGGCAAGGCCATCTTCTCAGTACTTCAAAATACAACGAGTTCCATTTTTTCACATATTGATAATTGTTGACTTAAAGTATAGTCGAAGTATTGAAAGCCCATAGATATGCCCCGTCAAAGATCGCAGCCCTGTGGCATTTAGTGACCCTTAGGGACATTCTGGTTCAGCATGCCTGAGAACATTCGAGCACTGAAGGGGATAGGAAGAGGTTGGGGATAGGGTTTACCCGGCCACCCAGAGCTAATGGAGCAGATAGTTTGATCCCATGACGAAAGATGAGAGAGATTTGGCAGTTGGCAACTTTGTATTGGCCAACACTACAAGTTTCAGCATCACCCAAGATGGCATTGTAGAATGAAAATGGAATGTGATCTCTAAAAAGTGAGAGAGGTTATTGTAGATCTCTGCAACATAGTCCTGTAGGAATTGGAATCTCATCCATATCTTGCACGAGCTCCGAGATATGCCCCGTCAAAGATTGCAGCCCTGTGGCATTTAGTGACCCTTAGGGACATTCTGGTTCGGCGTGCCTGAGAACATTCAAGCATTGAAGGGGACAAGACAAGGTTGGGGATAGGGTTGACCTGGCCACCCGGAGCTAATGGAGCAGACAGTTTGATCCCATGATGAAAGGTGAGAGAGATTTGGCAGTTGGCAACTTTGTACTGGCCAACACTACAAGTTTCAGCATCACCCGAGATGGTGTTGTAAAATGAAAATAGAATGTGATCTCCAAAAAGCGAGAGAGGTTATTGTAGGTCTCTGCAACACGGTCCTGTCGGAACTAGAATCACATCCATACCTCACACAAGCTCTGAGATATGCCCCGTCAAAGATCGCAGCCCTATGGCATTTAGTGACCCTTGGGGACATTTCAGATTGGCGTGCCTGAGAACGTTCGAGCACTAAAGGGGATAGGATGAGGTTGGGGATAGGGTTTACCCGACCACTCAGAGCTAACGGAGTAGACAGTTCGATCCCATGACGAAAGGTGAGAGAGATTTGGCAGTTGGCAACTTTGTACTGGCCCACACTGCAAGTTTCAACATCACCCGAGATGGCATTGTAAAAAAAAAATGAAGTGTGATCTCCAAAAAGTGAGAGAGGTTATTGTAGGTCTCCGCAACACGGTCCTGTAGGAACTAGAATCGCATCCATACCTTGCACAAGCTCCGAGATAGGCCCCGTCAAAGATCACAGCCCTGTGGCATTTAGTGACCCTTAGGGACATTCTGGTTCAACGTGCCTGAGAACGTTTGAGCACTGAAGGGGATAGGAAGAGGTTGGGGATAAGGTTTACTCGGCCACTCAGAGCTAATGGAGTAGACAGTTTGATCCCATGACGAAAGATGAGAGAGATTTGGCAGTTGGCAACTTTGTACTAGCCAACACTACAAGTTTCAGCATCACCCGAGATGGCATTGTAGAATGAAAACGAAATGTGATCTCCAAAAAGTGAGAGAGATTATTGTATGTCTCTGCAACACAGTCCTGTAGGAATTGGAATCTCATCCATATCTTGCACGAGCTCTGAGATATGCCCCGTCAAAGATCGCAACCCTGTGGCATTTAGTGACCCTTAGGGACATTCTGGTTCGGCGTGCCTGAGAACATTCAAGCATTGAAGGGGATAAGAAAATGTTGGGGATAGGTTTTACCTGGCCACTCGGAGCTAATGGAGCAGACAGTTTGATCCCATGACGAAAGATGAGAGAGATTTGGCAGTTGGAAACTTTGTACTGGCCAACACTACAAGTTTTAGCATCACCCAAGATGGTGTTGTAAAATGAAAACAGAATGTGATCTCCAAAAAGTGAGAGAGGTTATTGTAGGTCTCCGCAACACGGTCCTGTAGGAACTAGAATCACATCCATACCTCACACGAGCTTCGAGATATGTCTCATCAAAGATTGCAGCCCTATGGCATTTAGTGACCCTTGGGGACATTTTGGATTGGCGTGCCTGAGAATGTTCGAGCACTAAAGGGGATAAGACGAGGTTGGGAATAGGGTTTACCCGGCCACTTGGAGCTAACGGATTAGACAGTTCGATCCCACGACGAAAGGTGAGAGAGATTTGGCAGTTGGCAACTTTGTACTGGTCCACACTGCAAGTTTCAGCATCACCCGAGATGGCGTTATAAAACAAAAATGGAGTGTGATCTCCAAAAAGTGAGAGAGGTTATTGTAGGTCTCCGCAACACGGTCCTGTAAGAACTAGAATTGCATCCATACCTCACACGAGCTTCAAGATATGCCTCGTCAAAGATCGTAGCCTTGTGACATTTAGTGACCCTTAGGGACATTCTAGTTCAGCGTGCTTGAGAAGGTTCGAGCACTAAAAGAGACATGAAGAGGTTGGGGATAAGGTTTTCCCGGCCACCTGAAGCTAATGGAGGAGACAGTTTGATCCCACGACGAAAGATGAGAGAGATTTGGCAGTTGGCAACTTTGTACTGGCCAACACTACAAGTTTCAGCATCACCCGAGATGGCATTGTAAAATGAAAATAGAATGTGATCTCCAAAAAGCGAGAGAGTTTATTGTAGGTCTCCACAACACAGTCCTGTAGGAACTGGAATCCCATCCATACCTCACACGAGCTTCGAGATATGCCCCGTCAAAGATCGCAACCCTATGGCATTTAGTGACCCTTGGGGACATTTCGGATTGGCGTGCCTGAGAACGTTTGAGCACTGAAGGGGATAGGACAAGGTTGGGGATAGGGTTTACCCGGCCACCCGGAGCTAACGGAGCAGACAGTTCGATCCCATGAAGAAAGGTGAGAGAGATTTGGTAGTTGGCAACTTTGAACTGGCCCACACTACAAGTTTCAACATCACCCAAGATGGCGTTGTAAAACAAAAATGGAGTGTGATCTCCAAAAAGTGAGAGAGGTTATTGTAGGTCTTCGCAACATGTTCCTGTTGAAACTAGAATTGCATCCATACCTCACACGAGCTTTGAGATATGCCCCGTCAAAGATCGCAGCCCTGTGGCATTTAGTGACCCTTAGGGACATTCTGGTTCAGCGTGGCTGAGAACGTTCAAGCACTGAAGGGGATAGGAAGAGGTTGGGGATAAGGTTTACCCGGCCACCCGGAGCTAATGGAGGAGACAGTTTGATCCCACGATGAAAGATGAGAGAGATTTGGCAGTTGGCAACTTTGTACTGGCCAACACTACAAGTTTCAGCATCACCTGAGATGGTGTTGTAAAATGAAAACAGAATGTGATCTCCAAAAAGTGAGAGAGTTTATTGTAGGTCTCCACAACACAGTCCTGTAGGAACTAGAATCCCATCCATACCTCGCACGAGCTCCGAGATATGCCCCATCAAAGATCACAGCCCTATGGCATTTAGTGACCCTTGGGGACATTTCGGATTGGCGTGCCTGAGAACGTTTGAGAACTGAAGGGGATAGGATGAGGTTGGGGATAGGGTTTACTCGGCCACCCAGAGCTAACGAAGCAGACAGTTCGATCCCACGACGAAAGGTGAGAGAGATTTGGCAGTTGGCAACTTTGAACTGGCCCACACTGCAAGTTTTAGCATCACCCGAGATGGCGTTGTAAAACAAAAATGGAGTGTGATCTCCAAAAAGTGAGAGAGGTTATTGTAGGTCTTTGCAACACGGTCCTGTAGGAACTAGAATCACATCCATACCTCGCACGAGCTCCGAGATATGCCCCGTCAAAGATCACAACCCTATGACATTTAGTGACCCTTGGGGACATTCTGGATTGGCGTGCCTGAGAACGTTTGAGCACTGAAGGGGATAGGACAAGGTTGGGGATAGGGTTTACCCAACCACACGGAGCTAACAGAGTAACAGTTCGATCCCACGAGGAAAGGTGAGAGAGATTTGGCAGTTGGCAACTTTGTACTAGCCGACATTGCAAGTTTCAGCATCACCCGAGATGGCGTCGTAAAATGAAAACGGAGTGTGATCTCCAAAAAGTGAGAGAGGTTATTGTAGCTCTCCAAAAAGAGTGTTTAAAAATGCAAAAATAGCGGGGGGTCCTTTGTATGGTTTGGGAGTTTGACCATTAAAACTAGAAATTGTCCTAGTAGTAAGTGCTGGTAATAGTTTTGAAATTTGATTGTTGAGTGTTGAGAAACCTCAAGTTTGGGATTTTTTCTTGTTGGTTTGAGTCTATAATAACCATTTCCATCTGAAAAGTCGAGTGTTGAAACCATTTAAGAAGTATTTGCATAGTTTTCCCTAAAATTTGAGTGCATAAAAAGGGGTATGTGATTGCTCCCAAGGTGGATTTAGTGTTTTCTCCAAACAAGAGTTGCATTTTATGTTTGACGTCATCTAATATAACCAAAGTGAAGGTGGTTGAACCATTTTGGGGTTCTAGAGACGTTGCAAAGTAAGAGTTCTAGAAAGCCCTAGGGTAAAGGGGCTAGAAAGGAGGGTTTTGTAAAAACCGTTGTAAAGTTGATCATGAGACCAAAAAAAAAAAAGAATCCTTGCATTTGAGTCGTTTCTTAAGACTTTTTTGGGTCATGGGAGTTCCAAAAGTCAAGGGATTGTGAGTTGCTTTGTAAATGGCCTCAAACTAGGCCTAGTTGGTAGACTGAAATAGCCAATTTTGAGTGATATTTTACAAAACAAGTGTAGTTGGTTTTGGAGTATATTTTAGAGTGAGGAAAAGGGTATTTTAATCACCCAATAGTTTAGGACTGGCAAGGGCTAGTTGGAACAAGCCTAGAAGAGGCAAAATTGAGAAAGTGTAAGAGATGAGTTGCAAGAAACAACTACTGTAGATGATGCAAATATTGACGAGTTGTAAAGAGAGGGGGAGGAAATCACTATTGAATCCTTCCTAAAAATCAATGGCTTATTAGATGAACCAATTAACACTTTGTTGAGGAGTTATGGACAAAATATGAAGGGACTAGGTACAATTGCACCTAAAAATACCCAACCAGAAAACCTGAACCAGCCAGTGGACTATTATAGGAGATAAAACCTTGAGCATACAACAAACATTGATATTAGATTAAGCTTGCTAATGCAAGATTCACAACCAGATTGGTTGTAGGAGGTTGTCACAAACCTTGGGTAACCAAATACTTGTGGGGATGAAAATGTTTCCCTTTTAATTCCATCCCCACCACATGTTGACCCCAAGGACGTCATCTAATGCTTTGAAAATGGTGGCAACCATGATGAAATAAATAGTTAACAATTTTTTGATACCCAGGCCCAAAATGACTATGATGGAGATGATGATTTTATACGTTACATGCCACTAGACAGAAAACAACATAGTGGTTTACCCAGTAGATTCCTATAGCTACCAAAGAAAAGGATACAAAATTCTAAGGAACAAGAGAGACTAAGAAGTTATTTGAGGCTAATGCACTTTACATGAAGGAGAAGATCAGGGATAGGAAAGATGGGAGAGAGGAAAAGATTGCAAGAAATGAGATCTTATATGCTATAGAGAGGGGAAAATGAGTTGCGGAGAAGGTTGCACTAAAGGAATAGAAGAGGAAAGAAAGAGAGGATAATCTAAATGTTTGAAAGAGATATAGACCAAATATTAGAGGTGCACCTTCAACAACTATAGAAATTATATTTACAACACTAGTGGAAGGAGATGTAATTGCACTAGCCCTAGAATCAATTAGTATGCCCAACATACCTCTTCTCCCATAGCATAAATCACATTCTGATATGTTCAATGCTCTAATCCCTAGATTAGGAAATATTCTTACTTAATAAGTGTAACCCCAAGCATTGTCACCATAGTTGGCAACAAATGGTGAGAGTCCCAATCAACTAGTGAAAAAAATGACTAATTTGATGGAGCTGAATCCTACATTACACACATCTCCTAGTAGTGGACACGAGGATGTTGGGATTGGGAGCATAGCACCTATTCCCTTTCCCAGTTTTATGGACAATTGATGGGAACTCAAGTAGATGGGAGAAATTCGAATTTTTTTGAAGCGATAAAGTTTTGTGATGTATTTAGAATATCTAAGATAGACTTATTTTTTATGTGAACTAAACCATTCTTACATTACTATTTAAATGTATTTGTATTGTTATAATAGTTTGATTGTTGGTCATGGCGTAAAATATGTAAAGTTTAGAAATATAAATAGTTCATCATAGAGGTATTATAGAATTAATTTATTTTAAATAATAGAAATAATCATAACAAATAGATAGAAATAAATAATAATAATTTTATACAAAAAGTTTTAATTTATTTTAAATAATTAAATAATAGAAACATCGTAGAATTAATAATTCAGTATAATCATAACAAATAGACAGTAAACAATCCCAAATTCAAACATACAAAGGTCCAACTAGAATAATGATTTTAAATAACCAAATACCAAAGCCAAACAAAGGAAATGGGACTTTTACCTTAAATGAATAAATTACATGAAGAAGGGTGGCTGGCTATTTGGAAATCTACTTATTTTTCTTCTCTCCCTCCTGTCATCTAAGAGAACATGCAATGTAAGAAAAATATCGTCACAATAAGAAAATATGAAAAATATTGTTCTAGCTTTAAAAAAATTGGAGACATCAAAACATAAAATCTAGATTCTAAACAAATCAAAACATAAAATCTATGATTTAAACTAAATCTCATCACTTACGCATCATAACAATACGGTCCACCTTATTCATGTGGACAGTCTTGGGGAAGAGGTTGCAACAATGTATTTGGATCTAGTTGATCACTCTTTCTCTCTCTCCCTCTCTTTGTATTCAATCTAATGAGCCAACTGGATCTGCTCGACATTTTAATGTCTCAAGTATTGCCTCCTGGCCTGACTCGCGAACTCTCCAAAGATTCTTATTATGTGGTTTTTCACGATATTTTATCAAGTGGACATTTGATGCGACAACAAGATTTGAATAATGAAGAATCTTCCTCTCTATTTTCCAATCCTCGAATAACCACAAGTTAGGGTTCTTCATAGAATATTTTCTAAGCCATGTGCCGGTTACAACCACCGCACTGACATGGTACTCTAAACCTTCACCATCTATAACCGAGTGATCTAATTTTTGTTTGGCTTGAACACAATGACACAAATAATAATCTGTCCCTTCTTCATTGTCTTTAGGTGCAATAACAACAAAAACATGGCCTGCAGTGACAAATGTACAAAATGCGGTCATTAATTCAAAAAATACTTGCGTAAAAGTTATAAAGTTACATATTGAAATTACAAAGATATATAAATATATATATTACCAGGTTGCACTAGATCAGACAAGCGGTCAAAATCAATAGACGATTCCATCTGTACCATTTCTAGTGCTTGTGGGGGACGATAGGTGTCAATTGGGTCCAAAACCCGTATATCCCATTTGTCCACCCATTCAGTCGACTCACAGTCATCCCAATTTTCCTCTGCACATGATGGACAATAGCATGCCATTTTTCGTGTGTGAGTACTCCATGAACCTGCATCAAAGCTTCTAAAAGAGTGCAACTCACTAGATCCTGTTAGTGTGCAACAATCCTGATATGGTGCAATGTTAGTATTATCTATCAACCAAAAAAATCTATGAACCGTAGACTCACCTTCTTTACCTGGACCCATTGTAGCGTTACACAACTGGACGATGGATTTTGCATCTGTTAATATTGCTCCATCTTTGTACTTTAGTTCTTCACGAGCTAAGGCTCTTTTGATGCATGCGCTTGCACCATCGTGCTCTCCCTTTCCATGACCAGCCTTTGTGAAATTCCACATGTATTGAATTTTACACAACTTGTGCATCCTGCTCAACCAATAGAACATCCGTGAATTCTTGAATTGAGATGCACAATTGTCTGACCAAATAATGTACTAACGATATGTGATGCCCCTGTTAGCCAAATCTCCATAAAATAGTTGAAAACAACCATGTACGAACTCCGTAGAATGTGATCGATCATCACTGATGTAAAAATGGTACTCCCTCAAAATCTTCCTATCATCCTCTGTACTTGTAGGTGAATGCATGAATGTTATGTGAACAAATATGGAAACCTGTTGAGAAGTATAATACTTTGCTTGCACCTCATTTTGTGGTTGTAGTGTGTAGTTCTCTGCGAAATCTACAACCGAAACAATGGTATCCAGTGGAAACGTATCCTTGCACAACTTGAATTGCAAATCCAGCCATCGAGCTCTATGGGTATGCCTTGCATACTCGTAAATAATGTTTTCACGAAAAATCTTCATGAACTCATACACTAAAATCTTTTCAATGACTAAATCACATCTTTTACCATGTTTCCCATCTTTTAGAGCATATGTTACTGTCTTAAATTTTCCATAATCTACTATTTCATTTCCAATTGCATGTGTACTATCCATATGTTGACAAGTTGATAAAAGTTGCAAAGAACCACAAAATAAGCACGTACCATCCAAGCATGATGTCTTGTAAAATTGTTTGCCGTCCTTTATTTCACATAAAATGTTGGATATGAATTCCCTTGAAGATCTTGGTGGCTCATTTATGTCACAATCCTGCAAAACAAACTGAGAATGCAAAATTATGCATATATGCCTAAAAACATCAAAATGGTTAGAAAATTCAATATGTATCCTACAACAACAAGTTGTGCATGTGTGATTTATCTTCACATAAAAAGGTTTACCCATCTCAAAAAATCTTTGACTTATTCGAATTTGAGGATACATACCAATAAATTTTGCAAAAAATTGTGTCTGAGTTGTGTCCAAAAAATGTTTTGCATGTGGCTCGCGATTTTGGCTACCAATCCTCCTTCTTACAACATCTCTTTGATTAGGGGAAACACGTGTGTTATTTTTCCAAAAATCTTCGATCAATGATTTCAAGGCTTCACTAATTTCTTTATCCTTTCGCAGTAGTCTACCGCTAAATGTCCATAACTCATTTTTTGTTGGATCTTCCAATCTCTCACACCTTAGCATGGCTCTCCTTAGAGTACCTCTACCAGTTTTTAATATTTTGCTTGTTTTTCTCATGAGTCAAGATTTCTTCATTTGGCTACTTACTATTGTCGATGTAAGTACTCGTCTTGCGATATTACTATCTTTGGTGCATGATTTAGAACCCACTTTGTCATAAGCATTCATTAGATTCTTTACAATGTTTTTTTCATTTGAATCATCCATCGTTCTTAGCCCAAGAATCTTCATGATAGGCCTAAATTTTAAATTCCTCATCATTTCAACAAATAATTGGCATTGACTTGTAATATTTAATTCATCAAAAAATAATCTCCACATACGATTAACTTTTCTTTGACAAGTATGCTTGCTAATCTTGTCAGGCATTGATTTCAAAATGTTACTATCAATATCAATCAAATATTTTGGTCTTCTAAAAAAAATTCTAGAAGGTGTTATAATCTCTTCAATTCTCTCAACATTTTGAACATCAACATAAGGTTGAGTGTATTGCGTACCTTGAACCGAAGATGATGTGCCTTGGCAATAAGATGCAAAAGATGGAATATCACCTACTTGATGTGTTGATGTTGTGCCTTCAACATGACATGATGGAGTGTGTATATCGTCAGATCTACAAATCGGTGTCTCTTCAACATGAGAGGACGATATGAATTCAACATTGGAAGATGGTGTAGCAGACGATATGACTCCAACATTAGAAGATGGTGTAGCTTCACAATTCAATTGTCTTCTTGAGTGTAACAGTCTCATTCGTTCTCTTTGTCTTTCCAATTCTTCCTCTTTGTTTCTTGGTACTGGTGGTTCTTGATCCTCTTCGAAAGTCAATTCTTCATTATTGCTTTGCAATTTTTTTTGCTCACATAGTAATTTCATTTTATCTCTTTTAATTGCCAAATCTCTCTCCCTATCTTCATTTGTTTGATTTTTTGGTTTCTTCCTTGGCATGATGATGATTTCTACATGTCAAATTATTCAAACATTTGAATTACTTAAAATGTGTAAATTAAAAATTATTCAAATACATATAAAAATTATAATTATTTGAATGAATACACAATATATATATAAAATGACTTGTCAAATTTCTAACCATTTTGAAATAACATTTCATTGAACCATACAAATTTCAATGAATTCACTATATATTAAACAACATGTCAAATTATAATCAAATTTGTATCTATATATCAACAAACAATATTTAAAATAGATTGCACTAACCTTTTCTATACAAGGAATATTCAAAAAGTCTTCAAATCGTGTATCCAATGATTGAATTTGGTGTTTGTTAGCTTCCGAAAGTGTTTGCCACCTTGAAATAGTGTTTGTTAGCTTGAAATAGTGTTTGCCACTTTGAAAGAATGTTTGCTATGTTGAAACCCGTGATTTATGTCAAGATAACAGAGTGCAGAATAGAACAAAAGTAGAGAATGAATGAAACGGGCACCAAAGTTTCTTTTTGACCATTTTTAGGTGATTTCACATAGTGCGTACGCACTATAGCGCATACACACTATATTAGAACACATCACTCTCCACCCTCCCTACTCTCTCTCTCTCCCTACTCTCTCTCTCTCTTCCTACTCTCTCTCCCCTCTCCCATCCCCTACACTCTCTCTCTCCCCTCTCCCATCCTTTACTCTTTAGATCTCTCACACACACTCCCATCCTCCCTCTCCCACTTACTCTCTCTCTCTCTCTCTGCCACCTCCTACTCTCTCTCACACTCTCTCCCATCCCCTACTCTCTCTTACACACACTCCCATCTGCTACTCTCTCTCTCCCCTCTCCCATCCCCTAAAATCTCTCTTTTGTAGATACACACTCCCATCCCCCTCTCTCTCTCCCCTCTCCCATCCCCCTCTCTCTAGATCGCTCACACGCACTCCCATCCCTCTCTCTCCTCCTCTCCCACTCCCTCTCCCACCACCTACTATCTCTCTCTCTCTCTCTCAAGTTCTCTCTCTCCCTCTCTACTCTCTCTCTCTCTCTCTCCCATCCCCTACTCTTACTCTCTCTCTCTCTCTCCAATCCCCAACTCTCTCTCACACTCTCTCCCATCCCCTACTCTCTCTGACACTCTCTCTCATCCCTTCACTCTGTCTCTCTCATCTCGTACTCTCTCTCTCTCTCTCTCTCTCTCTGTCACCTCCTACTCTCTCTCACACTCTTTCCCATCCTTTCACTCTGTCTCTCCCATCTTGTACTCTCTCTTTGCCACCCCCTACTCTCTCTCACACTCTCACACTCTCTCCTATCCCCTACTCTTAGTCTTTCACAGACACACACACACACACTCACACTCCCATCCCCCCTCTCTCTTCTCTCCCATCCCCTACTCTCTAGATTTGTCACACACACTCCCATCCCTCTCTCTCCTCCTCTCCCACTCCCTCTCCCAGGTCACCTACTATTTCTCTCTCTCAAGTTCTCTCTCTCTCTCTCTCTACTCTCTCTCTCCCATCCACTACTCTTACTCTCTCTTTCTCCCATTCCCAACTCTCTCTCACACTCTCTCCCATCCCCTACTCTCTCTCACACTCTCTCCCATCCTTTCACTCTGTCTCTCCCATCTTGTACTCTCTCTTTGCCACCCCCTACTCTCTCTCACACTCTCAAACTCTCTCCTATCCCCTACTCTCTCTCTTTCACAGACACAGACACACACTCACACTCCCATCCCCCCTCTCTCTTCTCTCCCATCCCCTACTCTCTATATTTGTCACACGCACTCCCATCCCTCTCTCTCCTCCTCTCCCACTCCCTCTCCCAGGTCACCTACTATTTCTCTCTCTCAAGTTCTCTCTCTCCCTCTCTACTCTCTCTCTCCCATCCCCTACTCTTACTCTCTCTCTCTCCCATTCCCAACTCTCTCTCACACTCTCTCCCATCCCCTACTCTCTCTCACACTCTCTCCCATCCTTTCACTCTGTCTCTCCCATCCCGTACTCTCGCTCTCTCTCTGCCGCCCCCTACTCTCTCTCTCACTCTCTCCCATCCTTTCACTCTATCTCTCCCATCCTTTCACTTTGTCTCTCCCATCTCGTACTCTCTCTTTTCCACCCCTTACTCTCTCTCACGCTCTCACACTCTCTCCCATCCCCTACTCTCTCTCTTTCATAGACACACACACTCTTATCCCCCCACTCTCTTCTCTCCCATCCCCTACTCTCTACATCTATCACGCACACTCCCATCCCCCCTATCTCTCTCCCTCTCCCTCTCCTACTAGATCTCTCTCTCCCTCTCTACTCTCTCTCTCTCTCCCATCCCATCCCTTACTCTCACTCTCTCTCTCCCATCCCCTACTCTCTCTCACACTCCCATCCCCTAATCTCACTCTCTCTCTCCCATCCCGTACGAGCTCTTTCTGCCACCACCTACTCTCTCTCACACTCTCACACTCTCTCCCATCCCCTACTCTGTCTCTCTTACACACATTCCCATTCCCCCTCTCTCTCTCCCTCTCCCACTCCCTCTCCCACTGCCTACTTTCTCTTCCCCATCCCCTAATCTCTCTCTCCCCTCTCCCATACCCTACTCTCTCTCCCTCTCCCACTCCCTCTACCATTGCCTAATCTCTTTCTCCTCCATCCACCCTCTCTCTCCCTCTCCCACTCCCTCTGCCATTGCCTAATCTCTTTCTATCCCATCCCCTACTCTCTCTATCTCTCTCTCCCCTCTCTCATTCCCTACTCTCTCTCTTTCACACACACCCATCCCCCCTCTCTCCTCTCCCATCCTCTACTTTTTCTCTCACTCGCTCTCCCTCTCCCACTGCCTACTCTCACTCTCTCTCACTCTCTCTCTCTCTCACTCTCTCCCTCTCTACTCTCTCTCTGCTACCCCCTACCCTCTCTCACATTTTCACACTCTCTCTCTTTCTCTCTTACACACATTTCCATCCCCCCTCTCTCTCTCCCTCTCCCACTCCCTCTCCCATCGCCTACTCTTTCTTTCATCCCCTACTCTCTCTCAAGCTACTCTATCTTCCCCCTCTCCCATTCCCTACTCTCTCTCTTTCACACACATGCACTCCCATCCTCCTCTCTCTCGCTCTTCCTCTCCCACTCCGTCTCCCACCACCTACTCTCTCTCTCCCCCATCCCCTACTCTCAATCTCTCTCTCCCAACTTGTACTCTCTCTCACACTTCCTCTCTCTCCCATCCCCTACTTTCAATCTCTCTCCCCCATCCCATACTCTCTCTTTGCCACCTCTACTCTCTCTCTCACACTTCCTCTCTCTTGCATCTTGTACTCTCTTTGCCACCCCTACTCTCTCACATTTCCTCTATCTCCTATCCTATACTCTCTCTGCCACCCCTACTCTTTCTCACTTCCTCTCTCCCCTCTCCCATCCCCTACTTTCTCTCTATCTCTCTCACACACACAAATAGCCATTCCCTCGCCCCACCCCCCCAGCTCTCTCTTGGTTTTGATTTGCAATTTAGGTCTCAATAGTGTGTGCACACTATAGCGCGTGCACACTACCTCGAATTCAATAATGTTTTAATAGGGTGTGCGCACTATAGGGCGCATGCGCTATTCAAAGCTTTGCATTAAAACCAAGCCTAAGGCTTGGTTTTGCCTTGGAGATGCAACCCAAAGGTTTGGAGTTTATAAACAGGTCTGAGATGTGTTTTCCAGCAAACATACAAAAAATGATTGATTTTTCTTGTGTGCTCCCCTTCAAGATTCTTCGTGGTTGCGTATCGATAAGATCAATTTACATAACATTATAGGTCTCTGTGTTAGCTATCTAACCATATAATTTATTTTTAATTTGAACTATTTTAAGTCTTTCATCTATAATTTCTTTTGAATGTATGTTCATTTTTTGTCAAAAACCACCATGTACTAATTGGGCTGTAGATTTTAGCTCATTCATCGAATTTTGTAACAACTTAGTTTTTTAGAAACTAGACTCCATTCTACACACTTTGAAAAAAAGAAGTTTTGATTTTAGATTAGTTTTCAATCATTTCTAGGGGAGCACACAGATATTTCACATTTTTGGGATGGGTCTAATTTAAAAATTCATTAAAAAAAAAAATACACATTATAAAATTACCCAAAAAATCTGGGATAAACTACAGTGTTAGGTAACTTTTGACCAAAGCGATTAAAGAATTTCAAAAAAAAAGTTACAATTTTAGGGGGGCCACACTTTGTACTATGTTATGTTTTTTTGGAATAAATAGTACCACTTTCTGTGGCCCCCTTTTTTGAGGAATCCACTTTTTGTACCACTTTTTGTACTATGTTATCTCAAAGTGTGAGCAATCCTTTGCTGAATAGGGCCTGGAGTATTAAAGAAGAAGATAGAATATTTTCCCTCATTAATTTGCTGACCAGAGGCAACCAGGTATGCATCCAAGACCCTTCATAGATTAGAGGCCTCCCTCATTGTAGCTATCTCCATCAAAGCATTATTATCCACAAATTGCAAGTGAGTTTGCGAAGGTAAGGTTCCACCCCACTTCCAACCCTAAATAAGACCAGATTCCACATTTTGTTTAATCCATCTCCCCAAGCCATCAGCCAAAAGAATAAAAAAATAAGGGGAGAGAGAGTCTCCCTAACAAAGCCCCCTCAAAGCCCCAAAAAGCTTAGAATGACTCCCATTGATAAGCACTGAGAAAGAAACTAAAGTAACACAACTCCAAACCCATTGAATCCAATCTTTTGCAAAGCCAAAAGCACTAAGAACCTACTGAAGGAAGGACCACCTAACTCTATCATAAGCCTTAGCCATGTCCAGATTGATAAACATCACTTTTTCTTTTAATCTGGCCATAGAATGGATGACCTCAGTTGCAATGACAATCCCATCTAGAATTTGCATACTAGCTACAAAACCACTTTGCTCTTCAAAGATTAAATCAACAAGCCCCTTCTTCAACCTTTCAATAATAAGTTTAGAAATAATTTTATAGATAACATTGCATAAAGAAATGGGCCAAAATTGGCTCAACCTATCAGCCCTGCCCTTCTTGGGGATAAGAGCAAGAAAAGTAGCATTTAGAGCCCTTAACATCTGCTTATTGTGTTGAGACTCGTGAACCACAGACAAGAGATCAAATTTGATGATATCCCAAAATTCTTGAAAAAATTCAATTGGGAAACTATCTGGACCTGGTGCCTTCCCCTTCTTCATATTAAACACAATCCCTTCAAGCTCTTCAAGTGAGATATTTCTCATGAGCTGCTGATTCATGTCCTCAAAAACAAGACAAGGGATACAAGAAAGAATTTATGCTTCCTCAGGAGACCTCCCTTGTGAGTCCTCTCGAAAGAGAGACTCAAAGTACTGCACTACCTCACTCGAAATTTTTGGGAAGGAAGAAAGAAGGTCTCCCCTGCCATTTACTAGTCCAGAGATAGAATTGCCATGGCATTTGGTTTTCACAGAGTTGAAGAAAAAAGAAGTATTTTTGTCCCCTTCCTAGAGCCACTCAATCTGAGCCTTTTGTTTCTAGTATAATTCCTCGCGCAATTCCCATTCTTCCAACATTTTCACTGCTCGAGCCTCATCCTGAAGCAATTCAACTGTGATCCCATCCTCCCTTATTCTCCTTGTAATGTCATCTATATTTGCCTTGGACAACACCTTTTCATGGAAGACATTCCCAAAATATAGATGATTCCACCATTTGAGCTCAAATTTAACATAATGAAGAATTTTAGCAAATACATACATTGATGTGTCATAGGCTGGTCTCACATTTACTCCACCAATCTGAAACCAAATCATTCAATGATGGGTTTTGTAACCACATGAGTTGGAACCTAAAAGAAGGCTTACGAAGCACCTGAGTTGACTCCATAGTCAACTTGATAGGCCAATGGTCCGATCCTCTCCAATCCAAGATCTTAGAGCAAGAGTACCACATCCCTCCAACCCAATAACAAGAAACCAAAAACCAATCTAACCTTTCTGCAATACAAAACTCACCAACTCTACGATTGTTCCAGAGAGGGTGGTGATTCAGTATCTCATATTTTTACACTTTTTAAATGCATGGAGCCAGGTAAACATAAAATGAGCAACCATTAAATGCGCAAATACCAAATTTCTTGTGGAAAATCCTTTTGGCTAAAAAACCATGACACACAACAACTTTTGTGAACAAAACAGGCACCAACTGAGATTACAAATATGTGAGCTTCAATTCACAGAGAACAACAACTCTCCTTGAAGCACCAACTCTGAATAATTGAAGCACAAACTGAACTTGAATCCTGTTTCCACACCAATTCTTCCTCATTCGGACAACTCCTTCAATCCCATCCAATAAGAAATCACACACTATCAACTCAACTCAATAAAAAAGTTCAACTCAACTAGCATGCTAGACTCTCTATCGTAGTAGTCAACCTCATGCATATATAACACCATTAAATTCTTGACACCAAAAGTATTAAACACCCTCACACCGTTCATAACAAATATTCCTAGCAGTACTAAGTGTAATACCCAACAAACAAGTGATATGGAAGAATTACAGTAACAAAATCTTGAACTCCTCAAGTATACATAAAAACAAGATATCATAAAAGGCTCTACTCTTTGGTATTCTACATGAACTGGAGTCAACAGCTATATGTATATATACTTCATAGTGCAAGAACGATACCCAAAAGATAGATTTGATCACCAAAAATGTCCACTCACAACAAGTGTAAAAATGATTACACTCTCAGGCTTCTACAAATACGGTGTCACATAAGAAAATGATGCATGTCCTTGTGCTCCAGAAACTATTAACATTTTTAAATATGAGACTTGACATCCTTTCCTAAAAGCATGCATGACTTCATTGCAAACTTTGGAAATGACTCACTAATTAGTAACCAAGTGTCCTATTCCTCCAATCAGTGACCCAATGTGATGTTTCCAATTCCAACAATCAGCATCCTTTTCATCATTCATTCATTGAATGAATATTCGACACACATACAAGATGATCCTACTCATTTTGAAGCCACCTTACTTTAAGTCTGATTGACTAATTATAAATAATGATTTTTAAGTCACCCCTACTAAACTGTTCGGCCAAAACAAGGAAGAAAGAATAAATGGAACAAAGAAAACCAAGCCTTCATTTTTGAAGCCGTCCATTTATTGAATTCATAAGCTGCCCTCAACTTTTCTTATATGAATGAATATTAAACTTAGCTGCATTCCATGATTTTTAATTGAAACTCTATGTCTTGAGTTGCCAATATTTTTTTTTGGCTTGGTAAACAAATTATTTATTATTAATATTAAAAAATTTCAAAGTACAAAACAAAGCAGTATGCATCCAAAATTACATTGAGTGTCGTCGCCACCCTTACAAAATTGTCATCAACTTCCTTTCAAGAAAACAACATTGTAAACCCAGCTTGCCATTATAGAAAGCAACCGATTTGTCACAAATTCTACACCACATTTCCTCAAGACTTTTCAACACATCCATTACAAAAACAAAAAACCAAAAATCAAACTTGGGAGTAGAAATCAATTGCATTGTCTCAGGGATTTTTTCCATCTTTGCCTTGCCCTGCATAACCCCTACCACAATCTCTTCTTTCATGACCATGTTGTCCATGAGTAGAACCAATTGCACCATTGGCACTTCCTCAACTAGCTCAACCCCTGCCATCAACTCCCTGGCCCTCACTATGCTAGTAATCTGCCAATTGGAACTTGAGCTTGTGTTTCTCCTATTGTTCTTTTGATACACTTCTTTATGAACCCCCAGTCATGCATATAATGCTTTATGAACCCCCACATTTGACTTGCTTCTCCTTTTTGCCTCTCCTTGCCCACCAAGGCTTGCCAAAGAATTAAGGGGTGTATGATCTGATTCCTTATTAATCTTCTGATGTAACTAGTATAAATATAATATTTTGATCTCTAATCTCTAATCTCCCATCATCCATAATTAATACTTTCTGATTCCCCGTGTTCTATCAGAAATATTAATCATCTCCTTTAATGTTGCCTTGTAATGATTTCATTTATTTATATATTCTTCTTACATAATAAATATTAACATGCTTTATGATGATTATATATTGTAGATCGATTTCAAATTGTAATCTAAATTGATAGTGTTTGAAGAATTGAATTGTGTGATATCTTCCATGAGGAGAATCATACACATTAATTTTCTCTCTGTGAGGAGAATCGTACACAATAATTTTCTCTTTTTTCCTTTCATATTACCTGGAGACACTTACATAAATTCCATGTCTTATTTCTCAACAAAGAGTCCATCTCATCATTCATTGCAAACTCCCACTGAATCTTCAGGCTCACCAGCATCTATTAGTCAAATAGAGTACAAAGAGGGAGATAATCTTTCTAGAGGTCTACTTAGTCTTATTGATCATCCAACATTCACTGGAGTGTGTGGTATTTGTTGTTGCAGTTGTTGCTCATCATGAGGAATTGCTGGAACATCATCTTTTAGAGTATTATCCAACACTACATAATCATCTTCTTTCTTCTCATGTTGCTGCAATAGACCTTTGTACATCACTTTTTCATTGAATATGACATCCTTGCTTCTTACAATTTTATGATTTTCAAAATCTCAAAGCCTATAACTAAATTCATCAATGCCATATCCAAGAAATATACGTTTCTTTGACTTAGCTTCCAGCTTGGTTCTACTTTCAGAATCTATATGTGCAAATGCTTCACAACCGAAGGTTTTGAGAAAATAATAACTCACCTTCTTACTAGTTCATGCTTCCTTTGAAATACCACAACCCAAAGGAGTAGAGGGATCTTTATTAATCAAATATAAAATAGTATTGACAACCACTACCCACATGTTTAAGGGAAACCCAACATGTAACCTCATGCTCCTTGCATGCTCCATTATCATCCTGTTCATGTGTTCAACCACTCCATTTTCCTATGAAGTCCTTGGAACAGTTTTATGTCTATGAGTACCATTAGTGGAGCAATAATCTTCAAATTTATGATTGCAATACTCACCACCATTATTAGATACGAGACATTTTAATGTCTTACCAGTCTCATTTTCAACCAAGTATTTCTATTCTTAAAAGTTTGAAATACATCAGATTTATGTCTAAGAAAATAAACCCATACTTTTCTAGTTGCATCATCAATAAATGTAACATAATAATGTGAGCCACCAAGGGAAGATACCTAAGCTAGTCCCCATACATCTGTATGCACAAACTCTAATTTCTCAATTTTCTTTTTATTTCCATCTTCACAAAATTCACTCTCTTTTGTTTTCCATACACACAACTTTCACAAAAATCCATATTGGCACATTTCAAACCTAGTAAAAATTTCTCTGAATAAAGTATTTTTTCATACATTTCTCACTCATATGCCCAATTCTATGGTGCCAAAATGCTGTATCAAAATCTACAATAGCTATTTGTTCTCCTTGCTCAATTGCAACAACTGTTCCTAATCATTCATTTTTCTCTGAAAGAACTAAAGTAGAAATAACAATATGACCTATACATAGATATAAGGTGCCTACTTTCACACCTTTTTCTATGACAAGGGAACCTTTTGAAACCTTCCAGTTTTTATCATTAAAAGTAACTACACAACCCTCATCACCGAGTTTCCCTACTGAAATTAAATTCCTACTCAGCCTAAGAACATGTCTTACCTCATGTACTAGTCAATGATTCCCATTCTGCAACTTAATCTTAACTTCTCCCTTTCAAAAAATCTGATAGGGTTCATTATCCCCCAGATAAACAAGCCCAAAATCCCCTTGGACATAATCAATAAAATAACCTCTATGGGGTGTAGCATTAAATGAAACACTAGAATCTAAAAACCATGAATCATCAACACTTTTTAAAGACAAAAGAAAAGCATCCTCTTTGGATTTGTTACTTACCACATTTGCCTCCTTGTTCCCTTTTGGTTTATCTCCTTCATTGTTCTTTCAAGCCCAACAGTCTTTCTTCTTATGCCCAAGTTTCCCACAATACCAACAATCTCTTTGTCCTCTAGATTGAGACCTCTTCCCCTTTGAATTTCTTCTTGATTTTTCATGATTTCTAGAACTACTTCCTCTCTCAATCATTTTGCCTCTGCTTTGTAAGTTCAAAGCACTTCTTAATATAGATCCACCTAAGATTTCCCTATGAGTTTCCTCACTCAAAATAACACCGATCACATCATCATATTTTAGGGTATTAAATCTAGAAATGGAATTAGTCATAGTCATTACCAAGCCATTCTAGCTTTCAGAAAAATAACACAAAATCAAGAGAGCCCTAATTTCTTCATCAAAATTGATACTCACAGAAGATAACTAACTAGTAATAGTATTAAACTCATTTGAATGATTTGCAATAGATCCACCTTTTTCCATCTTCATATTAAATAAATGCTTCATGAGAAATACCTTATTTGAAGCAGAGGGCTTTCCATACAATTTCACTAGTGTTTCCATCAGGTCTTCCATCGTCTTCACTTTTGTAATGTTAAATGTCACCAATGGTGCTAGACATAATTGGATGCTTAAAAGTGCCTTTCTGTCTAAAATATCCCAACCCTCATTTGTCATATTTCCTTGATTCTTGGTTTTGTCCAATGGCTTCCATAAATCCTAATGGTAGAGATAATCCTCCATTTGCATTTTCCATCACTAAAAATTCTATCCATTAAAATTTTCAACCTTTAGTTTACCCTCATTTGCTATTGCTCCCACTCAACCATGAGACTCCCACTCAACAGTGAGACTTTCCTGCTTAGGATAATCGAAAAAAAAAAACAAAAAACCATTGCTTTGATACCACTTGTTATGATTAAAAATGGGCAGAAATAACAATTACATGAAAATATAACCAATATCAGAAAATATTAAATCACATAGAAAAAAAAACAAGACACGAAGATTTAATGTGGTTCACCCAATCTGGGCTACATCCACCAAACAATGAGTCCAATATTATTATGATCCAGTGATTACAACCTAATTACAATCCATAATCCCTTACAAATTAATACTGCTGCAAGAAGTAATTTTCACACCACACACATAAAAGATACCTAACCCTAAGCCCTTTTATACAAGTATTTTTTTCCACTTTAGGTTTACAACATGTCGGCCATATGTCGGCGACAACCCAATTTTTTTATGAAGTATGTAGAGTACTTCCTTGATCTGTCACCATAAATGAACAATAGCTTTAATGATAGTGGTCATTAATGAAAGAAAGTTACTTGACAATTATAATGGTTAGGAGTAAAATTCTTGGACTCTTTGTCAGCATGCTCTTGTGTTACAATGAGTGGATAATGATTTTGACACATTTTGTAAGATAAAATTATAAGTTTTCCTTGCAGTTTTTGAGTAAGTGAAAAACATATTTTGAAGGGACCTAAAACTCATTATAGAATAGGTTTCAAAGGGGCCTAGAATCCACATCTAGAGATATTCAAGACTATATAGTATATGAAACAAACCAAAGACAATATGGTGCAGAGCCAAGAATAGGGGAAACAAGCCCAAAAATCCTCCCAACTAAGATAAAGTGGAACAAGGTCAAAATAAAATGTAATTGAAAGCCCAACATGCAACCCAACCTAACCAAAAATAATTAATATTATGATTTACCTTTGGGGGGGGTGAGGCGGTCATATCAAATGAGGATTGGGGAGACTTAGTTTTCTTACATTTGATTGCAATCCAATTGTAAATCTCTCTTGTAGCTTTCGATATGTAAAATCTTAAATTCTTTACTAATTAAATTGTTGACGAATAATTTTATGACTAATCTTGGAAAATGTACTTAAATGTATGTTATGTAAGTGGTTTCATAATAATGGGGCTTTTTATTGTTTGTATAAGCACTGTGAATTTTCATGAGTTTTTTTGAAGTTCAGCTAACTAGCATAGGGATTATCATTCTATGGTGTGTATTAGAGCATGTCATCTAAGTGGTTCCATAATATTGGGGGTCTTCATTGTTTGTATAAAAATTGTGAATTTTCTTGAGTTGTTTTTTCAAGCTGAACTAAGTTGTGTAAGGATTACCATTTTAGGAGAGTTGCGTGTCTATCTAATCTCTATGTGTTTGTGTGTGTTTGCATATGTGTCTATTTGATCTGTGTGTGTGTGTGTGTGTGTGTGTGTGTGTGTGTGTGTGTGTGTGTGTGTGTGTGTGTGTATTTGTGCACTTGTGTGTATGTGTGGGGTGGGGGTAATGCCTATACAATTGGGAAGCTGAAAAATTGACCTTAATGTTTACGGTTTCTAAAGTTTTTGTTTAGATATATTTGGTGTTAATTTAAGGGGACATTACCATGGTATTAAAGCTTCCTTCCTTGTGAAATTGGTTGTTTTGATATTGTGCTTTTATGTATTTCAATGATATAGCATTAAGAGAAATTAGAAAGGAAATAAACACTCTAGGGATTATAGAGGGTGAAATTCCTTTGATAGGTATTGTTGCAAAACACTGCACCATGCTAGAGAAGGAAATGAAAAAGAGCCTTAAGGCTAGGGTTAAAAAAATTTGATATGATATTGGATAACAACACAAATGCTTCATAAAATGGATAATGGCATGAATGTGCCTACATAATGGAATTGGGAGAATTACATTAGAAGTTATCAAGGGCTTCCAACCTATGTTCCTCCATTAAAAAAAGGCACATGAAAATATTCTTTTGAGGTTGAAGTTTATATTCCAAATTAGGTCATTATAGTGTTATGTAGAGTACCAAGTCCTAAAGGGGATTTGGGTTCTTCCTTGATAGCAAGAAATTTAAGAGATATAGATTGTGTTATATTCTCAAAGGATTTATGCTATTCAAGTGTTCCACCTTGAACTCATCTCTATTGAAGCAACAAGGAAAGGTATTCTACATCCTTATTTTTAAATTAGTATAATGTATCGTGCAAAATAAATACTATAAATCATATTTATTTGTAGTCATATACCAACATATATGGGTATGTGCAGGATCATGGTGTGCCAAAAAGTGGCGATGTGAAAAAAAATAGAGTTTAAAGACGTCTAAAAGTGCTTCAAAATCCACTCTGACTTTTTTTCACCTATCCAGGCACCAAACTTGGAAAGTAAGGTCAAGCTTTATCGGATATTCGATATGATATCGGATATCCAATATTATCGAATCAAATATCTGATATTATTGGATATTTGATCTCGTATCAGATATCTGATAAATGACATTATAATCATATAATAATTATAATAATTATACTATAATATAATAATAATAATATTATATTATAATAATATAAAAATATTATATTATAATAATATAAAAATATTATATTATAATAATATAAAAATATTATATTATAATAATATAAAAATATTATATTATAATAATATAAAAATATTATATTATAATAGTATAATATACTATGTAATAATATAATTATTATAATTATTATACTAAAATATAATAATAATAATATTATATTATAATAATATAAAAATATTATATTATAATAATATAAAAATATTATATTATAATAGTATAATATATTATGTAATATTATAATAATAATAATTATACTATATAATAATAATAATATTATATTATAATAGTATAATATATTATAAATTATAATAATATAATATAATAATAATATAATATAATAATATAATAATATAATAATATATTATATTATAATAATATAATAATATATTATATTATAATAATATATTATATTATAATAATATAATATAATATTTTATATTATAATATATAGTAATGTAATATAATATATATAAAATATATAATATAATATAATGTAATGTAATATAATATATATAAAATATAATATAATAATAAAAAACTAATATATTATAATATAATATATAATAAAAAAAGTAATATATTATAATATAATATATAATATATGCATTGTGTTAATTGCCATAGATATTGGATATCTGATATAATATCGGATATCCGATATTGTATCAGATATCCGATACTTGTGTCCCAATATTAACAAAAATAGAAACTCGCGATCCCTTATTTTGCTTATTTGGACGCTAGTATTTGGGGCGACGATCAGATATCGGATATCGAATCAGATATCAGATATAAAGTTTTTTTGTTTGTTTTTAAAATCATTTTTAATGTAAATTCAATAGATTTTATCACGATTTTATTTGTTTTTGTTGAATCTAGGGTTTTTTTTTAAAATACTTGTTAAAATTAAGGTTTTTAAAAATATATTTTACATTTTGCAATTCAATAGGAATGGCTGATCAAAATGATGACATCAAAGTAGGGAATAATATTCCTCGTAACCCCCCACCAAATGATCTGGTGCCCCCACAAAACTGTCCACCAAATGATCCTCTACCCCCTCAAAACCCTCCTCAAATGGAGGATTTGATAAATGAAAATCTCACCAAATTGAGGGGTTTGCAAAGAACATATAATAATGTACCCGCATTGGCTCTTATGTTATCCACGTTAAACGCCATAGTGGATAACATTGAAACCCTTAGGAACCAACAAAATGCCGCTCTTCGTTGGCATGATGAAATGCATGAGATATTTAATGATGGTTTGGACTATGATGAGGTTGTGACCCTCAATATAATGAAAGAGGATTTGGCTAGCCTTTTTCTGAACTTGAAAATAAGTATATCAATCGACCCAAAAAAATCCAAACTATCGATTAAATGGTGCACAAATGATGCCATAAGTGCAAACTTTTGGGATCATTGGTGGATGGTCTTTGATACCCCTCCACATAGCAATTTAAATGTGCCATTTTATTTTCTTAGAAAATTATATGCAGAATTTGTGTTGAAACTTAAAGTGAACTATTGGAGCATGAAGCCCAACATGGGTGTAGGACTAGGAACTCCTCAGGATAGACCCTATTCCCAGCGGAAGAAAGTTGACACTTTTGTCCCCCCCACTGATATCTCCCCCAATCCTCGAGTGTAGCATCCAGATATTATGGCAGAGGCTAGCTCTTAGATCATCAGAGCCATTCATAGGCTAAATAGCCTAATGATATCTCAGGCTAGGTCAGTCCTACCTCCTCGTGTTGATGATGCTAGCGCTAGTTCATCATTGGCTAGCTCATCACACATTTGTGTGCCTCACACTTGCATTATGTGCAAGAATATTTTCCTAGGTCCCATAGGTGATCTTCTTGAGTATCATTTTGTATTAGATGAGGATACACCAGACACACGCACAGAGGCTACAGACCCTGATGCAGGGGAATGCAGAGGCATGGACTCCTTCGATGTCGATACATGTATACATTTTTTTGTTATGACATATGAAATTTAAAGTTAATTTTTATAATAGAGTAATTTTAATTTTTAAGCCATACTAACTTATACATGTATGCAATCTTCATTCATGTTTAGTTGATGACTGAGGAGGAGCTCAGACAGATTGATGATGCCACACTCTCGGCAATTTCATTTGGCCTTGAGACATCTACGGTGCATTTTGTTGTTTCTATTTGATATTGTAGCGTATATGGTTGCTAATCTTTCTTTTATCTTGTAGGTATCACCTGTCCCAGGGGGACAAAGTGCGGGGATGAGCCAACATGCATTGACAAAGGAAAGGTAATTAAGTGCTTTCTATTTGATTAAATATCGATGCATTCTTGTAAAATGTTTGTGGTAATAAAATTTGGTTACATTCTTTATTGTATATAGGGTGTGGCAACTAGTGATGAGCCTGTATAGATTTCGCATAGTAGCGGACCAGACATTTCCATTTGCACTGAGAGCTCCATTGTATGTATAAGTATCATTTATTTTTTATTTTCCTTATCTTCATAAATAAATTCAAAACTGATTTTCGTGATATTAACAACTATTATTTTTTATCTCATAGGAGATTCCTAGTGCACATGAGGTCCAACATGAGAGTTATGTAGATTTGGTTATGCAGCCACTCTATCCAGAGGAGGAGCCTACAATAGTAAGTTTTAGTTTGAATTCATGATAAATATTTTATAAATTTAGCATGCTATGAATTATAATGTTATAGTTTAAGTTGTAGATTCATCTGACAAACGTATTTGAACATACACTGTCCACAATCAATGAGGTACAAGCATTGCCAAGGGCATACGAGAGGACTCCTGACCAGTGCAGGAGGTCAATGAGAGAGGTATTTATTATGAAAATTTGATAGTATAAATCTTCATTACAAAAAATATCATTATGCATTTGAGTAATTCAATGTTAGATACAAAAAATCATATAAATTTAGTAATCTAACTTTGGGTTTTCCTTTTTTGTTTATGTAGGAGGCATATGATCCACCTAATGTAGCAAAGAGGCTGCATTTTGACCATCCACTAGCACCCTAGGATAGTATAGTTGTCGTAGGATGTATCATGAGACATTTTGAGATGGCATATGCCACATTGTATACATAAACATTGATATTATACACATTTTGATGGCATGATTAGCCACATTTTGTATATGGATCTATGTATTTTGATATATATTTGAGTACTTTGTTTATGGATACATGATCTTTGATATATATTTGTGTAATTTTTTTTCTATGGATACATGTATTTTGATATATATTTTTGTCATTTATGTGCACAATGATATACATATCAATTTAGTATCTAGTATTGTTCAATTTATCGTGGATCATGTGTATTGTTCATGTTTATGGAATATCTTTAATTTTGATTATGTTTGTTATATTCGATTCAAATGCAATAATTTTTAAATAACATTTTAACAACCTTTATTATCAAATTTGGATGCAATGTTTAATTTGAAGTGCTATCATGGCATAAACACACTTGTTAACCACCTACACAAGGTTCAGATAACCCCAAATCTGATTTTAAACTCCACCTTCAACCTTGAAACTAACTCTTGGCTTCAAATCTAATCTCAACACAGTTAAGGACTCCACTTCTCAACCATGGATTCTATGCCCAACCACAAAGTCATTCCTAGATTCATAATCTTTGATAACTAGCACTTCACTTTGTTACTATCCTCATACTACAACTTTTCAATTTCAACATAACCTCAAAATATCTCAACTTAAGAGACTTGATTGGATGGTTCATCAATAGCCCTCACAAGCTCTGAGTTATTTTAGGCCTCAGCATCACCATCCTGTAACATTCAACGTTTCATTGATAGCCCTCACGAGCTCTGAGTTATGACCCTTGAAAGATCGACCTCGAAACGCACTTAGAGCACCTTGGAGACTGCTCAGTACGAGGTGGCCGCGGATGATGGATGCTCTTCATGGCCAAAAAAAGGGTATCACTAGGGTTCACCTGCCAACTCAGAGCTAATGGCACTGAAAATTCAATGCCAAGATTAGCGGTTTCTGAGTTATTCTCTGGTGCACCTATGAACTGAGGCACATTGCAAGTTTTGGCATCGAGTGAGATCGTTGTGCCAAATCCAAATAGAATGTGATCTCTCAAAAATGAGATAGGTTATTCTAGGTATCAACATCACTATCCTGTAGAATTTGACATCTCATCGATAGCCCTCACAAGCTCTGAGTTATGACCCTCAAAAGATTGACCTTGAAATGCACTTAGAGCACCTTGGAGACTTCTCGGTATGGGGTGGCCGTAGATGATGGATGATCTCTGTGGCCAAAACAAGGGTGTCACTAGGGTTCACTTTCCCACTCGAAGCTAATGGTATTGACAATTTGATGCCAAGATCAACGATTTCAAAGTTACGCTCTGGTGCACCTATGAACTGAGGCACATTGTGAGTTATGCCATTGAGCGAGATCGCTGTGTCGAATCCAAATGTATTATGATCTCTCAAAAATGAGATAGGTTATTTTAGGTATCAATATCACCATCCTTTATAATTCAAAATTTCATCAATAGCCCTCACGAGCTTTGAGTTATGACCCTCGAAAGATCAACCTTGAAATGCACTTAGAGCACCTTAGAGACTCCTCGGTACGGGGTGGTTGCAGATGATGGATGCTCTCTATGGTCAAAAAAAGAGTGTCACTAGGGTTCACCCACCCACCCAGAGCTAATAAAACTGATGATTTGATGCCAAGATCAAGGGTTTTAGAGTTATGCTCTAGTGCACCTATGAATTGAGGCATACAGTGAGTTTTGGCATCGAGTGAGATCGCTGTGCCAAATCCAAATGGAATGTGATCTCTCAAAAATGAGATAGGTTATTTTAGGTATCAGCATCACTGTCCTGTAGATTTTGATGTTTCATCGATAGCCCTCACGAGTTCAGAGTTATGACCCTCTAAAGATCAACCTCAAAACACACTTAGAGCACCTTGGAGACTCCTCAATACGCGGTGGCCACGGATGATGGATGCTCTCCGTAACTGAAACAAGGGTGTCACTAGGGTTCACTTGCCCACTCAGAGCTAGTAGCGCTGATGATTAGATGCCATGAACAGTGGTTTCAAAGTTACAATCTGGTGCACCTATGAACTGAGGCACACTGCGAGTTTTGGCATCGAGCGAGATCGCTGTACTGAATCCAAACAAAATGTGATCTCTCAAAAATGAGATAGGTTATTTTAGGTATCAGCATCATCATCTTATAGAATTGTATGGTTCATCGATAGCCCTCACAAGCTTTGAGTTATGAACCTTGAAAGATCGACCATGAAATGTACTTAGAGCACCTTGGAGACTCCTCGGTACGGGGCGGCCGTGGATGATGGATGCTATCTGTGCTAACTTATCAATGCAAAAAGTTCACTCTTCAACCATTTAATTTTGTACTACACATGGAAAATCTAAAAGATGCACTGGAAACAACAAGTTCGTTATTGATTTGAGAGCAAGTATAATGCGCTTCTTCAATCTATCTCCTCCTTCAAAAGCTCAGAGCCTATATAGGCTATTTATAACTAATTCAATCAACCTATGAATAGTTCTAGCCATTAGGAGTTAGATTTTGAAAAGCTGTCAAGAAAATTGCAAAAGTTGCTAAGCAACTTCTTGCAATTTTTGCGCTAAGACAAGTTTTATTGCAAATTTGTTTGAAAATGGACTCTACAAACTTGTAGGGACCCTAATAATGTTTTGAACATCTAGAATTACCTAAAAGATATGGAATTTATCAAAAATCCACTTTATTGGACCAATTGATGCCTAAGGCTTATAGTTGCACCATGGGGTCTTGTGCCCATTACAAATGTGGATGGTCACAAGGAGATCATTAGATCTATCCCTAGACCTTATTACATCAAGAAAAGAAAAAAGATTAGGTGCTCTGCACTAGTGTTCCATGTATTGATGTGATAAAAAATTGCATGTTTGGTTAGTGATTGTGCATACCTCATGTATGCATTACTTGATTTTTTTTTGATGATATGTGGTTGGTATGTGATCGATTAACAAGCTTTCGTAGCATGAGAATTATTGGATAATCGATCAATTTTCCTACTAATTCAAATGGGTGTGCCTGAGGGTTCAACATGTTTGGGAGACATTGAATCCACACAAAAATCACTTGCTCTTCTAGAGATGCTAAAGGGTGTATGCAAAGGGACTAGCATCCTTTAATATTGTAGAATTTCATTTTTGTGCATTTTTATGGATTATTACAAAAACCTACCAAAATACAAATTAGAATGTGCAACTAATTTAATTTGTCTTTTTCATTATTACAAAAACCATACACAAAAAAAGTTCACATTTTACATCATAATACATCATAAATCTTAGGAATTCTCCCCAACACACCCCCCCCCACACTCTTCATGATGTACCTACATTCCAATATCATAAAAAAATTAGTAACTTATTTTATTAAATAAGATAATCATCAGTTCATTGAATCATTATGAAGAAAATAACATAAGAAGTAAATATACCTAGTCGAGTGTTCTAGTAGGGTCCTCTCTCTATTTTAGGGTCTCCAACAAGGCTTCATGATCAACATTAGTAATAGTAAAAAGTTCTTATACTTTTGGTCTTCCTTGATGCTTCAACAACTTTACATTTGTTGCTATAATAAGATGCAAATATATGAGAATTATTTTGTGCTTCTGATACTCTTTGAATGCAGGAATTTCGTTCCTTCTAAGCATGTATGTCTACAGCCATGTTCCAGCAACAACCACTGAACTAGTAGGATATGTGAATCCATCATCATTTGTGATCGATTGTGCAAGTTTTTGTTTACTTCTTACACAATGTGCTAACCAATAATCAAATTTCTCATCATTCCCATGTGGTGCAACCAATGCAAAGACATGTCCTGGCAAAAGTAGATTTGATAGATGGTTATGCTCAAGTGAACTTTCCATGTCATCATTTCTAATAGAGGGTATGATAGAAAATGGAGTAAGATAATGTGGAGCCCATGTATCCACCCACTCACTCAACTCACAGTGATCCCAATCACACTAAAAACAACTAGGACAAAAGCAAGCTAGCTGTCGTGTCCAAATGGTCCATGTACTAGAATCAGAGCTCTAGAATGAATGCATTTTTGATTAGTCTCTCACTGTAGCACAACCTGATCTATTAGCTATGGACCCTTCCTCAACCAACCAAAAGAACTTGCGTACAACTAAATCAAGAGTCCCCCCCTGTGATAATGCTAAACTACACCAATCGACAATGCTATGAGCATTAAGAAGCTCTGCTGCTGAAATCTTCAGCCGCTCCTTAACTAGAGCTCTTTTCACACATGCCCCTACTGCATCATGTTCCCCTTTTCCATGGCCGAACTCAAAAAAACCCCAAATATGAGGCACCCCCATCTCTACATGCATCCTACACAAAAAATAAAACATGCAAGCATTCTTGAGTTGACCTGTATAGTTATCTGAACAAATGACATTTTTATCCATAGCAATTGCATGCTCATGTAAGAAATTAAAATAATTCTCGAAACAATGTTGCACAAACTCGTGAGAGTGAGATCTATCATCACTCATGTAAAAATGATACTCTCTAATAATCTTCTGATTATCTTCTACACTATCAGGGGTATGTCTATATGTTATGTGAACGAAAATAGCAATCTAAATGGAGTTGTAATACTAAGATTGTGTCTCATTTTGAGGTTGCAATGTGTAGTTCTCAGCAAAATAAACAACTAATATAATAGTGCCAATGGGAAAAGTCTCCTTACACATTCTAATTGTTGATCCAACCACTGAGACCTATGACTATGTCTTGCATTCTTGTAGAAAAGATTTTCCTTGAAATCTAAAATAAAACTAGCCACACTCATATCTTTTCCAACCAATTCACATCTAGAGCTCTCACCCCCACTCTTCAATGTGTATTTCACCATTTCATATACCTTTTTTTTCACTATTGTCTTTCCAAGATCTTGTTTACACCCCTCATGGAAACATGTGTGAAACTTGGATAAGCCACCACATTTTGAACACTTCTCATTTAAGCAAGCATTTCTATAAAAGAAACAACCATCAACTCTATGACATAAAAGTTGATCTAGCAAGTCTCTTGATGATTTTGGAAGCCCACTAGCACCATAATCCTCCAACATTTCTTTACTATGCAAAGTAGAATGGATGGAGTGTAATAATTCATGGTGCATAGAAAACCTAACATGATATTTGCAACAACATATATTTCAAATTTTGAGTGGCACACAATAAAATAGCTTCAAAGATTCAAAAGCCCTTTGTGATATATGAAGACTTGGATGACTCTCTCTAAATTGTTTGAACAACATAGTCTGACTTACCTCCAAATAGTGTTTAGGATGTGGCTTGCAGTCTCTGATGCCAATTCTCAACTTTAACACATCTTTAGCATTGGGTGATACTTGTTAGCTAGAGTGCCAAAATTGTGTAATTTCTTCCTTCACATCATCAGATAGCTTCTTATCAAAAGGTGGAAGTCTCCCACCAAATGCCCATGTTTCATTTTGAAGAGGATCATCAATTTTCTCTTGTTGACTAAGTGCTCTTCTCAAAGTAGTATGATTTAGATTCAAATCAATACAAGTTTGTCTCATATATCTACCCTTTCTCAAATGATGACTTACCAAAGAGGTTGTAATAACCCTTCGAGTAGCTTTGTTATCCTTCTCCCTACTATTTTTCCCAATGCTATTGAGAGCATTGAAAAGATTCTTCACAATAATGGCATTTATTTCCAACTTTTTATTGACATGAATCTTCAATTTGGAAAGCATAGGTCTCATCTTTTGCATCTTTAATAAGTGCATAAAAAGTTGACATTGCTCCACCACTTTCTTGTTGTTGAAAATCATTTTATATAGTCTTGAAGCCCATAACCGAATGGTTCTTTCTGATTTTTTCCCTTCCAAACTAGTAATAATTGTTTCATCTATTTTAGTTATCCATTTTGGTGTTCTAGAACCATCATATCATTTATAATTAGGAGATATGTAAGGTTCTTATGCATTAGTTTCCTGTGCATTGTCATGTTCGGTATGGTCAATTATGCAATTTACATTATAACTTGGTAGTATTTTTTCCTCAAATTTTTCATTCTCTAATTTTCAATTCTGGCATTATCATTTTTAATAGGTACATTTTCATTCCCCAATTGCACATATTCATTATCTAACTCTATGATTTTACCTTCAACTAATTCATCGTCAACTTGAATGATGTTTAACATACCTTATCTTTTTCTTCGGTGTTCCATTTTGTCCCTTTCCCTATATGTTGCAATGTCTTCATTGGATACCTTCCTTTTTACGTATAGCCTTTTGACGACTGTTTCTCCCCATTTAGATGACAATATCGAACACCTAGGGTTATATTTTCAAATTTTTTTCGATTGGTTGGGCCCCAAAATGTGACTTTTTTAAAACCTGTGAAAAAGACCCTCAAAAAGTGATGTTGTCGGGTCTGCAGGGACAAGAAATATATGGGAAAATAATGCCAGTTATATCATATATCTAATTTGACATCAGATATCCAATTTCATATTGGATATCTAATATTCCCCCAAAAAAAATTAGAGGTAAAAACAAATATGTGGGTTATGATATAATTTTAGTTTGTGAGTTATGAATTATTTGAGTTATATTACTATGTAAAGATATATTATAATATATAATGTGTATATATATAATAATGTAATGTAAAGATATAACATATAATCTATTAATATATACTAATACATTATGTTTTTGATTAGATAAACAGGTTTTATAGGGACCTTGAAACCCAAGAGTTAAAAGATAAACAAGGCTGATAATAAGCATGAAAAGTCCAACGCAAAAAGTACCAGTTCAAAGGCTGATAATAAGAACAAGGCCCAACCAATAGACTAAAACCATAGAAAAGACCAAGAATAGAAGCCACAAGAAATGATCAGGGCAAAAGCCCTTACAAAAAGCCAAAAAAAGGCACAGGCAGAAACAAAAGAACAGGCAGAGGATTAGTCCTCGTTCTTTCTCTCCAGGTCTTGCATGACCTGAGCTGCCTCATAGGCCATCTTGTTCTCCTCAGCCTCATGTAGGTGCTCCCTTTGATCCTCATGGTCCTTATCATTGTTGATTTTGTCCATAGTAGTGTTGACCCCCATTCTAGCTTCATCTCTATCTTTTCCATCCCCATCATCCTTCATAGCTCTATCATTGATCTAGTTGATAAAGGATATGATGTTGCTATTAATGGAGCTAAGCATCAAAATCATTTGATTTGAGAGCTTATGATTGTAGATTTTGAGGTTGTTAATCCTTCTCTCTGCCAGACAAAGCCTCTTGCTGTTGCCTTCTTTTTTATCAGAGTATGCTCCATTCCTGTTATACTCCATATGACCCACTTGCTCTTTGACCTCCTCCAACTCATGGAAAAGCCACTTGATTGATCTGAAGTTATCAATCATGCTATTGCAAGCATTATTCAGGAGATTCAACCCAGTTTCCCTTACTTTGTCCAAAATTGCCACAATAGCTGGGTCTATGAGTTCTTCAAGCCTCATCTCTTCTTGGTTATCACAAGGACCTACGGGATCATGGCCTCTCTAAAAATGTCCATTTTTGAGGTCTTGACTTTGAAGTTTTTTCAAGCTTTCCTCCTGTTATTTACTTGCACCTCCCCACCCTTTGTCTCAAAATCCAAATTTTTTTCTTGAGGTTGTGCATGAATATGGATAGGTGAAAGAGGTAGCGAAGACATATCTCATTCTTGCTACTTTATCTCATCCTCCAGACCCTCCCTCTGGCATTTATTCTCTCCACGATCATCCTTATTCTCCTACGTCTCCATTTCCTCCTCTTTTGTCTCCACATCCTCCTCCTCATCACTTTCGTCCTTCACATCCTTCACAAGAAGCTTCTACCCATGATCCCTAGGAAGTTTTTTGCTAGGGGTGATGGAGGAAGGTGAGTTTTTGACCTGTTGGGTGGCTTTCTTATTAGAGGAAGAAATCATGTGATCCTCATAGCTAAAGCTTTGAATGTCATCTGAGTCTGAAGAGAAGCTAGAGCTTCCAGAGGTCACATTCTCAATCTGAGGGGGAGCCTTACTAATAGATTGGGCCTTAAAATGCTCATAAATAAGAAACATGAGCCCCTCATGCAATGCAAGGTTATCAGTAGGCTTCTTTTTGAAGCTAACCACCACCTTGCTCAAAGAGGTTAACAAGTAAAAAGGGAAATAAATTTTATGACTACACTGAAAATGATTTAAAAGAACAAAGTGGTGGGTACGAGCCCTATCAAACCTAGGGTCCAAAGTAATATACTCTATAATAGCTTTTAGAACACACCTCCATAGTTTCTTCATGGTATCAAGAACATAATATGTGTCAATATTCTTCAGGGCTTTCAGTTCCTTCTCGTCCTTTACAAAATCCTGCACAACATTAGTTGAGAGCTTCTTGTCCCTGAAAAACTTAAAACCCTCAATCGAGATTTTAGTAACGATCAAAATAACCTCCTCAATGATCATGAAAGAAACCCCATTCACCTTCACTTTGCCATCCTTCCATGAACCAATCATACTATTGGTCACCTCTTGATCAAAGCCATGCAATTTCATTATATATCTATTAATCCCACCCAGATCTAGCTGCTCCCAAACTTTATCCTTGCTCTTCCACTTCTTAGTTTCACCCACTGGCTTTTTTCTACACCTTTTGCCAACCATGTCTGCACTCTGCACTCCCTCTATTCTCATATGCACCTCGCACTACAATAGATTGGAACCTCTGTGAGTAAGAAGAATGTAGAAAGAATTAGCCCTTCTGTCGCTGCTATTGAAAATGTAATAAGTGACCCACAAAGCTTGTCGACTAGTTTGTAATAAATTGCAGCAATTACAATTTCTCATACTAAATTTTTGGGAAGTACCCTTTCCCTTTGATCCGTTCATACTCATAATTGCGTATTGATCCTCTTCGTACATCCTTGGATCTTGTCTAGATCGATCAAGCTTTTAAAATCTACCAGCAAAGTATTTTCGGGATGCCATGTCATAATTTGGCTTACGCCAACCTCTATATTTGCAAACTTGTCAGCAATCGGGTTAGCTTCCTAGAAAATATGAGTGACATGGACTCTACTGAATTTGGAAAGTGTCTCATGAGTCTCATCAATTAGATTCGCAATTGACCATGATGGCTGAGAGTTGCCATTAATACATTTAATAATGTTGTTCGAATCCCCTTCCATCCAAAGATTAGTAACTTCAGTTTCAAAAGCCAGTTTGACAACATTACATGCAGCATTTGCTTCTGCAAAGTGCTTGGTTTGATAACCTAGTAGGATGGAAAAAGCTGCAATACCATCTCCACTTTCATTCCTTATTATGCCTCCACTTCCTGAGGAGCCAGGATTACCTTTGGATGCTCCATTAAAGTTGGCTTTATGCCAACCTTCTGGTGGGAGAATCCATTTGGCTTCCTATCTTTTCATCTTTCTATCTTTTGCCTTCTCCTTATTTCTGCCACCTAATTCAATATCTCCACCTTTCCTTATTGAATAGTTTTCTTAATGTTAGAAAATGTTTTCTTTCCTATCACTTTAGCTAACTCCTATTTATCTTTGAAGATTCTATTATTTCTCTCCTTCCAGATGCTCCAGCAGAAATGAGGCAGAATCTAGTTACTTAATTCCTGAAGATGAGACCTATCAAACATACATTTCCATTGACAGAAGAGGTCTAGGAGGTTGGAAGGCACACACCAGCTAAAGCCCAAGTCCTAGGTGAGGAAGACCCAATCCTCCATGGAGAAAGAGCAATGAATGAAAAAATGATCTCCAATCTCCGTCTGATCTTTACATAACACACATTTGCTAGGCATAATATGACCTCTTTTAATGAGGTTATCCTGGGTAAGGATTTTGTCTTGAAGAGCCAGCTAGTAAAACATGTTAATTTGTGGAATGAGGCCAAGAATCCAAGCCCTCAACCAAGGAGGAATCTCTTTTAATCTCCAAAGGGCCAAGTACCTAGAGGCAACAGTATATTGCCCATTGGCATTATCTCCCTAGACCAACTCATCCTTGTTGTTATTTAGGGCCATAGAATTAAGCATAATCATAATAGGGATAAGATCTACAGAGATGCCAGAAAGGTCTATCCATCCTTGGTCATTCCTGTAGTTACTAACTTTCTTCCCAAAAAGGTTGATGTAGTCATTCATCTAGACCTCATAGTCAGGGTTGTTCATAAGGGGGCCCTGAATGAGCTAGCTATCAAACCAGAACTGGATGTCCTCCCCATTTCCCAGTTTCAAAGATACTCTAGAATTAGCCAGATCCCTGGCTTTTAAAAAACCATTCCAAACAGCGGACCCTCTTGGGATATCTTTGCTAAAGAGGGTAAACTATTTAGAGGGTCTCTTAATATACTTGTTTTCCATAATGTCTCTCCACTCCCCTGTGCTGCTGAAGATACACCACATTTTCTTAGCCAGTAGAGCTTTGTTGAGGTGAGTTAGCTTCCTGATGCCTAGACCCCCATATTTCTTAGGGAGGAAAACTTTCTCCCAAGCAACAAGAGGATACCTTTTATTCTTTTTAGCCCCCGTCCATAAGAAGTCTCTTTGAATTTTTTCCATTGTCTTAGAAAATTTCACAAGGATCAAAAAGAGGCTCAAAGCATAGACATGCAAGTTCTAAAGGGTGGATTTCACCAGTTGGCATTTTCTAGCTTGGCTAAGAGAGGCCCCTTTCCAACCAACCAGCTTCTTATTAAATCTATCCATAATGCCGTTCCAAAAAGAATCAGGAGGGTTCATGCCCAAAGGAAGCACAAGATAGGTAGAGGGAAGCTTCCCCACACTGCATCCTAGAATTCTGGAGATTTTCTTCTGTCTGTCCTCAGGGGTGTTGATAAAGAAAATAGAGCTCTTATCCCAGTTGATGAGCTGCTCTGACTCTCTGGAGTAGATATCCAAGATGTCCTTCATAGCCTTAGCCTCTTTAACGGAAGCCTCCCCTCCCATTATGGTATCATCAACAAATTGTTGATGCAAAAAAGGGGCACTTTTAGAAGAAGGTTTAAAACCTTTGATTCTCCTAACCTTCTTATTCTTCTCTATTAGTCTGCCTAAGCATTCCACCAAGATAATGAAGAGAATTGGCAAAAGAGGATCCCCCTAACGAAGACCACAGGATGGTTTGAAAAAATTAGAGGGGGATCCATTAACTAAAACTGTGAGAGAGGAAGTAGACACCAACTGAGAAATCAGCTTACGAGAATTGTCGTCAAACCTAAAAGCCTTCAACACCCTATCTAGGAAGGACCAATTGACCCTGTCATAGGCTTTAGAAAGGTCCAGTTTAAGTAACATCCCTTCCCTTTTTCCAGCTTCCATGGAGTGAATCACTTCATGCACCATCATTATGGAGTCTAAAATTTGTCTGCCCAAGACAAAACTAGTTTGCTAATGAGAAATAATCAGAAGGAGGAGTTTGAGCAATTTGGAAGTAAGAACCTTCGTAATGATCTTGTAGAAAGAATTGCAAAGACTAATAGGTCTAAAATTGTCCAAGGAATTGGCTCCAGGAGTTTTAGGAATGAGAACTAAAAAAGTGGAGTTTATCTCCTTAAGAATGCTTCTTGCCCCAAAGAAAACCTGAACAATCTGCACCACATCCTTGATCAAAATAGGCCAAAACAACTGGAAAAAGAAAGATGGGAAGCCATTAGGGCCAAGGGATTTATCAGCTGATAGAGAGAAGAGAGCTTCTTTAACTTTTGACTCAGAGTGAATGGCTCAAAGAAGATTATTATAGTGAGGAAGGATGACCTTAGGGATACAAGAGACAATGTCATCTTGATCCACTTTGGAAACCAAAGGATCCCAAGACAACATGGAAGAGAAGAAAGAAACAACCTCAATTGATATTTCCTCATCCTTGGTCAGTAATCCCTATCCTTTCTTTAAACTTGTGATTATATTTTTTGCATGATACTTAAGAGTAGTGAGATGAAAAAGCTTCATATTCTGATCTCCCTCTTTGAGCTAGTTTACCCTTGATCTTTGTCTCTAGAACTTCTCCTCTTTACTAATAATATTGTGTAAATATGAAAGGATAGATAACTCAACCTCCCTATTTAACTTGTCATATCCATCCTCCTGAATAGAGGTTTGAATAGCAAAAATATTGTTAGTTAGGACTTCCTTCTCAAAGAAAATGTGGCCAAAATCAGACTTGTTCCAAGCTTTAAGCATCCTTTTAACATTGCTTAGTTTTCTTGCTACCCTGAACATAGCTGTGCCTTCCACATCAATACTCCACCAAAGCTTAATCTTGTCTAAAAGGTCAGGGTGGGAAGTCCACATTTTTTCAAAACAAAAAGGGGGAGGCCTTTTGGGACCTATAGGAACAACCGAAAGGGAGATAGGGGAGTGGTCAAAACCCACTCTGGAAAAAATAGTTAATTTACAAGAGGAGGTCTTCAGCCAATCAGGATCGATAAGAGCTTTGTCTAGTCTTACTTGAATATAGTATTGACCAATGCATTTATTTGACCAAGTAAAGGCACCTCCCATGAGGTCCAAATCTAGAAAAGCAAGAGCATTTATTAAGTTTGCAAGGTCAATTTTACTTTCCCAATCTGGAGACCTCCCTTCTTCTCCTCATCCATCAAAAGAGTGTTAAAGTCACCCATAATAGTTTCTTTTTTTAAATTGCTACTCTGCACTAGACTACGAGCTCTAGTCCAATAATTCTTTTTTTCTCTCTTATTTTTAGGAGCATATAAGTTCATCAGGAACCAACTAACATTGGAAGGGATATGAAAGACATTACAAAAAAGAATATTACCATCATTGTAGACCGCTTCCATTCTAAAATTTTTGGTATTAAAAAGGGTGAGCAGACCCCCTAAGGCACCATCAGAATCTGAATCCTCCCCACTCATCAAGTTGCTAAACTTAATCTTCCCCAAAAAATCCTTTTTAATCTTAGTTTCTTGGATCATCAAGATGTCTAGTCTTTGATCTCTGATCAGGTTCCTAATAATTTCTTGTTTATGGCTCCATTAAGGCCCCTTATATTCCATGATATGATCTTCATGATTAATTCTTTAAACACTCCTAAAGAGTTCTTTGGCACCCATTCACCAAGCTTCTTCTGGTCTCCTCCTCTCTGGCTTCCTTCTTAGATTTTTTGCTTCTTTTGGCCATTGAGCCCACATCCGATTTACAACTGCTTCTAGTCTCCACCGAAGAGGCCTAAGAAGGTCCTCTAACATTTTTCTTCCTAGGATTTGGGGAATTAAGAATGTCAGTCTTCATGCCAAAATTCAATGACCTAGAAGTCTTGAGGGCAGACAATGGGTTGGATAGCAAAAACTCTCACTGGTCTAGTTCCTTGACCAAAATGTCCAACTTTCTTGTGCTAGTCCCTCTAGCTAAAGAGGAAATAAGATTTTCCTTTGGGTCTTGGGAGATGATAATATCCCTATTTTCTCTATTATTTTCCACCTCTAAGGGAGCTTGGACCAACCTACTCTCAGAAAGTGGAGACCTTAACAACACCACCACCTGAGCACCCTACAGAGGGGCTTCCTTGCCTTCCTCAACTCTAGAAACCAACCTTCCCTCAGCCAGAGCACCCTCAGTCAGTTGGGGAGGAACAATAATTTGCTTCTCCCTAATGACAAGAGAGGAGGTCGGGGCAGTCTTCGACAACTCAGCCGGAGGACTCGCCATATCAGTCGTGCCTTGAGGCAAAGTAGAATCAGAAGGATGCGATTGATTTACCTTCTTTGAGTCATCTACCACCTTTAAATTTTCTGATAGTGGCCTCTACTGTCCCTGGATGGAGGTCTTTTTTCTCTAGAATTTCTTGACCCTAACATGAGAAGCTGCAGAGGGATTCTTCTTCTTAACTAACTTTGCTTTCGAGCATTGAAAAGCCTTATGGCTTGTCTTAAAACAATGATAAAATCCAAATGGGACACTCTCATAATCCAACTGCTGAATATGAGTGCCAAGTTTGGATTGAAAGCACACCACTTCAGGCATATCATCCCCTTCCCTAACACCTATATAGATCCTTGCATAGGTCAGCCTGCTCTTAGAAGCAGTAGTTGGGTCTATGGAGAGAAGCTCTCCAAAAGAACTGGCCACACCCATAAACACATCCTCACTCCAGAATTCCAAGGGTAGCTCTAGGAGTCTAACCCATACTGGAGCTTGCTAAAAGAAAGATTCATTTAAATCCAGTTTAGAGGACCATTTTTGTAGCACCAGGGTAGCCCTTCCAATGGTCCAAGGTCCTTTACACAAGATGTCAGCCATATCCTCTTTACAGGTGAATTCAAAAGAAAGAAATCCCTTTGCCATTGTAGTAACACTAACCTACACTTTTAGGCTCCATTTCTTCATTGTAAAAGACCAGACAACATCGATGTTTGGTCTCTGACCCATAAACTTCCCCACCAAAGTGGCAGCCATTGAAGCTATGTTGTGATCAAAAATTTTGTCTGGAATAGCAATTAGGCATGATCCCTTTTCCAAACTAGACACAACCTTAACCGAAGGGAAAGAGGACTTACCTGAAGGATTAACACCAAAGAGTGAGGCCCATTTCACTAGGAGATTCCTTGGTCTATCCCCCTTGGATAGTGACTCTGGAAAATGCTAGGTACCACCAACCTCATGTGGGGTCCCATCCCCAAAAACCTCCTCTCCACAGTCAGCCTAGGTACCATCCTGCGTGCCAAGATTCTGAGATCCACCTCCTTGAGATTTCTCGCCCAGTGCCAGGTTTGAAATTTGAGCAACTTTATGATCTCTCCCCTTTTGGCTCCCCAGTCCACATACCTTACCTCCATCTTCATGTGGGTCCCCATCGCTCGACTCTGCCTCTTCGTAGTTAGCTTGGATTCCATCCTGCATGCCTGGGATCCAAGATCCATCTCCTTGAAGTTTCCAGCCTACTGCCAGATTTGAAATTTTAACATGCACTTCCCGTTCGCTTCCCTACCCTCTTCCCTGCCCTTTCCCCTGCCCGCTCCCCTTCATTGTTAATCGAATCAACTATACTAATATATTATGTTATTATTATAATAATCTATGAATATAATATATATTATTATTATTTTTACTATATTTTTATTAAATATAATAATGTAATATTATATATATATGTTATTAATATATATTATTATTATTATAATCTATACTATATTATTATTATTATAACCTATGTTACTAATATATAATAATATATTATGTTATTAGTATTATAATCTATAAATATAATATATATATTAGAATCGTTCTTATGTGTCGAAGGGGGCGATAGGGTGAGCTATGACCCCCTTCGACCCATTACATGATGACACATGTCCCTAGGGGTCCTAGGACCACTAAGGACATATTAGAATCATTCATATAGGTCGAAGGGGGTCATAGGTCAATTCCATGATGACATATGTCCCTAGGGGTCCTAGGACACCTAGGGACATATTAGAATCATTCATATGGGTCAAAGGGGGTCATAGGGTAACCTATGACCCCCTTCAACCCATTACATGATGAGATATGTCCCTAGGGGTCCTAGGACACCTAGGGACATATTAGAATCAATCATATGGGTTGAAGGGGGTCATAGGGTGACCTTTGACCCACTTCGACCCATTACATGATGACATATGTCCCTAAGGGTCTTAGAACCCCTAGAAAAATATTAGAATCATTCATATGGATCGAAGGAGGTCATAGGGTGACCTATGACCCCCTTCGACCCATTACATGATGACATATGTCCCTAGGGGTCTTAGGACACTTCGGGACATATTTGAATTATTCTTATGGGTCGAAGGGGGTCATATGATGACCTATGACCCCCTTGGACCCATTACATGATGACATAGTATAATCATTCTTATGGGTTGAAGAGGGTTATAGGGTGACCTATGACCCCCTTTGACCCATTCCATGATGACATATGTCCTTAGGGGTCCTAGGACCCCTAGGGACAAACTAGAATTGTTCTTATGTGTCAAAGGGGGAAATAGGGTGACCTATGACCCGCTTCGACATATTCCATGATGACATATGTCCCTAGGGGTCCTAGGACCCCTAGGGAAATATTAGAATCATTCTTATGGGTTGAATGGGTCATAGGATGACCTATGACCCCCTTCGACCCATTACATGATGACATATGTCCCTAGGGGTCATGGGACCTCTAGGGAAATATTAGAATCGTTCATATGGGTCAAAGGGGGTCATAGGGTGACCTATGACCCCGTTCGACCCATTACATGATGACATAAATCATTCATATGGGTCAAAGGGGGTCATAGGGTGACCTATGAACCCCTTTAACCCATTACATGATGACATCTGTCCCTAGGGGTCCTAAGACACCTAGGGACATATTAGAATCGTTCTTATGGGTCGAAGGAGGTCATAGGTCATTCGATCCATTACATGATGACATATGTCCCTAGGGGTCCTAGGATGCCTAGGGACATATTAGAATCATTCTTATGGGTCAAAGGGGATCATAGGATGACCTATGACCCCCTTCAACCCATTCCATAATGACATATGTTCCTAGGAGTCCTAGGACCCCTAGGGACATACTAGAATTGTTCTTATGTCTCGAAGGATGACCCCCTTTGACACATTCCATGATGACATATGTCCCTAGGGGTCCTCAGATCCTTAGAGACATATTAGAATTGTTCTTATGGGTCGAAGAGGGTCATAGGATGAACTATGACCCCCTTCGACCCATTACATGATGACATATGTCTGTAGGGGTCCTAGGACACCTGATGACATATGTCCCTAGGGGTCCTAGGACACCTAGGGACATATTAGAATTGTTCTTATGGGTCAAAGGGGGTCATACCCCCTTTGAACCATAAGAACAATTCTAATATGTCCCTAGGTGTCTTAGGACCCCTAGGGACATGGGTCATAGGATGACCTATGACCCCTTTTGACCCATTACATGATGACATATGTCCCTAGCAGTCCTAGGACCCCTAGAGATATATTATAATCATTCTTATGGTTGAAGGGGGTCATAGGGTGATCTATGACCCCCTTGGACCCATTCCATGGTGACATATGTCTCTAGGGGTCCTAAGACCCCTAGGGACATACTAGAATCATTCCTATGTGTCGAAGGGGGTCATAGGTTGGTCATAGGTTACCCTATACCCCCCTTCGACACATTCCATGATGAAATATGTCCCTAAGGGTCCTAGGACCACTAGGGACATATTAGAATCATTCTTATGGGTCGAAGGCGGTCATAGGATGACCTACGACTCCTTTCAATCCATTAAATGACAACATATGTCCCTAGGGGTCCTAGTACCCCTAGGGACATATTAGAATCATTCTTATGGGTCGAAGGGGGTCATAGGGTGACCTATGACCCCCTTCAATACATTTCATGATGACATATATCCCTACAGGTCCTAAGACCCCTAGGGAAATATTAGAATCATTCTTATGGGTCAAAAGAGGTCATAGGATGACCTATGACCCTCTACAACCCATTACATAATGACCTATGTGACCCCTAGGGACATATTAGAATCATTTTTATGGGTTGAGGGGGGTCATAGGGTGACCTATGACCCCGTTTGACACATTTCATGATGACATATGTCTCTAGGGGTCTTAGGACCCCTAGGGACATATTAGAATCGTTCTTATGTGTCGAAGGGTGTCAGAGGGTGACCTATAACCCCCTCGACCCATTTCATGATGACATATAGAACTAGGGGGTCCTATGACCCTTAGGGACATATTAGAATTGTTCATATGGGTCGAAAGGAGTCATAGGGTGACCTATGACTCCCTTCAACCCATTACATGACGACATATCTCCCTAAGGATCTTAGGACCCCTAGGGACATATTATAATCATTCGTATGGGTCGAAGGGGGTCATAGGGTGACCTATGACCCCCTTCAACATATTCCATGATGACATATGTCCCTAGGGTTCGTAGGACCCCTAAGGACATATTAGAATCATTCTTATGTGTCAAAGGGGGTCACAGGGTGACCTATGATCTCTTTTGACCCATTACATGATGACATGTGTCCCTAGGGGTCCTAGGACTCCTACGGACATATTATAATCATTCTTATGGGTCGAAGGGGGTCATAAATGACCTATGACCCCTTTTGACCCATTCTACTAGAATTGTTCTTATGTGTCGAAGGGTCATAGGTCCCTTCGACACATTCCATGATGACATTTTTCTCTTGAGTTCCTAGGACCCCTAAGGACATATTAGAATCATTCTTATGGGTTGAAGGGGGTCATAGGATGACCTATGACCCCATTCAACCCATTACATGATGACACATGTCCCTAGTGGTCCTAGGACCCCTATGGATATATTAAAATCATTCTTATGGTTCAAAGGGGGTCATAGGGTGACCGATGACCCCTTTCGACACATTCGATGATGACATATGTCCCTAGGGGTCCTTGAATCCCTAGGGACATATTAGAATCATTCCTATGTGTCGAAAGTGATCTATGACCCCCTTTAATCCATTCTATGATGACATATGTCCCTAGGGGTCCTAGGACCCCTAGGGACATATTAGAATCATTCTTATGGGTCGAAGGGGGTCATAGGGTGACCTATGACCCTCTTCCACACATTCCATGATGACATATGTCTCTAGGGCTAGGACCCTTAGGGACATATTACAATCATTCTTATGTGTTGAAGGGGGTCATAGGGTGACCTATGACCCCCTTCGACCCATTACATGATGACATGTGTCCTTAAGGGTCCTAAGATCCCTAGGGACATATTAGAATTGTTCATATGGGTCAAACGGGGTCATAGGGTGAGCTATGACCCCCTTGGACCCATTACATGACGACATATGTCCCTAGGGGTCCTAGGACCCCTAGGGAGATATTATAATAATTTTTATGGGTCGAAGGGGGTCATAGGGTGACCTATGACCCTCTTTAACACATTCCATGATGACATATGTCCCTAAGGATCCTAGGACCCCTAGGGACATATTAGAATTGTTCTTATGTGTTGAAGTGGTCCATAGGGTGACTTATGACCCCCTTCAACCCATTAAATGACAACATATGTCCCTAGGGGTCCTAGGACCCCTAGGGATATATTAGAATCATTGATATGAGTTGAAAGGAGAAATAGGTCTTCGACCCATTACATGATGACATATGTCGCTGGGGTTCTTAGGACCTTTAGGGACATATTAGAATCATTCTTATGTGTCAAAGGGGGTCATAGGGTGACCTATGACCCTCTTCGACCCATTCTATGATGACATATGTCCCTAGGGGTCTTAGGACTCCTAGGGACATATTATAATCATTCTTATGTGTCGATGGGGGTCATAGGGTGACCTATGACCCCCTTCAACACATTCTATTGATGAAATATGTCCCTAGGGTCCTAGGACCCCTAAGGACATATTTGAATTGTTCTTATGGGTCGAAGGGGGTCATGGGATGACCTATGACCCCCTTTGACACATTTCATAATGACATATGTCCCTAGAGGTTCTAGGACCCTTAGGGACATATTAGAATCATTCTTATTTGTCAAAGGGTGTCATAGGGTGACCTATGATCCTCTTCGACACATTCCATGATGACATATGTTCTTAGGGGTCCTAGGACCGCTAGGGACATATTAGAATTATTCATATAGGTCGAAAGGGGTTATAGGTTGACCTATGACCCCCTTGGACCTATTTCATGATGACATATGTCCCTAGGGGTCCAAGGACCTCTAGGGACATATTAGAATCATTCATATGGGTCAAAGGGGGTCATAGGGTGACCTATGGCCCCATTCAACTCATTAGATGATGATATATGTCCTTAAGGGTCCTAGGACCCCTAGGGACATATTAGAATCATTCATATGGGTCGAAGGGGGTCATAGTGTGACCTATGACCCCGTTTGACCCATTACATGATGACATATGACCCCTAGGGACATATTAGAATCATTTATATATGTCGAATGTGGTCATAGGGTGACCTATGAACCCCTTCAACACATTCCATGATGACATATGTGCCTGGGGGTTCTAGGATCTGTAGGGATAGTTAGAATCATTCTTATGTGTCGAAGGGGGTCATAGGGTGACCTATAACCCCATTCGACCCATTCCATGATGACATATGTTCCTAGGGGTCCTAGGACCCCTAGGGATGTATTAGAATTGTTCATATGGACCTATGACCCCCTTCAACACATTCCATGATGACATATGTATTAGAGTTATTCATATGGGTTGAAGGGGGTCATAGGGTGACTTGTGACCCCCTTCGATAGATTCCATGATGACATATGTCCCTAAGGGTCTTGGGATCCCTAGGGACATATTAGAATCGTTCATATGGGTCGAAGGGGGTCATAGGGTGACCTATGAACCCTTTTGACACATTCCATGATGATATGTGTCCCTAGGGGTCCTAGGAGCCCTAGGGACATATTAGAATCGTTAATATGGGTCGAAGGGACAATATTATATTTAATAATTATATAATATTTAATATTTTAATATAATAATAATATATTATTAGATTATATAATAATAATAATAATATATGTTAATAGATTATAGATTTAATAATAATAATAACCATATATATATTATTATATATAATAATTTAGTCATATAATAGTACTATATATATTTAATAATAATAATCATACATATTACTATAATGTAATAATAATTATAATAATATATAATAATAATATTAATGTCCACACTTTCCCAAAATAAATTTTACTCTAAAACTGTGTAATGTTTTCGTCTTAATTTTAATTCCTGTTAAATTTTTCTCCCTCCAAATTTAAAATTGAAAATAATCCCCCTTTTGAAATTTCCCTCCAAATAGGAGTGTAAAATTTTTGGGGCTGATCGGATATCTGATTAGGCCTGGTATTTACCAAGCCTATTCGGTCAACCCAAAAAATGTGTTTGAGAAGGGTTTCAATGACACTCTGACTTCGGCTAGCCATCTGACAATGTTATTTTGATTGAAATTGAATGAAGTGAAAAGGATTTTTTAATATCACTCTCCAGATTCCATCGATATAATTACTGTCAAATTCTAAGTTCGATAAGTATTTATTAGTTAATTTTCAATGAAGATTATTATAAAGTGCTGATTGACATACTGATTGAAAAATAGCTATAAATTTTAGATGTTACAAATTTTTTTTAAATCTAAAAGTTGCATCACATTCTATATTTCGCCTAGTATAAGGAAAATAAAATAAAAATAAAAATTGGAAATTTTTCCTATTAGTTAAGGTGGTCAGACATGGGAGTTTTTTTTTTCTCCGAAAATGTTTTGGTAGAAAATTCAAATTCAATTATTTATTTGGAATAAAAATACCCAAAAATATGCTTCACATCCGGGCATGAGTCTACTTTTTATATCTATAATTATATTAAATAAATATTATCATTTGATTTTGATTAAGGTGGTTAGACATACACCTACTTTTTATTTTTGCCTTAAAATTTTTGTAGTACTGCATTAAAATCCAAACTTTTGACCAATCAAGTATTTTTTTCTATAGAAACTAGTACATTTGACCTCATTTTTAGACCAAAATTTTTGACCATCTATTAAACTATTTTCGATTGGTCAGTATATGCAAGAAAAAATATCTTTTTTTTTAAAAATGAAGCCCGTGTTGGTTGAAATTTCAACCAACATGGGCTTTATATTGTTGGAAATGATTGAAATGATCATAAGAAAAGTTGTTGGAATAATATATGGAATTGGTAAAGAATGTCCTCAATCATTGTTTTGTCATTGATGTCAAACTTGCTACTTGTAGGAATGACAATTGCTTTAGTGATCCAAATACTATCAATTAGTTGATTGTCAAGGAGGAGGCAATCAATAAGATGTAACTAGAATACCTAGAGAAAGGTTGAAGTTATGATGTTGTAATGAAGTACAAGGATCGGCTAAGTCATTGATGAAAAAGTGTATTTGATGACATACTATAAGATACAAAGAATGGGCACACTGAAACATATCAAAGATTTAAAGTTTTAGCTAAGTCTTTTGTAAAGCTCAAACTAAGTGCATTAGAGAGAAGGAGCCGAGCAAGCTAGTAAGAGCCGAGCAAATTTCTAGTTAATGCCAAGTAAACTCCAGATGCCGAGTAAACTCCAAATGCCGAGTAAACTTCAGATGTCGAGTGACACAGAGTTTATCAAGTGCCGAGCAGAATCAAGTGCCGAGCAGAGTCAAGTGCCGAGCAGAACCAAGTGCCAAGGAGGTATAGGTGCCGAGTAACACAGAGGTGCCAAGCACCAGTAACTCAATAATGCTGAGTTGCTGCATTATTTTGAAAATCAAAGATTCACCAGATCTAAGATGACAAGGTTGTTATCTAGAAATTTGCAAATTAAAAGGAAGATAAGAATGATGAGCTGGTGGCACAGAACACCATGTAGAACATTTTTAAGGATACAACTGGTGAAGTTTCTAGAAGAGAACAAGATATGGGGTAGATACATTGTATCCTACCTAATCCATTTTGAAACCCTAAAATTGGAGAGGAAGAATTGAGTGACAAAGGAAAATTAGACTTCTATTTAAAGAAGACATAAGTTAATAAAAAGAGAGAGAGGGAAGTGGTCAAGCATAAAAGCATGAAGTACTGAAGAAGGTGCTAAGGAGAAGAAAGCACAAGAACTTTGTTTGGATAGATGACCACAAGGATAATTGCATTGGAAGAATGAGTAAGAAGACTCAAGGAGACGAAGCTTGAGAGGAAGACAAGTAGTTAGAGCTGGAGTGATTGAAGCCAAGCATAAAGATTGAACTAAAAGTGTGATCTGAAATCTGCAAAGTATGTTGTAAGTTATATCAGATCAAAAGACCATTATCGTTACTTTCTAGCAATTGTAACAGTAAGTTTAAATCCTATGGACTTAGGTTGGTTTAATAGCCATAAGATAAATCCTTTAACAGGGTGACATTCCAAGTGAATGTTCTAAAGACCTTTAACCAGGCCCATTCCTTACAGTTTTGTGAAATCCTCTAACAAGGTCACATTTAACAGTGTGTTGTTAGCCTTTAATAGGGCAGTCTTTTAATAGGGCATCACTTCAGAAGAGTGAGAATCAAGTAGCATGTTACTGGTGGTTTTTCCCAAATTGGGTTTCCATGTAAATCATTGTGTCATGTGTTGATTATGGATGTTTTATCTTTGCATATTGATTTACAGTAACTTGCTTATATGATTGATTTAAGTTTGGATGGATGAAAAGTGTATGTATTCATTAAAAGTAGTAAAAAAGGTATTAATAGGGCATTTTGGACCTTGAATAACTAATTCACCCCCCCTCTCAGTTATTCTAAAGAATTCTAACACATATGTTAAAATGAAAAAAGTCAGTTTCCCTCTTTCATTTTTATGAGAAACTTGTACGTGCGAGAAGACTTTGGAATCTATTGTAGCAATGGATGTGGGTAAGAACAATCACTGTGTGCATTTTTTGCATCTTCCTCCTTGTAGTCAGAGGCATTTACTTAGCTAGGGCTGACGTTATCTTCCACTACGTCTTTTCTTCTCAAAACAAGGTAGGATTCTTGACATTATTCATAGACAAGGCATGATTCTTTTCTTCTTGCACAATTTCTTATTGCAATACCTTCCACTATGTCTTTGAACATTTGACTTATATGTATAACATATTTTCGAGTGTTTCTGGGATTTAGGCATTAATCGACGAAGAATTGTTCAATACACACTAGTTGTTCAAATTATTTTCTTAGTTTGGAAATAAATAAAATAAATCTGGGATCTTAATCATCCTTAATCATATGCCCTTGAATATTAAGACAATAACTTACTTTCCTTACTCTCTCTGGCCATTCTCGTACTTGACTAGAAAAAGTTATACATCATTTCAATTGTTATTTTTGTCCTAGTTAATTTTTTTTTAAATAATATAATTTGCATATTAGATTTATGTATTTGCCAGAGTATTTTCTTCACACATAATCAATATTTCTTTAGCTATAGTTTTCTTCCCTTTGAAAAGTAACTAAATTATTTACTGATGGTCACTAGCTTTGGTAAGGACTTGATGTAGTCACTGTATAATAATCTGATCACTAAATCTTGTTTTAGAATCTCCTTCAAATATAATCTTCTAGTCTTACTAATAGATCAGACTCTTTATAATGGTTTATGGAAAGAATCGTTTAGATATCTATGGATGGAACTATTAGTTACTGACTCTTCCTCTGATATTTACTTGTATACTTTTAATGGTGGTAGTTTATACCTATAATGTCCTTGCTTTATATATATTCTAAGAATAAGGGACTATTCACTCATGATTTGATTATAAGAGAATACTTCTAAACCAAAACTCTACTTATACCACAGTATCAATTGATAGTTAATGACACTTATTGGGGAAATGTTAATCTTGATTAATATATTATATCCACTTGTGAATGAATGTCTTGATACTTATACTCAATGTGAGGTATTGATCTTTGTTTCTGATACCTTGATAAATAATATGTTACAAGTCTTTCCAATACTATGGGGTAGTTGGTCCTAATGAAACTCTCTTAATCTTTCAAATATGAACATGGAACAAAATAAATCTTTTATATTCTTCATTATTTATATAGAATATGAGAGATAATCCATAGGCTGCACTATGAACTATGATTTATTATTATTATTATTGATGCCCTCTTAACCTTCCCTTTATCCTATAGGGTGGGGTTCGGATTTGAAAATAAATATATAACTTTCATTCATTTCTAGGTGATGTTGAATCTTAGAAATTTTTGGTTATAGACTTAATTCTTCTTTTCCATTTTCATTCATAAATACCAATCATTGGATTTTAATTGGGATGCATTATTAGGAATCAATGCATATTTCATGAGTTGTGGTTCATAAAAACCCATACTCATCAGTTTGAATTGTTTGTTTAATAGCTAATGCATTGAGGTGATACTTACAAGTTGAATTCATAACAACCATTTCTCGTCAACTTAAATTATTTGTTTAGTACCCATTGCATTGAGGTGACACTTACAAGGTTGAAGTATTGCAACTTCCTAGAAGGTTTGTCTACTCAATTCCGTGATGATCCAACTTTCCTTGACCATAAAGTTTTACGCAAGATTAAGCCTTCTTAGCTTGCCATGCCATATGCAAAACCTTCAACAAGTTATGTGCCCTATGAACCATTGATCATATATCTACTCAATTCCTTCATTAACAACAAGGTGGTATTTTTCATCATGTCAAATTATGTGATGTTTAATTATTACCGATCTTGAAAAAATTGCAAGAGTAGTGGTTTACAAGAGCTCATCTCTTGTGATTACAAATAGTCCACCTAGCACTCATTGTAGCCATGTGATTCTCATGCATTTGAAGCATTTGAGATTTATTTGGTGTTATTGTTGCAAGACCAGTAAAAATTTGTTTGCATCTATAGAAAAGAAAGCATGGAGAGTGTGAATGAGAAAATGTTGTAGGTCTAGGAGCTCAAAATGCTATTAATAAAAAAATTCTGGGTGCCTATTGTTTAAAATTTTATGGAAGGTTATCCAAGGCTTAACAACCATGTTTGAATGATTCAAGTGGGCTAGAGTTTGGTAGGAAAGCCCCGAAGTAGAGGAATTTGTCATGGAGTTGATAGTAATAATAGCATTGGATGTTTTGGATAATCTACACTCCCCATTGGAAAGCCAATGGCATGTGTGTAATATGTGCAATCCAAAATCATGTTATATAAAAAAATTATATATAAATCAGTAAACTAATTAATTAATATAATATTCTTGTAATCCTATAAAGATATATAGGAAGGATGTGAAATATATATCTTCCTATTAGCTTATTCATTATTGTATTTACATATAAATTGTTATATATAAATACATATAGGAATATCAAATTATATATTATATTGTACAACAAACCCAACTAGACTGATTTTAACCAATTTTTGTAAACTAGCAAATCACCACAGAGCAGTTGGATGTTTTGTGAGAAAAACCTAGAAAATATAGTTGCATTTATATAGGATGAAGGTTTATTAAAATTTAAAGAGGGCAATATGTAATGGATATAGCAGTCCAAGGGATTTGACCAACTAGAGATGAATACAATAAAGAACTAGGGGATAGTAGATTAGATAATATAATAACATTACAACATAGTGCACATGAATAAGAAAGAAAATTAGGAAACTAATGGAATTCTCATCATTTTAGCTTCATCATCACCTTTACCATATATTTTCCTTAACAATATTCCCAAATGAAAACACTAAAAAAATTCCAATTTCTTGTGGCTTGTATCAAATCAAAAATGTCAACATCACAATGAGAAAATGTGGTTATCTGGATATAGTAAGAAAATTAGGATAAGATTGTAAGAGCATGATGGCAAACTGGGCTGCCTCTATGTTTGATCTTTTTGATTCTCAGATGGTTCATGGTGATCTTGTTGGCATTTTTGCAATGATCACTACTACATTTAACCTTATTTTTCTACTGCAACTGTGTTTCTTTTTCTTTGCTTCATTTTACTAAATGTTCCCTATCAACAAAATATTGATTGTGTTTCAATATTAAAATGTATGAGGGTATGTGAAGACTTTTCCTGTTATCCACAAAAACTGATTGAGAAGCACATGAAGTTTTGACAACTCATGTACCCTTGCCTCCTCAATTGGTTTAATTTTTAGGTAACAGGTAACAAAATTTCTCTCATTTATTTTCTTATACGTTTCAACTTAACTTACTTAATGTTCGTAGGATTAATTTGTGTTAAATCTTATTGATACACAATCATTTGGATTAGAATGCTTAGGACTCTGGCTACAATTCTAAAGAGGAATTATTGGAGCTTGCTTTCTTTCCTTGAAATCATTCCCCCTTTAGCTCTCAACATTGATGCAGAGACCTGGGTGGACTTTTAGTTATTCACAATAAGAGGGACTTTCCTAGTGTTCTCATAACACAATCAAGCTTCTTCATAGGATCATTCTCCTTGATCCAATCAACTACAAACCTTATCAGAGTGCACATACCATTCTGTTGTGCCACCATAGGCTCTACATCTTAGAAATCATCCCATGTCCCTCAAATGGATTCACCAAGCGATCTTGTTCAACAACTATCAAATGCCCACAATGCCTCAATAGGCTCCAATCTTGACTTCACTTCAACTAGGTGTTGTTGTCACCTTCACACATCTCTAAAAAATTTAACTAACCTATTTCCAAGGTTACCAAATGCTCATCTTATTATCTGATACCAAAAACCCACTACAATCCCTTCACTAGGCCTATTTCCCAATTAGCCCTGCCTAATCAATTTTTCACACTTTTCTCTAACTTTTCCCAAAACTCTCAGAAAACTAAGACCATATCTAGATACCATTTTGGATTCTACACAACATACTTCAAATGCTCATGCTACTCCCTTGGACCAAATGCCCAAACCAACACTGCTGCCCCACAATTAACCCTCTTTTAGCCCTTCTGTTACAAAGAAACCACTAACATATCTCATCTCACAAACCATATGACCTCAAAAAAAGTTGTCCTGTCATCCAAAACAAAGGATTTTAAAATTCATAGGAGATTCCATCAAGTTTTACACACCCAACCAACAAATCCTCCTTCCTAGGTGCTTAAACCAAGGGTTTTACCAAATTCACCTTTCCAAATGTTTCTTGATCCTTCCAATGGATCCAAAACCTTCATATAGCCCTAACATGACCTTCCTTGTCATAAAATATAATCCTCCTTCAGATGGAACCTCCAGACCTATGACTGTCCCAACACCTAGTAACACCTCCAGACCTATGATTCCCACAAAATATTTATCAACACTTGTTGCTTGTAACAAAATGCTTCATTTCTAAACTCAGATCTACAAGCATTTGAACCCTCCAAATATAATATTCCTTTATAAAATCTAAGTTAAACACTAAATCCATTTGAGTTTAGATATCTTGATCTCTAATTTCTTTTCCAAAATCATCCTCCAAGGTGGAACTCATCAATCTGCTCTTCTTATATGCTTATGGAATTGTTTTGGATGTTCCAAAGAATTTCAACATCCAACCTCTATAGATGTTTGAGTCATAAATTCATGTCCCTTGATGTTAGGCCCAAATGGTCTAAGGATTAAGTTTTTTTAAATTGTACAACCACCATGAGGCCAAACTTGCATAAGCTAATTGATTTCTAACTAAATGAAATCTGATTTCTTCTTTTGACCCTTAGGCCAACCCACTTAGGCCTATTTTTCAACAAATTTCAATTGCAATTATTTCATGGATGAAATTGTAATGATCTTAGGCTCACGATTTTTTGAGATTTACCCATCTTTTGAGCTCACATGTTCTTGATTTAAGATTGCATTAATATGTTTCAATCTTTTATTCATCTTCATTAGTTGATGCATTAATCACATTAGTCATTGCTATTAGAATTAGTCATGCCATGCTGCTGTTAGCACCTAAGTAACTTTCACCTTGTGACATCTCTTTGAGACATTTTGCAAATAACTAAGATACATTGTCTATAAATCCACATTTTGCAAACATCTAGGCCTTCTATAAATCATAAGATCATTTTAGTTACATTTGAAAACATTAATCAATAATTTCCATATGTGAAGATATAAATATTAACTACAACATGTCCAATTTATTTGCAGGCATATTTTCCTGTGAAGAAAGACCACGCCTGACAATATGAATCCAGAACAAAATAATGAGACAATGGCTGCAGTATGGGCTCAGTTCCAAAGAAAACTTAATAAATGTTATTGTCCTTGAAAAAAGTGTAAGCACTTAAAGAATCGAAGAATTCTAATCACAACAGCCGAGAGTCATTGTAGGCAATATGGTTATGTTAAACAGGGCCATGATTTTCGTCCATTGCTGAATGTGGATTTCCTACTAGAGGAACATGGAGGTGTGAATATCCAAGCTAAGGTTAAAACTCCGATGGAAGAAGATGGTAATGTGCTAGGGGACACGATTGAAGAAGATGGTATTGGGGCAGGTGATGAAGAGTCTCACAGTGATGGTACTAGTGAATCTGATAATGATGATGAAGATGGTCTTGATATACCTTTACTTGAGAAGGCACATGAGCCCTTATATAAAGGCTCCAAAACAACTCTACTCTCGGCTATAGTGTTGTTGGTGAGCTTAAAGGTTATGAATGGTATAACCAATGTAGCAATGTCACGTATGCTAAGGTATGTCATTTTTGTCATCTTCAGTGTTAGCATACAATTACTATTCATTATATTAACAATGCATATTTGTTTTTGATTAGATAAATAGGTTTTACAGGGATCCTGAAACCCAATAGTTAAAACATAAAAGGCTGATAATAAGCATGAAAGCCCAACCAAAAAGGTATAAGTTCAAAGGCTAATAATAGGCATAAAGCCCAGCCAAAAAGTAGAGTTCTGAGAAAAGACCAGGAAAAAAGACAAGTAAAACCACAACCTAAAGCTAGACCAAAAGCCAAAAGATAAAGAAAAACAAAAAAGTAGGCGAGAGTTATTCCTCACTCTTTTGCTCTAGCTCTTGCATAACCTGAGAAGCCTCGAAGGCCAGTTGGTTCTCCTTCACTTCTAGTTGTTGCACCCTTTGGTCCCCCTAGTCCTGATCAGGAATTGTGTTGTCCTTTGTGGAGTTGTCTTCCCTTCTAGCTTCATCCCTGTCTTTTCTTTCCTCATCATCTTGCATTTCTCTGTCTTTGATCGAACCCATAAGAGAGATGATGTTGTTGTTAATGGAGCTTAACAAGGAGAACATCTGATTCACAAGGTTGTGATTGTAGTTCTCTAGGTTGTGTATCCTTCTTTTCACCAGACTGAGCCTGTCAGCTAAATCCATCCTCTTGTTAGCATCCATCCCTTTCCTTGTTGCCTCAATATGTCTCACTTGTTCTTTGACCTCCTCCAGCTCATGGAAAAGCCATTTGATTGATCTAAAATTGTTAATCATACTGTTACAAGCATTGTTCAAGAAGTTCATCCCTATCTCCCTGGCTCTGTCCAAAATAGCCACTATCACTGGGTTAATGAGTTCTTCCAACCACTAGTCCTCTTGATTATCCATGAGGATTTGGGGATTTATGGCCTCCCTGAAGATGCCCATCTTTGAAGTCTTGACATTAAAGTTTATCCAAGCTTTCCTCCTATCATCAACCTACACTTCCCCTTCTACATACCCTACAGTATCCTCTTTATTTTCCTTAGGTTGGGCTTGGAGGTGGACAAGAGATAGGGGCAACACAGATGCCTCCTCAAACTGAGAGCGCACATCCTCCAAACTCTCCCTCTTGCATTTCTTCCTTCCACTTTCATCCTTAATTTCCTCCTACATCTCCTTAACCACCTCCTTAGACTTTAGCTCCTCCTCATCATCACTGACTCCCTCCTCATCCTTCTCAGGAGGCTTCTGCCTAAGATCCCTAGGGCTTTTTCTGCTAGGGGTTATGGGGGAAGGCAATTTTTTAGCTTGGTGAGTCGCTAATTTCCCTGAAGAAGAGATCCCTCCTTCCTCAGAGCTGAGGCTCTGAATTTCATTCAAGTCAAAGGAATAACTTGAGCTATCAGACTCCACCTTCTCTACCTAAGGGGGAGCGATGCTTATAGTTTGAGCCTTAAAGTTCTTGTGTATAAGCAGCAATAGACCCTCATGCAGAGCTAGGTTTGCGATGGGCTTCTTTTTGAAGCTGTCCACCACCTTGCTCATTAAGGTTAACAGATAATATGGAAAAGAAATATTTGCATTATGTCAAAAATGATTCAAAATAACAAAGTGGTGGGTGTGAGATCTGTCAAACCTAGGGTCCAATGTGATGTACTCGATAATAGCTCTCAGAACATACCTCCACCACTTCTTCATGGAGTTGGGGACATAGTAGGTGTCAATATGTCTCAGCATTTTCAGTTCCTTCTCACTCTCCACAAAGTCCTTAACCACATTGGCTGAGAGCTTCTTATCTCTAAAGAATTTAAAACCCTTGATAGGGATTTTAGTGATAGTCACAATCACCTCCTCCGTTATCTAGAAGTAGACCTCGTTCATCTTCACCCTGCCATCCTTCCAGGACCCCACCATGCTTTTAGTCACCTCCTAGTCAAAACCATGTAGCTTCATGATATAATTGGTAACCCCACCCTCTTCTAGCTTTTTCCACACCTTCTCCCTACTTCTCCATTTCTCAAAATCTCCCACCAACTCCTTTCTACACCTTTCACCTACCATTTTTGCACACTGCCCACCATCTTTAATCATGTGCTCCTCACTCTGTGACTGAAAGGGATAAATGAGAGATAGCAATAACAAGAGAAAAATAGGCCTACTATTGTTCCTGAAGTGAGTGCAAAAAACAACCCATAAAGCATGTCGATTAATCAATAATGAAATACTGCAGTTACGATTTCCCATGCTTCCATATTGAAAAGTACCCTTATTACTTAAAACCTTCATAATCATAATTATGGCTTGATTTTCTCCATACTTCCTTGGATCTTGTCCAAGTTGATCAAAGTTTTAACATCCACCAGCAAACAAATTTTGAGAAGCCAAGTCATTTTTTGGTCTGCGCCGACCCCAATGTTCGCTTATCATCAATCGTGTTTGCTTCCCAAAAAATATGAGTGACATGGATTCTATTAAATTTGGCGAGGGTCTCACGAGTCTCATCAATTAGATTTGTAATCATCCATGATGGATGTGAGTTGCCAATAATGCACTTTATACTATTGTTCGAATCCCCTTTGAGCCATAAATTGGTGACACCAATTTCAAAAGCTAGTTTTACAACATTGCACGCAGCATTGGCTTCCACAAAATGATTGGTTTGGAATCCTAGCAAGAGAGAAAAAGCTGAAATACTATCTCCATTTTCATTCCTTATCACTCTTCCACTACCCAAGGAGCCAGGGTTGCCCTTGGAGGCTTCGTCGAAGTTGGCTTTGTGCCAGCCTTCAGGGGGAAGGAACCACTTGGCTTCCTATCTTTTCCTCGAACTATCTTTAACCTTCTCCTTGATCTTGCCTCCTATCTCAAATTCTCCCCCCTTCCTCACAGAAAAGTTTTCCTTTATGTTACTAAAAATATTTCTCCCAACAACTAAATCTGGCTCCTCCCTGTCTTTGAAAATCTTATTGTTTCTCTCCTTCCATATGCTCCAAAAAAAATGGGGCAGGATCCAATAGCTAATTTCCTTCAAGAAAGACCCATTGAACAAGCCATGCCATTGATAGAAAAAGTCTAGGAGGTTAGAAGGATAGCACTAGTTATGGCCTAAGCCCTAGGTGAGGATGTCCCATACTATCTTGGAGAAAGAATAGTAAATGAACATATGATTTCCTATCTCTGATTCTTCCTTACACAAAACACATCTGCTAGGCATAGTGTGACCTCTTTTGATAAGATTCTCCTGGGTTAGAGTTTTGTCCTGAAGAGCCAACCAAAAAAACATGTTGACTTTTGGCTTAAGACCAGGGATCCAAGCCTTCAACCAAGGCGGAGGCTCTTTAAAGCTCCATAAAGTAGAGTACTCTGAGGCAACCAAATAGATCCCATTGGCATCATCCCTCCAAACAAGTACATCCTTATTGTTGCTAAGGGACAAGGAATCAAGCATGATCATGATTAGTTTGAGGTCATCTGAGATAATGGAAAGGTCCCTCAAACCCTATTTGGTCTTGTAATTGCTAACTTTGTGCCCATAAAGATTGATGCAATCATTAGCCCAAAACCCATATCTAGGGTTGTTCATAAGGGGGCCCTGAGAAAGCCAACTATCTGACCAGAATAGAATGTCCTCCCCATTAACTAGCTTCAAAGAGACTTGTGAGTTAGCCAAGTCCCTGGCTTTTAAGAAACCATTTGAAACAATAGAACCTCTTGGGATTTCCTCACTAAAGAGGGTGAACTGAATAGAGGGCCTCTTTATATACTTATTAACTACAATATCTCTCCAATCCCCTGTGCTGCTAAAGATGCGCTAGATTTGCTTTGCCAGGAGGGCCTTATTGAGGTGAATGAGCTTCTTGATTCCCAGACCACCATTCTTCTTGGGGAGGAAAACTTTGTCCCAAGAAACAAGGGGGTACCTTTTGTTCCTTTCAGCTCCCATCCACAAAAAATCCCTCTAGATTTTCTCCATCCTCTTAGTGTATTTCACCGGTATGCTAAAAAGGCTCAGAGCATATATTGGCAAGTTTTGAAGGATGGATTTAACCAGTTGACATTTTCCAGCTTGGCTAAGAATGGCTCCTTTCTAGGTTTCCAATTTCTTATTGAACCTTTCCATGATGCCATTCCAGAAGGAATCTGAAGGGGTCATTCCCAAGGGGAGACCGAGGTAGGTTGAAGGAAGCTTCCCCACCTAACATCCCAGGATTTTGGAGATTCTCTTCTATCTTTCCTTTGGAGTATTGATAAAGAAAATAGAACTTTTGTCCCAATTGATGAGTTGCCCCAACCCTCTAGAGTAGGTATCCAAAGTATCTTTCATAGCCTTTGCCTCCTTGACCGAGGCCTCTCCTCCCATAATAGTGTCATCTACAAATTGTTAATGCGTAAAGGGGGAGCATTTGGAAGAGGGTTTAAAACCTTTGATCCCCCCTTCTTTCTTTTTCTTCTCCATGAGTTTGCCAATGCATTCCACTAGGATAATAAAGAGAATAAGCAATAAAGGATCCCCCTAATGTAGGCCTCTGGTAGGTTTGAACAAATCAGAAGGGGATCCATTAACTAAAATAGCTAGAGAGGGAGTGGTGACTAGCTGGCAGATAAGCTTACATGATTTGACATCAAAGCCAAAAGCCTTCAACACCAAATCCAAAAAAGACCAATCAACTTGATTGTAAGCTTTGGACATGTCTAGTTTGAGTAACATCCCTTCTCTCTTTCCAGCTTCCATAGAGTGAATCACTTCATGCACCATAATAATCGAATCTAAAATCTATCTGCTAGGAACAAAACCAGATTGTTGCTGAGAAATAATCAGGGGGAGATTCTTAAGTAGCCTCGAAGTGAGCACCTTCGAGATGATTTTATAAAAGGAGTTACATAAACTGATTGTTCTAAACTTATCCAAATTGTTAGCACCTGGCACTTTGGGAATAAGAACTAAGAATGTAGAGTTGATTTCATTCAGAATACTTCTGGCTCCAAAGAATTCTTGAACTACCTTCACAACATCTTTCATAATGATAGGCTAGTACATTTGGAAAAAGAAGGTGGGAAAGCCATCAGGGCCAGGCGATTTATCCGCCAAAAGAGAAAAAAGAGCTTCTCTTATGTTGGAGTCAGAAAGAATGGCCCAGAGCCATTTATTATGGTGTGGTAGGAGGATCTGAGGAATACAAGTGTAAGAATCTACCTTGGGGTAGAATTTACCCAAGACCAAGGAACTCAAAACACAAGCACAAATTAGACCAGAGTATGATCAGAATAACTATATAGTATTCAATTCTATGTACAAGTACACTAGGAGTGCCTCAATATAAAGGCCTCTGAGATTCATCTAGAATGCCTTGAAATTAGCATCATGACAAGTCCAATAACTAGGTTATCCTCCATTATGCATGAAAGTAAGTGCAATGATGTGAGGATAAGCCTACAAAGGTGAAACATGCACATCAGTGTTGTAGACAACATGTACAAAATTAGGAGTGCAAAAAATTGTGTTGTCTACATGACAACTCAGTGAATGATGCAAAATCATGTGGTGTAGACACCATGTGCATAATTAGAGTTGCATACTTCTATGTTGTCTACATGACAACTATAGAAGATGCACAAACTCCTAAGTGTCTCATAAAAAGAAATAATAAAATATGCAAAATAATAAAATAATGCACTAACCTAAGTAAACTTAAGTAAAGTGTAAATAGTAAATACCTATTTACACCAACACCCCCTCTTAAGTGCAACTTAGGGGAATTCACTTAAGCTCACTAATGCATAATGGGTCTCGGCTACTAGGCCATGTTAGGTACACATGTACAAAAGAAATGCTAAAATGATGTAAATGCAATCTCTCATAAAGTGGAGAAAGAGGGAAAACCACATGGGAAATACCCTCCTCCAAAAGAGAGATAAGTACAATAGAGAAAAAGAGAGAGGGAGAAGAAGTCCTCATAAAAGGAAAAAAAATCCCTTCTAGAAGAAGAGAGAAGTCAAGGGACTCCCCTATCTGCAACATCCTGCACCCCCAAGAGATCTTATAAATGAGTATACTTGACCTTGGTGAAGGGTTTGGTGAAAATATCAGGGACCTACTCTGTTGTAGGATAGTACTAAAGTGCAATGATCTGCTCATGTATAAGCTCTCTGATATAGTGCATGTGAACCTCAATGTGCTTTGTTCGCTGATGCTGAACTGGATGCTTAGAGATTTCAATGGCACTTTGATTGTCACAATGAATAACTGTCAGCTTAGGTAGATCGAATCCAAACTCCTCCAGGATGTGTTGTAATCAAATAGCCTTTGTAGCTACATTGACAGCCCCTCAATACTTAGCCTCTATGGAAGAAAGAGAAACATTGTTCTGCTTCTTACTTTGCCAAAAAATAGGGCCAGAACCAAGGTGAAATGTTTACCCTGAAGTATACTTCTGAGAATCTAAGTCTCCTGCATAGTCTAAATCTGTGTATCCAATCAGTTGAAGTCTTGTACCTACTGCATAATGAATCCCATGTGTATGTGTACCCTTGATATAGTGAAAAATGCATTTGGCAGCCTTCCAATGAAGCTCATGAGGTTCTTGCATAAAGAGTGAAACCATACCAACTAAAAAGGCAATATCAGGGCGTGTGTGTGTCAAGTAGATAAGGCTCCCAACTAACTGTCTGTATAATGTTGCATCAACAAGTGGAGTTGTGCACTTAGCCTCTAGCTTGACACTTGATAGGAAGGGAGTAGGAGCAGGTTTGCAGTCACTCATGTGAAACTAATAAAGCAAGTCAAGAGCATACTTGGGCTGTGAAAGTGAAATTCTTGCTGAAGACTATATGATCTCAATGCCAAGGAAGTAATGTAGAAAACCCAAATCTGTCGTGGCAAATCTATCCTGAAGAGAGGTCTTGACACTGGCTATGATGGATGCAGTGATTCTTGTAATGATCAAGTCATCAACATAAAACACTAAGATCAAGTGAGAGTCATCTTTCTGAAGAATGTAAACATTTGAATTAGAATGACATCTTCTGAAACCTGCTGAGAGGAGAAATGAATCCATTTTGGCATACCAAGCCCAAGGAGCCTGCTTTAAACCATAAATAGACTTCTTTAATCTGCAAAACATAGTAGAATCCTGTATGAACCAATGTGGTTGCTCCATATAAATTTCCTCATGAAGGTCACCATTCAAAAATGTACTCTTAACATCCATCTGGTGAACAACCCATCCTTGAGCTGTAGTTGCTAGTGTCAAGAAAATGGAGTTCATTTTGGCAACCGGTGCAAAAGTCTCTATATAGTCAATACCTAGAACTTGCGAGAAACCTTTAGCAACAATTCTAGCCTTATGTTTATCAATACTTCCATCCGCTGCAAATTTGGTTCAATAGATCCACTTGCATCGAACCACTTTTCTTCCCTTAGGAAGGGGAACTAAGTCCCATGTGTTATTTTTCATCAATGAATTGTATTCTTCCTCCATAGCTATATTCCATTCTGGAATCCCTGATGCTTCCTTAAAAGACTATGGATCTGAAGCAATGGCTATGTATGCATGTGAAAATGACTTGTGCTGTGACCTTGTCCTCTGAGTGTCTGAAGGATTTCCCACCAATGAACCTATTGCATCAAGAGTTTTTTGTGCCCAACAAGGTTTAGTGGAAGAAGATGAAGGAACATCCTCAACTATTTTTTGACCCTACAAAGGTGGTGTCTTGCGAGTCAAGGTTAGAGGAATTTCATCTTTCGAGTCACTTTCATCACTATAATCACTATCCACATAGGAGGAAGAAGGAGGAGTTGAAGATGCCAAACTTGGACATGTCTCTTCAAAATGTACACTCTCTCATAGAATATTTCATGAGTCTCTAGATCCATTAATTTATATGCCTTGAGATGATCAGGATATCCAAAAAATATGCATGGTTTGCTTTGTGGTTCTAATGCCTTTCGCTTTTGTGGAGCTATCCTTGCCCATGCTGGAGAACCAAAAACTTTGAAGTGCTTAACACTAGGTTTCCTTCCACACTATGCCTCAAAAGGTGTTATTCCATCTAAGGCCTTATCCATACTTCTATTTTGAATGTAGTTGGTACAACACATGGCTTCAGCCCAAAACACTTGATCGAGAGACTTGTGTTGAAGCATGCAAGTAGTCATTTCCTTAAGGGTTCTATTCTTTCTTTCAGCTACACCATTCTGCTATGGCGTGTATGCAACTAAATGTTGAAGATCTTTCTCCTCATGTGTACAATAGTCTATAAGTCTAGAGTTGACATATTCTCTGCCATTATATATCCTTAGTATCTTGATGGCTTTCCCAAATTTTTTCTCAACTTGAGCTTTGAATGTGATAAAGTTGTCAAAGACTTCATTCTTATGACCAAGGAAAAAGACCCAAGTGTACCTTGAAAATTCATCAATAAATGTGAGAACATAGTGAGCCTTACCAAAAGAAGGTACTAGAAAGGGGAAAGCTACATCACTATGTACCAATTCTAGAACAACAGTTTCCTTCTAGGACTTCCCCTTGTCATATTTCTCTTCGAAATGTTTACCTACTTCACAACCTGGACATACTCCCTTTGAAAACTTGACTTGAGGTAGACCAATGACCATTTCCTTGCTGCTTAATTGCTAATGGTAGCAATAATTAAGGTGTCCAAATATTTCATGCCATAGATTACTTTGAGTGTTTGAATGAGTCAAGAAGGCAAGAGACGTGGACTTAGGCACAAAATGTGAGAAAGAATAAAGTCTTGTCTCATGGTTTGCCTTTCCAATTGCCACCATTGAATCATCTTTGTGATTCTTTACCACTACTATGTCGGGGAGGAACTCTACTTTGTTGCCACATCCATAGTGAGTGATTTGATAGATGGAGAGAAGGTTGGTGCTAAGCCTAGGAACATGAAGTAAATCCTTGAAGATGACATTCTCTAACTCAATATTTCCTTTACCTTCTACTTTAATTTGAGTATCATTGCCTACATAGATGTAAGGTACATTTGAAGTTTTTAAAGAGGAAATTTTTTTCCTTGAAGCACCCATATGATGAGATGCTCCAGAATCTAGAATCCATTCCTTCGGATTGTTTGTACTTTCCACTAAAGCTTGGCCCTTGCCCTTTGAAGTGGTTGAAGAACCCTTGTCTTTGTATGTATTTGGAACATCAATTTTTTGTTTTTTCATAATGTTAACCAATTCATCAATCTTCTTATCTTTGCACTCATGTTCTTCATGTCCATTCTTCTTATAGTAGGAACATGTTTTCTTCTCCTTCTTGTTGGAATTGTTCTCCTTTTGATTGTTCTTGGAATAAGACTTTCCTTGTTGTGAAGAAGAATGTTGAGTGGAAGAAGATTTACTTGTGGAAGATTTTTGTTTTGAGGAGGACTATTGTGTGTTGTCTAGTGACCTGGCCTTCCATTGCTTCTACTTCTTGTTTGAGTTTTTGCCATTTGAATTACCTTCATTTGCTACCAAGGCTTTAGTTTTGGAAGACTTGAGAATTACCATACCTACTAGATTGTCATGTTCAAGGATCAACATTTCTAAGAATTTATCAAATGAAGGCTTAACATAGGCACTACCCATTGTTAATTTGTGTGTATTAAAGCTAGAAACAAAAGGAGCATATTCAGGTGGAAGATGAGTCATGATGTGTTTGATCATCTTTCCATCCTTGATGGGTTCACCACAATCATTTAGTTGTGTCCTATACATTTCTACTTGGGTAAGATAGTCTTTAATTATGTCAAAATTTCTAGGATCTAACTTGAGAAGTTTATCCTCTATTGTATAAGTCCATGTCTTCATCTACTATCCCATACAAAGCTTCTAGTTTATTCCAAACATCTATTGGATCTGTAAGCTTCCTAATGTGAAATTTGACAGGATGAGAGATATTTTTCAACAAGGCTCCTAAGGACATCTCTTGTTTGGATTCCCAATCTTCTTTATGAGTTCCATCAGCATCAACAGGAGGTTTCTTGGCTGCACCAGTGACATAACGCCATAAACCTTTTTCTACCAATGGCTCTTTAATGTTTTCTTTCCAAGTAGAATAATTATGTGGAGTTAACTTTGAAAAAGAACCCATAATGCAAGAACACAAGATGAAGGAGACATAGTACATAGTACACACCCCCCCTTTTTCACTCAATCAAAAAATCCCTCCCCCCCAAAAAAAATAAATAAATAAATGATTTTGACACTTTACATATAATGCATTTACAATGGGCCACTTGCCAAAATAGACAAAGTGGACTTTCTGATTTTGCTAATTACAACCTCTGTATAGAGTACAAATCTAGACTATTACAATGTAGCTCAAAATTACATCAATTGTGAAGCATTACAATGCAAAACAGGACCTATCTCTGAAAGTGATACTTTTGTCCAAATAAGACTACAATCTGATTACAAATCTGAAAACTAGATGAAAAAATATACACTTTCAAAAAAAATAGAACTTGAAAAGGAGTTCAAATGAGCCCTTACAATGCATTTGAAGTTGCAAATCTCAGGATTAGATAGGTACAATCATGAAAAACTATGATTTCTGACCAATATGAGAACCAAAACTAGAAACAAACTACACCATTGAAAAATTCAGGAAATTTTACCCAAAAAAAAAAAAAAGCACCTGATTTGGAGTCCATATGACCAAGTTATGGCCATTCAAAGTCGAGCTCCAAAATCAAAGCTACAAATGAAGAGGGGTCTGCAAAGGAAAATAGTGTGTTAAATTTGACATCCTCACGACTACCTTAGCAGTTCAAAAATGCCCTGGTATGATGGTCAGATGGTCATCAATTTTAGGCTTGAGTTTGCTGACGTCAGTGACTGTTCAGGCTTGTGATGATGTCACCCTATATGGCTAATGATGTGTCATAGTACAGAACATACAGAATTGCCGCATGGTGGATGATGTGTGACCTTGTGTGGTAGGGTACGATCGATAACTGGGCACTGACATGTCCTGGTCGACTGTAGATGTGTCGCAGACTCTGTTAGTGAAGTTGATGTGGCTTTGGCCACATGTCATGACTTTACTGGGTCGAGGCTGCGTGTAATTTGGTTGTGTGGTGGCTTGGCTGAGGTAGGGTTTGCGCTATCAGCGTTGACTATTGGAGTCCAAATGTAGCGGCCGCCAAAATTTGTTTTTCGTTCCTGAGCTTTGCGGGTTTAGTCCCACATGGTCTGCGCTAGGATAGAAGGGCTTGTTTAAAAACAAAGCTCTGCAGGTATTTGAAACAAGAGTTGAGTGGGCTGGCCTTGCCAGTTCTCAGTTTGTCGCCAGTGTGTGGTCTCTAACAGATTTAAACTTGCCAGATTTGTATAATTGATGCCAAAATGTAGATTGATAATTGTTGTATGGCCCATGCACAGATTTGAACAAAACCCTACTAAATTAATTAAATAATCTGTAGGCTGGGGTGTGATGACGTAGAATTGCAAAAATATTTTCTCTAACATGAAAATAAATTCCGAATAAAAAGGACAATAATTTCTGAAAAATAATTCCAAAAAATGCTCTAATTGTAGAGACAAAAATTAAATTCAGATCTAAAAAATTCAATGAGATAGATCCAAAATGATCATACCCAAATTGCAAATTGGGCTTTCGAGTTTCGATTTGCAAAATTTTTTGCCTCTCGATTGACTATGGCCTAAACTAGGAAAATTTATAGTTAATCTTCACCAAATCTTCACTTCGGACGCAATGACGAGGTTTGCTTCAACTCTAGAGGCTCCCAATTGCAGCTGGTGCTCCAGATTTGAATCGGGTCCCTTAAAGAGATGAAGCAATGAGGTCTCCAAAAGCTATGTGATGAGTATCTCTCTCAACTCTGATACCATGTAAGAATTTTCCTTAGGGCAGAATTTACCCAAGACCAAGGAACTCAAAACATAAGGACAAATTAGACCAAAGTATGATCAGAATAACTATATAGTATTCAATTCTATGTACAAGTACACTAGGAGTGCCTCAGTATAAAAGCCTCTGAGATGCATCTAGAATGCCTTGGAATTAGCATCATGATAGGTCCAACAACTAGGCACATGTCCACCAGATATGGGTTATCCTCCATTATGCATGAAAGTAAGTGCAATGATGTGAGGATAAGCCTACAAAGGTGAAACACACACATCAGTGTTGTAGACAACATGTGCAAAATTAGGAGTGCAAAAAACTGTGTTGTCTACATGACAACTTAGTGAATGATGCAAACTCCTATGGTGTAGACACCATGTGCATAATTAGAGTTGCGTACTTCTATGTTGTCTACATGCCAACTGTAGAAGATGCACAAACTCCTAAGTGTCTCATAAAGAGAAATAATAAAATAATGCAAAATAATAAAATAATGCACTAACCTAAGTAAACTTAAGTAAAGTGTAAATAGTAAATACCTATTTACACCAACAACAAGAAACAATATCATCCTAGTCCACTTTAGAGAGCAAAGGATCCCAAGATAGTAGGGAGGGAAAAAAACACACAACTTCATTTGATATATCTTCTTCCTTTGTCAGCACACACTGGTCTTTCTTCAAGCCAAAAATATTGTTGTTTTCTCTATGTTTAAGAGTTGTTAAATGGAAAAACTTTGAGTTCTGGTCTCATTCCTTGAGCCAGATGATTCTAGATCTTTGCCTCCAAAACTTTTCCTCTTTGCTAATAATGTCATGTAAATTAGATAGGAAGGACAACTCTTCTTCCCTATTTGAGGCATCGTACCCATTTTCCTGAATGGAGGCTTGGATAGAAGAGAGATTATCAGAGAGATCCTCTTTAAGAGAGAATATGTGACCAAAATATGACTTATTCCAAGCTTTAACCATCCTTTTAACATTGCTGAGTTTTCTAGCAACCCTGAACATTGCAGTACCTTCCACTTCTATGCTCCACCAGATCTTAATTCTTTCTAAAAGGTCAGGGTGGGAAGTCCACATTTTCTTAAAATGGAAGGGAGGAGGTCTAAAGAGATTAGAAGGAACAATCAAGAGGGAAATAAGGGAGTGGTATGCCCAACTCTGGGCAGAACAATGCATATTTGTTGTTGTAGGTTGATTAGTGAGTTTTTCTTATTAGATTTCCACAATCCATTGGAGTATAATTAGTGCTTCTGGATTTGATTGTGTCAAATTTGACACAATCAAATCCAGAAGCACTAATTATAGTGAGTTTTTGTTACCACCATCAAACATTTTTCCTCGTTCATACCGAGAATTATCTAACATTATGGATCAGATTGGAATGAAGTATCAAACAATACATGCATGTCCCAATGATCACATTCTATATCATAAACAACATGAATTTGCAATAGAACGCCCTGATTGTCATGTTAGTAGATATCAGTCAGATCAAATAACAAAAAAAGTGCCTCACAAGGTTCTTCAGTACATTCCCATTATTCCACATCTTCAATGGTTATTCAGTTGTGCTTGCTTGGGACAATTTATGGATTACCATGCACGCAATAGAAGTTAGGATGACATTATGTGAATGCCTACCGATGGTTCTACATTTAAAGAGATAGAAGAAACATGGTCACACTTTAAAGAAGAATCTCATAATTTGAAGCTTTCATTGGCGGCGGACGATGTCAATCCATATGGAGATATGAGATCTGTTTACTCAGTGTGGCCTATTTTTGTTATTAACAATAACATTCCTCCTTGGATGTCCATAAAGAGGGAGCACATAATGTTGTCAATGATTGTGCCAGGTATTTTTTTAATTTTATAGTTATCTAAATTAATTTATAAATAGTGCATGAAAATGGTTATAATAATTATGTAATGTTTATGTTCATTCAATTGCTAGGTAAATATCAAGTTAAAGATATGAACATGTATATTGAGCCCCTAATTGACGAGTTGTTAAAATTATGGAATGACATCACTATGTATGACATCTCTAGACCGATAGGACATCAACAATTTCAATTCCATGGAATGCTTGTATGGACAATACATGATGCCCCTGGCTAACTTATTTTTGTGGTATGTTATATTGTTAAAATCACATTTTTTTGATCTATTATAGTGCTTACACATTACTATTGAATGCTTAAGTTGCACATGATAATTGGACATGATCTAATTATACATGATCTTTTAGGTCTTCAAACAATGGAAAAATTTGCATGTCCATTTTGTGGTCCAAAGATGAAATGTCATCATTCAAAAAGTTTAGGAAAGCAAGTTTTTGATGAGTTTAGACACTTTCTTAACAATAATCATAGGTATCAAATTGCCAAAAAACATCTTTTCAATGGGAAAGAAGAGACATCATCAAGGCCATGAAGAATGACACCTCATTTATGGAAGTTGGAATATTATCGACTAAATCATCAAGGTAATGTCCAATTTGTCATTTGAAGTTTAAAATTTGTATTTTGATATTGTCTTATATTTACTAATGCTATAACTGATGCTCTTGAAGGTCATCAAAGAATCAATGACCAACTTCCTAGAGAAATGAAAAGTTATCCTACTCAATTTAGTAGGTACCATACTACAATGATCTCCCAATCGTGCATTTGTTTGATGCTATGCATATTGGAAAGAATGTAACAGAGACACTATGAAAAATGTTAGATGGAAGGCATGATAGAGAACAAATTGCCAAAATTTGTATTGACATTCATGAATCCAATCATGTACTAAAATTTTTCATTGAATCAAATAGCAATGGAGACTACATAAATACAAGTGCCCTTCCTTAGTTATTAACGGAGCAACAAAGTGATGCGTTAAAAAAAGTTATAAAAAAAGAAAATTTTCCAATAGGATTTGCTACAAATATAAGCACTCTTCTATCAAAAAAAGATGATTTTGGGCCAGAGTTGAAAACACATAATTGGCATACCTTCCTCAAGGTAAGTCATGTTTTCTATTTATAGTATATTTGTAAGATTGAATGTAGTACCAATTGCATTATTTAATAATATATTGAAATGATCATTTTTTAATGATTGTAGTTCGTCCTACCTCTATCCCTTCCACAAAAATTTGACAATAATATTAAACAAGTTATATATGATCTTGAAAAATACATGAGGTTAGAAGTGTATTTTCTTAGATGTGTAACTTTTTATCGGAAATCTATTGTATAATTTTATTTGAAATCTCCTTTATGTGTTTTTGCATGTTGAATCTCTTTTAGGTGGTTATCATCTAAAGAAATTGATAAAAAAGATATAAAATATTGGAAGAGAAAAATTCCACAGCTTATGTGTGAAATGCAAAAGTTTTTACCTCCAAAGTTTTTCAATGCTCAAGAACACTACCTCATACATCAAGTTGAGGAGATTGAATTGTGTGGACCTGTACAAGCTAGATCAATGTGGATGGTTGAGAGGCACTTAAAATTTATGAAAAGCTTGGTTCGACAAAGAGCATGTCCTGAGGGTTCTATGATAGAGGGATATATGATATACCAGACCATGGTGTATATTAATGAATATCTTCCAAAGTTTGCAGTAGATATTCATGTAGATTGCATTTGGGATCCCAACTATAATGACAAATTCAAAGGGGAGTACCTAACGAGGAAAGGTAGATTGAGGAGGGTGAGAGGTAATTATAATTTTTTTTTGTAATTTAATAATTCTTATCCATCATCAATATATATAGGTTGTTTCTAACTAGTGTAATTGTCTTCTTTATAGTTGGTCGTGAGTGGGATGCACTACACTTGTATATTGCAAACAACCTTGATTGGATGATAGTATGGATTGAATAGTCTCACAAAAATGGTGGCTCATTAACATGGGATGGTGTTGTATTGTTGATTAAAGAAGCTCATCATAATGGAGATCCCAATGTTACGCCAATGGTACTTGATCTAATAAATGGCTTAAGAGATACAAAGGTACACATAAGATTACTAATCATGAGACATAAGTTTAATATCAACTCATAGATCAATGAGAATATTCTTGACATGTTTGAATAATTGTAGGTCAAACACCAAAAAGCTATGTACTACCATGGCTATAAATTCTACACAAAAAAGTTAGATGAAACGAAGAAAATGTGTGATTCTAGGATAATTGCTGTCTTTGCGGTCACCAATATTTCATCTAGAACTGATATACATCCTCAACAATTTAAAAATTGATACTATGGCATTTTGGATGATATACTTGAGTGCAACTTTAATAAATTCAAAATAGTTCTATTTGTTGTCAACTGGTTCAGGTTACGACTAAATCAAAATGATCCTGATAGAATTGTTATTGAACACGATAGTAGATTTACTATGATTAATACAAGGTCATTTGAGCCAGTCAGAGATGAGCCCTATGTTCTTCCAAGCCAATGTGAGCAAGTGTTTTACTTTGGTGTCCCACACAAACTAGGTTGGTCATTTTTTGTGAGACATGACCCAAGAGGAAGGCCGGTAAAGTATAATGTGATCGAAGAATAAGATATTGAAGAAGCACAAGAGGAAGTAAATGATTATTAGGAATGACAATTACCTAGTGATGAAGAAGAAGATGATGATGATTTTGGTCATGCTAATGATAATGGTGATAATGATGATGATGATGCTGATGATGATCATGATCATGGTGATGATCATGGTGATGATAGTCATGATGATGATAGTGATCAAGATGATGATGATGGTGGTGGTGACGACGATGATCAAAGTGACAAGTATGATGATGGTGATGATGATGATGATGATAATGATGATGATGACATGGATGAAGATCATGATGATCAATGAAATGTCTAGGTAGGATCAATATCAACTATGAAGGGGTCTTGTATGACCAAAATTTTCTTTCCAAACCATATGTGCACATATAAACATTAAGTAGAACATGTCAAATATTTTTTTAGATATAAACATTAGTTACACTAAATTTTTAACTTAAGACAAACGATTTACATATACAATCTACTTTATTATTAATATTTTTTTTGGTAAGTCTATTACTTTAATTTCACTGCTGATTTCTAAGACTTACAAATTTTTTTCAGAGGGCAATATGGATGCACCATCTCAGACACCTTCAATAGAGGTAAACATTAATTATTGTAAATTTTAATGTTAATATAGAAACAAATGTCATATTGTTATGTTCTTTTCTTTATGGCTTTGGAGTTATTTTGATGAAATTATACCAATATTTGATGTCACAAATGATAGGAAAAAGCTAGAATGATTGCTGATCAAATGCGATCTGAAATACAGGCATCATATCTACACGACATTGCTCTTAGTACTAACCCTGTATTCATCACCTAGAAAATAAAGCAAAGATACACTGATGAACTTGTTAACATTATCATCGAGGGTGATAGAAGTGAGGAGAAACATGCACTGAGAATAGAATTGGACCGTAGAATCCAATCTTTGAAGGTAAGCAGTAATTCGACTAAAGCAGTAATAGAAGTTCAATAGATATTAATATTTTATAGTATCTTATGGATCATGATCTCTAATTTTATGTGTTCTTGCATAGACATATGTGCTAGTTGTGACATTACATGGTGAACATGGTGAGGGTTGTTGCACACAACATTCGTGTAAGTAACACTTTGTTTGTTTTGATCAACATTATAACACTTACCCTTTTTTTGTGGAGGTTTTTTGCTAATATATCATTTGATCTTTATCCATTGAAAATGTCTTTGCTAACAATATTCTATTCTTCAGCTCATGATGAAGTGCGAAGTCCTTTTTTAGTTGGCGGTCTAGTATTGCTTGGTGCATTGTCAGCAACAAGGACCATGCAAACATTCTCATCTATGCCCACTAGAACTGGTAAAACCTTGTTTTGCTATATTTTGTAATGTATTTCTACAAGTTGATGAACAAAAAAGTAGCATATAAATGCTTAAATGATGTCTACAGAAGCCTGCATACACACAAACACATGCATACACACACCATACATACATACATACATACATACATACATACATACATACATACATACATACATACATACATACATACATACATACATACATACATACATACATACATACATACATACATACATACATACATACATATATATATATATATATATATATATATATATATATATATACTGACACATAGAGAGACATGGAGATAGGCAGGGAGGTAGACCAACAGAGAATAGTACTAGAATTGTCATTTAATTGTCATGATGTTTCAGTTGATAGACCAATAGAGAGCAGTACTACTGAAGCTGATCCATTTCCTAGAGCAGTTCATGTGATTAGTATTGGTTCGTATGAAGGGACATTATTGCTAAATAAGAAAACTATGTTTTCGTTAAAAGAACGAAAGCTTTCAGGTGCTTTAAAATTGTTATTATTTATAGTGTAAATTTAGTTTACTTTTACATTACTCATTTTGGACTGATAAATCCTTTATGTTTTTGTAGGTAATAATGCTTTCTTTGAACATCTTTTTCATATGACATTGAGACTATTTGGACCCACCATACATAAAAGGTACGTAGTTTCATATCATTGCTACATAAATTTTCTTTTCTCCCATTTATCGTAATATATTAAAGTTATTGATCTAACAATCTATTTGTTTTTAAAAAGGTGGAATATACAAGCTATGGAATTAAAAAATCAGCTGATTGCATCTTTTGAGGAGAAATTTGGGAAAAACATTTTTGACACTAGCCTACTTCTGAAAAGAGCAACAAAGCATATAAAGACTGTGAGGGATCAATATAGAAGGGCTCTTAAGGATAACCCAAAGTATGACCATCCTCCTATGATTCCATCGATGGAAAGGAATGAAATAATAGAAGATGCAAAGGAGAAAAGGCTATGCGAAGATAGAGATAATGAAGCAGCACAGGACAAAAAGAGGTATGTCATTATAGTATTGAGTACATTATAATCATGCACTAATTATTGATATTTGTAAATATATAATCTAAGATGTTTGAAATTGTTCATAGATTGTAGGACACATCTGTGGCTACAAAAGTGAGAGTAGAAAAGGTTGGCGAACACAAACTTGGCTCTGGTGGCTATATGAATCTCCAGTCTCAACTTGTAAGTAGAGAAATGAAATTTCATTTTTTTTTAATATAATGTTGCAAACAATTTTGTTTAATGAAACCATACATGGAAAATTGATGTTATCAAGCAAAAAATATAGGGCACATAATTCAACGTGGAGGTAAATTGGTAAATGATATCTCATAGGTAAATTGGTTAGATGAAAATTAAATGAAATTGAATAGTTGAGAAGATTATTTTTTGGTATTAGTTTTAAATGTAAATTGACTACATAAAAATGTGCATAACATTTTATTGTAGCCTTCATATCCTACCACAAAACTTGCTTGTGATGAAGGCCATGATGTGCATTATAGTGGTGGAGGTATTAATTTGCTACTAGAAATTAATTATGCAATTATGAATACAATTTAACATCTTCAATTTCAATTTGACGTGTATCCTTTTTTTGAATATTTCAGAGCATGTTGAACATCATGCTAAAGGAGTGGACCATGTTCCAAGTGTTCAACATGTTGATGCAGTGGTAGATCAAAATGATAATGCACATGATGTGGCATTTTTAGGTAAGAAAAATGCATGTTATGTTGTATTCATACTTAATTACAAACTTGTAATAGTTAGAAAAAGAAAAAGAGTATGCCAATTTATCCCATTCACTTGTTCTTGCAATAGAGCCCCCTTTAGTGCAGTAGCTTCCAGCTCCTCCAAAGAGAAGGAGCCATCATAATTTGACATTACATGTGCCAGAAGAGGAGGAGAATGATGTAGATATGGATGCTCCTATGAGCACTTTTCTTAAGAGAGCTCAGAAAAACAAAAAAAAGAAATGATGTTTTAAAAATATTCTTTGATAAACCTTGTTGGATAATGAAAGAACTTTGTTTTATGTAATTATGTATGAATGATGCATATTAATACAAATTTTTATTTTATGTTAATGAATATTTTTATGTGTTAATGAAGTCTTGATTAGTATTGTGTATTAATGAATTTTATATCGTATTAATGAATGTTATGTGGTTGTATTGATTGAATGTTATAGTTCATAAATGGATGAATGAATGAATGAAGTATGTAATTATATGATAATGGGTACTTTAGATTGATGTTAGGGGGAGGGGGTGAGGCCAGATGAGCTTCCACCTTCACGTGGTTGGCCTTGTTAAGTAGAGAATATTATAGTATTCTTGAAACCAAGTGAAGCTCAAACTAAGGACCCTTTTTCATTATGTTCAAGAGGGTGAGACAAGCTAAGAACCCTTTTCATTTTAGTCTAAAAAGTAAGTGTATTCTATTACAAAAAGATGTATCTTTATTTTCCTATCATATTGATGTCCTCACTAGAATCCAAGGAACTTTAGGAAGTTTATACATTAACAAATTCCATGTCTCTATGAGTTAGATTTAGAGGGTTTCCTCTTTTATCTCTATGAGTTTATATTCTTCTAATTGTCTTCATTATCATCACATTTCATGCATCTTTTTTTATTCTTGGATTCCTCTTAAAAGTATGTTTTTCTAAGGTAGGTGTTTGCCTTTTAGACTCCTCATTAATATAATATGATTTTGTTCAGGCTTCTCAACAGAAGCTACAGCTCTCTAAAGTATCTTCTTACCTTGCTTTCATTTTATCCTATTCTTGACAAAAAATTGAGACTTTAGAATGTATAAGAATTCTAGGGTTAGGCCATTACATTTTTACTTTGAAATAGGATAATTTTTTCTTTGATGGTCATTCTTTTTACAAAGAAAAAAGGTGTTTCCCAATTGAATTAATTTATGCTGAATAACCCTATGTCCAATTGGAAGAATAAAACTTCTTCCAGGTTTGCAAAAAAAAGAATCCTAGCATCTAGGTAAGCTAGGGTTAAATTCAATTTCATGTGCAAATCTTCACCAAACAATTTCAAAGAAAATGAGGTTAATGAACAATGCTAGAACACTCAATACCTGAAGCCATTTGAGCATCATAATTATGATGGCTGACATCACAAGGAGTCAACTCAAGCTTTTAATACAATGCCCTAAAAACAAATGTTTCCATATTCCAAAAGCCATGTTTAACACCTTTTCTTGTAATTTTAGAAATCTTAAGGATCACAATGCTTCAATACCAACTCTTGATCTCTGTACTCAAAGACTCCCCTAATCCTTACAATGCTTCAATACCCTTCAAATAACATAACTAAGGAGTTCCAACTCCTACCAAACATTATTTTTTTCTCAAACTTAAAACTGCCTTCAATAGGCCTGTCCTATTAGCCCTACCCTAGAAGTAATCTGTACTCTACTTCCAAACTTCTCAAACAACCTAGTAACCTCTTCACCTTTTCAACTACCCTTTATTGAGTTCTTTAAACCTTATGAATCTCATTCCTTTCATCCTGTGACTGATGAACCTTTCTATGATTGCTCCTACATGCAACTAGGCCTAATTAGCCCTCCATTTACAAAGCAACTCCTTTTTTCTCTTACTTCCAACATTCCAAACCTTGAAATAGTCTTAAGGAATCTATTATATAGAAGGATTCCTAAATTTTTTTGAACTTCCACTCACATCTAAGCATTCTTTCATCAAACCCTCATTTTAAGGGTTTCTAGCCTAGGGCTCTCTATAAAAGACCCTTAACAATTTCAAAAAACCTTTCTAATGGTTTAGACACCTTACAATACACTCCCTCAATTATTTCCAACACTCATTTATCCACTCCAACCCTTAGATCACTATATTCACCATGTGGTGCTTTCTAAGTGCACCCTCACTATTTGTTCATCAGTCACCCACTATTCCTTTCTCTGTTCATTGTCACATGCATCTAAATCATAGTAAAACATCATATTTATAGGCTTAAGTACCTCTCCCACAAGTTACATTTTAATCACAAAAAGTGGGAGAGGCATATTTCCTTAAATTTCTTCAAAACAGTGATAGGCTGTCACGTTTCCTGTGATAGCAGAGAACTTCAAATAGATCTATTAGAAGAAAATTGCAATATTGCACTTTTAGTGCCTTTTACATCCCCTAGTGCCTTTTTAGGGAATTACCAAATTTTACATGTGAGCTGATATTATATGTGTTGTTTCTTTTCAATTAGGTTGGCATGTGCTCAAACCAGTGATGGTTGTGGTAGCATTTAAATCAACTTCTAAAAGATCCTTGATTGGTTCATGAGATAGGAGTACAGCCACAATAGACAAAGGAAAATTAGATTCCTCTCAAAATGGAGCCCACAAGAGATCAAGGAAACTAGGCCATGCAACATTTTATGCAAACTAGTCTATGGGTAAACTTTTTGTAATTTCTCTTAATACAAAATTTTATCTAGTCTTTTCAGAATAGTTGTATTAGCTTATTATTATATAACTCTTTATATATATCAATTATGTCTTTTTGTTCAACATTCTCTTAATTATGAAATTAAGACTTGACCACCATTGGTACTTTGTCCCAGAAAATAGGTGTTGAAGCTCTGCTTCTTTTCCTCCAAATGATTAGATCTTTTAATATGGATAATATAGTAATCAAAGGTGATTGAATGGTATTTACCTTGCATTTAAAAAATTGGGAATTTTCAAATAGGAAAATCAGGAGCATCATGAATTTATAGACTATCCATCTACACAAAATACATGAATGCTTACTTCCAACCATATCTTGTTTATGCTGCACAACTCTCAGTTGCTATTATTGTCGAACCCTTATTTGGTAGGTAATAGTCACTTAGTTTCTATATCCAAGTGGATTATTGATTTATATCAAGTAATAGTCAAACATGAATGAGGAGCCTCAAAAAGTATATAATCTTAAAAAAAACCTGGTTAGGTGCTCACTTGAACTGTGCAGTTGGAAGGAGTTCATCTCTTATCTTAATCTCATCATCATAATTGAAACTTCACATAACTGTCCAAGTATCACTTGAGTCTGATTTTTCACAATTTGAAAATTTTTAGTGAAAAATAATTTGAGTCTTTGTGCCTTACAAATTAGGGTTTTGTTCCTTGTATTTCTCAAACCCTTATATTGCCCTAGTTCATAGCCTGGTCTTTGTGTCTTTGAAATCCTATTAAATTTTCAAGGTTTGTCTTCAAAGAATTTCTCAGAAACCCTAGTACCATGCCTTATTTTACCCTAGTTTTGAAAAGCCCTCGAAATAGTTTTTCATAAAAATAATTTTGAAAATATATCATTTTACCCTAAGGTCGGTCTTACGCCAGCATGGTTTTATTTAAAAGCTTGTTTAAAAACTTATTGACAATATTATTTTATTTAGAAAAGTCCAATGTGATACAAATTTTGTGCAAGCAATTTTTTGGACACGTAGCAAGGTGGGGTCAGGAGTTCTTAGTATATGTTACAATGTACCAAATTGAAAAGTGATTGCTGACATGCACTGCCAGTTGTGCCATTAAGGAGGTTTCCCTGATAGATGTGATCGAAGTTTGGTCAGCCATAGATCCTTCAAAGATCAAGGGCTAGTGCAAGCTCGCAATAAAGAACTGCTCAAAATTTAAGGAATGCGGGAATGCACATTCGTACCGTGTGTCATAGCGAGGTGCCGTGAAATGAACATGTGGTGGTACCTAAAGAAATGTGGAAAGATGACTAAGATTAAAAAAGGGTTTTGTTTGTTGCCAGCAGTGTAGAATTTCTTGTATCATCAGTGCCCTGGACCCACCACTCATTTAAAAATCATATAAGGGATTCTAAATCGTCAGATCAAGCATAAATTGATGATACTTGCTAACTCACTATGGAAAGATGTGCGAAAGTTATGTATAGTGAGGTTGCAAGTGAGGGACCCACCATTGTTCTTTCAAGGGTTGTATCAAATGTTTGCCACAAGATCAAAGTAAAACCAATGGTTATCGCTAGCTTGCTATGAAGAGTTGCTTGGAGGATATGTATAGCGAGGTAGTGAATAAGGGCGCACCACTATTCTTCTAAGCAATGTGGTAATGTATACTCCCACTTAGTGTGTAGTATGTCTAACAACATGGGCTTTTAGAAGCCACGACCATGTGAAGGGGCTTGCAAGTCAAAGGTTAATTGTATTTTGACTTGTGAAATTGCTAAAGGTTAAGCGTATGTGCGAAAGTTAAAAGGAAAGCCTCTATGTTGTTATGCTTACTCGTATGATCGGGATGTGGATAATAGATGTATTACACCCATATGAGATGAGGCCCACTATATGGGCATGAATCAAATTTTCAAGCTCTTTGGTGCTACATCCAAGGTCGACAGAGCGTAAAGGGAAATGTTGATCGTATGGTCAAGAATGAATTTTCCAGAGCTTCTGGTCTTATGTTTCAAAGGTAGCATATAGGTGTAAATGGAGAAATGAGAGCCTTCGATGCTACAAGTAGGAATTAATTAATATTAATTTATTAATTAAAAATATTTCAAGATGGGTCCGAGCCAATAGGGTCCTGCCATGTGGCATCACAGGAGGGAGAGTATTGAACATAAAGTGAACATTCAAAAGAGAGAAGAGCAAGGTTACATGTAATTCTTTTCATTCTTATTTTGAGGAGTAGATTTACAAACTTGATTCCATGTTGTTTATTTTGAAACCAATTCAGCAAGATGGATCCATATTCAATTCTTGTGCTTATCTTACAATTTATCTCTAAGATTTAGCAAATTTACTGAAAGTCAAAGTCAGGTAGTCTAAATAAGATAACTATATATAGAAACTCAATCATTAAGACATTTTGTATGGACTTGAGCTATCTTGATGGAACTATTTCTGGTAAGAGTAGGAAAGAATGGTCATGAGGTTATAGGGGGTGGAAGGGCATTAATAATATAGTCAGTAGGTTAGATAGTTAAGTTTGGGTAGAAATTTAGGAATTGTTGGGTTCGTAAATGTGTGTTTATTACTGGAATGTATTTGCTTACTCAAAATATTCCTATAACTAGTATGGCTCTAGGAATTATTGATTCACAATGTCTATTTGGTTGGTTGCAATTATTAGTATTCTATCAGTGGAAATGCCATACTAATTTGGCATATCTTGATTGTTTTATGCAGGCGCAATTCTCACAAATGTGAAATCCAGTTGGTGTGGCACAAACTATGCCAACTTGTCTTCCTATATACCCTCCTGGAGGTCCAGGTCTAACCCAACCAATGTTCTATGGATAGGGGCCATCCACACTCATGCCACCTCAAGTAAATACGATATATATTCATATTTTTTGATATATTTTCTACTGATGCTGTTAATCTATGCTAATCAATTCAAAATTAATTTTGATACCTTGCAAATGGCATTATGCTAATCTTGAAGAAAAGGATGTGTCAAATTTTTTTTGGTGATCGATCTAAAATGAAAAGCTCAACATTCATCAGATTTTATTTGTTATGTTCTTATATAAGAACAAATTTCCCTTTTTAGCATGTCATGCTTGGAAAACCATTCCAAAATTTTCCAAGTTCTTCATTCAGCATTGTTTTCATTGGTAGTTTATGATTTGATGCCAATTTTGTCACATGCTGGTGGATTTTTTTATCAGCAGTAGCTTGTCCTTGGTATTAGGCCAGGAAATGCACCTATTCCAAATTTCTATCTTTCTCTGGTTCAGCCACAACAAGGACAACGATCTAATGTTAGGTGGTCTGGAGGTGCACCCATTCAACAATAGTAGTAGCAGCAGTAGATTCCACTTATACCTCAATAGGCAAAGCACACTTTATTTGTATTTTTTAATTGTTGTACATCAATCTTGGTTCTTAACTATCTTCCTTACATGTTCAATTCGTCACTGTACAGGTCAATTTCTATAATGCTTTTCTTTATTTTTTACTTCAAGCGACTGCTATTATTAACATTTCTCCTATTGTTGAAATGTTTTGGAATGCAAATTTGAGCCTCCAAATGAAAGTTTGATTCTTCATGACCTAAATGACAAGATTCTTTTAAAACCAACATTAGACTTCATAAAAATGGGACAAATATATAAATGTAGAGGCATTGAAAGTATCTCCTTCTAGTTGCCTCAAGCTCCTCCTGGACATGTTTCTCTAAGATACATTGCAAGAAAATCTCCCCCAAAACTAGGTGAATTCAATTCATTGCATTATATTCGCAATGGTTTAGTAACTGGAGCTCAGTTCCCTGATAACAGTATTTGGGATGCAACTGAAATTAAATAAATAAGAGAAGACTTTAGCATATGGATGCTAGACAGTGAGGTATAACCTGTTGATCACTTTGCAGAAGGATAATTGAGATTATTTTTTTATTTTTCTAGAATTTGACCATGTGAGGAAATTTATAGGCTAGTACTTTGCTTGTAAGAATTGGAATAAAAAGGCCACCAAGAAGGTTTGCCCTGAGACTGGCTGGTCAGACAATTTCCCATGAACTAGATGACTTAGTGATTGATGCCTAGTACAAAGGATTTCAACAACACTTTTTGATGATTTTGGGGGTCTGGTAAGTATTGCATGGGCAGGAATGCTGTGATGTGACACTTCACTTGCATGTGCTCTCACAATTTAGTGATGAAAATGGCTATGTAAATCTTATACCTCAATAGTTTTGATCTATATGATGATGTTTAAATCATGGAATCCATCAGTGGTTTGACATTGGTTTTCACTTTTCATTTGTCCATGTAGATGGTTCCATTGTTGAACATTTTTTTCACTGGCATCATGTCTAGTTTACATGGAAGACTCGATTACTTAAATTCAACAGTAAATATGTCATTAGTGACAAGGTCATACTATGAAAAACATGGCTTTTGGGAACCTCTCATTGAACCTGTGGATGGATTTTTGAGGCATGATTCTATCTATCAAGAATGAAAAAATTCTTTAATCATCTTGCTTGCATCTCCTTAGAAGCCTTTTTCACCTTGAGTTATCATTTCTACCATTAGAGGATCGTGTTCCCTATTTTTTACCAATGAAATAAATGGTTTTCATTTTAGTTTTGAGTATTGTTTTCTTTCCTTCATAGTGCGGATTTTGAGGAGTTCCTTAAAAATTCATAGAATGAATTATAAAAAAATATCAAACAACACCATATTTGCAAAATATGGGAAGTACATGCTCTCCTAAGATAAACTGCAGCTACAAGTTCCTAACTGTAAAGAAAGAGTACTCAAACAATGGTGGTTTTGTCTATTGCATTTTGAAAAGAAGAGATGTATTTTTTGGAATTAGGGCTATAGGCTAGAAAACAAGTATAATGTTATTTGTGTCCAGGCACACAACATGCCCTTTTCCTTAAAGAGACTCATCCTCAAAGCTAGTAAAAGTCAAAATGCTGAGTAACACTTTTAATATACAACTTCACAAATGTATAAAATGGGGCTTCTTTCTTAAAATACTGGCTCACATGAATGTTTTGCCACAATTTTTGAAGTCTTGGCAAATACTTCATAATTAAGTACTAGATCATCTACTGCAATCGCTTTTACTTCACCTTCCAAAATCAAATTGTTATCTTTAGCATTAGTTTTGCCTCTTCGGTAGCAATCCTTCCTGGTTTTAATATTACTATACATTATACATTTGTTACTATGATTTGCTTCTAATTTATTGTGTTCCAACCTCTTGCAGACTTGCCTAGGAAGACACCATGGATCCTTTGTACTACCTGACCAAGGAACACTCAAAACATAGGGTCAAAGATGCATGAAAAACTATTTTATTTTCTTTTAAATGGGATATTTTTTTTTTCTTTAATTAGGATTGTTGTTTGGAGATTGCAGTGTGGAAGAGTGTGCTTGTTACTTAGAGACAATCAAAACATATGAGAAGAAGCCAACTGGTAGCATTCTGGAGTGTACTAACAACAACTATCTATCATGAGTATTCTTCATACCTGTGTTGAATAAAAGTTGTGCACTATTCACGTAGATTCAAAACTTAGAAATATTCATTTCTTTTAGCTAGGAATAATAAAGATAAAATGATTGAAAGAAGAAATAGATTTTGAAGAACCTCTTTAAATGAATATAAGACATTTGTGTTAATTTTTTTGTGTGTTTTGAATAATTTGTATTGTATTTCTAAATGATCAATGGAAAAGCTTTCTTATATTTGGGTCATTGAATGAGGAGTGCCATTGTATGGGACATGTCTCGCGTCCCTTCATTTCCTTTGCTAATCACACCTTTCCATTACAAGTCTTCTAACAATAAGATCAGTTAGTATAACGTTTTTTAATAATGAAGATTGTATCCCTTCATGATCATTTCTAGATGCACCTTTTCCTTGTTAGATTTGCATCCTTTCATTCAATAATTAATTAGCCTTTAGTTATTGATTATAATATTCTCCTTATTGGATGCCAATAGTAATAATCTCACTAGGCAGTGTGCATGAGCTAGTATAATAATATGATTCATTGGTTCAATAAATATCAAAGTTCATCATTTTTTCACTTAATCATTTGTTGGAATATTCAAATAGGAATAATACTTCTGAGGGGGGGGGGGGGGGGTGGTGAATCAGAAGTACTATGCTTTGACCATTAAAACTTTTTCTTAACTGAAAGTAAATTGCATGCATATAAACATATCAAACAGTTATGAAAACACATGAACATCACCACATAACTTAAAATCCTTCATTTTTGAATACAAGCACTTGTTCTGCTTTTTCTGATCTTGAACCTTTGTGATATGATACTCGTCACTCTGAGAATTAGTTTTCCTTGCATACCCTTGTCCATCGACCATAAGATTCATTGTGATTTCATCTTCCTTATAAAGACATTCGATGAGTTAGGGTTAGGTATGGATCTACGATCCATATTGAATCTCTATTTCTTGCTTATTCCTTGCACATTTACAATTGGCTGCATGCCTTCTCCATTTTTTTTATTGGTTGCATGTTGATTGCATGGAAAATACAAAAGATTCGATCTTATCTTTTAATCCTTCAAGATTCATCATATGTCAGCCATAAAAATGATTTACATCTAAATTTGTAATGTTATAAACTCATATGTGCATTATGTGTTGCTCGACACTTACTGATCTCTGATGCTCGACACTTATATTAAACTGGCTTACTCAGCATTTGTTGTATTTCTGTATTGCTCAGCATCGTCTATGACTCAGCACTTAAATTTCACTCGGCACTTGTATCATGCTCGACACCTAATCTGTTGGAAAATGAAGATGGGGTAATTGAGAGGGGAGGGGTGAATCAGTTACCACAAAAACAAATTCAATAGTCCCAAAGATGCCTTAAACTTAGTTGCTGCTGCTACTCGGTAAACACATAAATTACTGCTTAAAACTTGATAGATGTTTAGTTAATTTATTAAGAATTTACTGAAATAAGCGACCATGCAAAAGAAAGTAATCATGAACACAGTAGACACCAGATTTACGTGGAAACCCAATATGGGAAAAACCACCAGCAACTAGTCACCAATTTTCACTCTTCTGAAGTGAGCCCTGTTAGGAGCCAACCCTGTTAAAGGTTACAAAACACACTGTTAGGTGTGACCCTGTTAGAGGATTTAATCACCCTGTTAGGAGTGGCCTTGTAAGAGGTCTTTAGAACAATTCAACTGAATTGCCACCCTGTTAAAGGATTTATGGAATGGCTGTTAAACCAACTCTGTTAGGAGATTTTGGAATCACTATTACAATGGTTAGAAAGCAACAATGAATGATCTGAAAATACATGCAACTTATCTTGCTGAATACAGATCTCAGTTTAGCTCCACAAGATCCTTACTGATTAAATATATCTTTGCAGCTCCAAGATTTCCCTCTGCTCAACTCTGCTTAGGCACACATAAGTCTCTTCCTTGCACTTCCTTGCACTATCCGTATACACTCTCTATTCCACACTTTTTCGCATCTTGAGCACCTCTTTATATACTATACATAATACCAGGTCGGCCCAACCATCTTGACAAAACATATTCCAAAGTTGGCTTGAACTAACAATCAAAACAAAATTCTTCATTGGCCGACGCTGTTAGAACAAAAAAAAACTGCTTCCTGTGTTAACCGGCAGAACTCGGTAAAAACTACAATTATCGGGGAATTCGGTAAACCTGCCACTTCCTTTGGAAACTGACTGGACTCGATAAAAGCTGTCTTCGACTACCGAGTGAGCTCAGTGAAAACTAAGCTTTCCTTAGCTTACCGTGCAAACTCGGTTAACACTAACTCACTGTGTGACATACAGGAACGCTAGGTATACATTGCAAAAGACTTTACTGACCGACTGAGCTCGGTAGACTCTGTAAACTATTTTCCTGACCGACAGAACTTGGTAGACTCTGTCTGATAAATGATATGGCATTTGTGTAACATCAAAGACAATACACAATTACTTAATTGTATCCAACAATCTCCCTCTTTGGCATTGATGGCAACACAACATGTCATAGCAAAAATGAAATTTGAAAGCAAGTCTACAGCAACACAACACAATTAACAATTCTCCCTCTAAGATAGAGAACTCTCCCTCTTACAGTAATCTCCCTCTGTGAAGGAATTACATAATAAAATTTCGGAAAGATATGACAATAAAACTCTCCCTCTTTGACAACACATGCCAAAGACAATCCAATTTCAATGAATTTCATTGTACCTTTAGTACTGATTCATATGCAATATTTCCTTGATTTGCTGCATCAATTGATGATTGTTCAATTTTGTAAGAGCTGATGCATCACTAAAACTTATTTTTAGTGAACTTCAGATAGGGGAATGACCCCTAACTTACCTCTGAGATACAAAAATGCATCCTTAGGTAAAGGCTTTGTGAATATGTCAGCAATCTGTTCCTTTGTATGGACATATTCCAATCTGATTTCCTTGTCCTACACCAATTCTTTGATAAAGTGATACTTGATTACAATGTGCTTAGTCTTAGAATGCATTACTGGATTCTTAGATATGTTGATTGCACTTGTATTATCACAAAACATGACAACTGGTTCCTTGATTTCCATCTTCATGCCTTGTAGCAATTGCTTGAACCAAACAATATTAGAACAGTTTACTGCTGCAGCAACATACTCTGCCTCTACTGTTGATTGAGATGTACAATTTTTCTTTTTGCTCGTCCAAGAAACCAACCTCTTTCCAAGAAAGAATGCACCTCCACTTGTGCTTTTTTTGTCATCAAGGTTTCCTACCCAATCAGCATCAGTAAACACTTTTAAGTCTAGGTTTCCTCCAAATTTATACCATAATCCATAATCTTCAGTTCCTTTTAGATATCTCATTATCCTCTTGATTGCCATCATGTGATTTTCTCTTGGTTTGGCTGAAAATCTTGCCACAATTCCAACTGCAAGAGTAATATCTGGCCTAGTATGAACTACATATTGTAACTTTCCAATCATAGATCTGTACAATGTCTAATCTATTTCCTTTGAATCATCTTCTTTGGTAAGTTTTAGTCCAGTACACATGGGAGTTCCAACTGGTTTACAGTCTTCCATACCAAACTTTTTCAATATCTCTTTGATGTATTTTGCTTGAGTGATGTAGATGCCATTCTTGTTCTACTGAATTTGAAGTCCAACAAAGAATTTGATTTCACTGAACATTGATATTTCAAATTCCTTGCTCATTTGTTCTAAAAATTCTTTGCAAAGATCATCATTCCCTGTGAAAATAGTATCATCTACAAATATTTCTACCAGGACAATCTTATTTTCTGGTCCTTCTTTCGTATACAAACTACTGTTATCATTATTTCTTTGAAATCCAATTTGAATAAGATAGCTATGCAATCTTTCATACCATGCTCTAGGGGCTTGTTTCAGACCATACAGTGCCTTGTGCAATTTGCAAACCATGTTCTTTTTATCTGGATCTATAAAACCTTCAGGTTGTTCAATGTAGACCTCTTCATCCAGTATACTATTTAGAAATGCTGACTTGACATCCATCTGATAAACTTTAAATCCTTTGTAAGCAACATATGCTAATAAGGTTCTAACACCTTCCAATCTAGCAACGGGAGCAAAATTTTCTCCATAATCTATGCCTTCCTCTTGAGAATATCCTTTGCACGCTAATCTAGCTTTGTTTCTTGATACTTTTCCATTTTCATCCAACTTATTTCTGAAAACCCACTTTGTACCGATTACGTTTTTGTCTTTAGGCCTGGGTACAAGAGTCCATGTCTTGTTTTTCTCTATCTCCTCTATTTCTTCATTCATTGCTTCAATCCAATTATAATTTTCTAATGCATCTTTGACAGTTCTAGGTTCAAAATCAGCAAGTAAACAAGTACCTTTCAACTTACTTCTTGTGATGGTTCCTTCAGATTTATTTCCAATGATTTGATCTGCTGAATGATGTCTCCTGACATACTTGGCTAGAATAGGTTCTTTTCCTTTTGGATGAATCTTGTCGTTATCTTCTTGCATTTCACCTTCATGCTCGGTTTGGTCTGGCTCGGTATCAACTGGCTCAGTATGCACATGCTCGGTTACCTCTGGCTCGATAATCTCTAACTCAGTATTCTCTGACTCGGTAGACGTTGGCTCGATAGATGTTTCCTGCAAATCGATTAGTGATGAATCGGTAGAAGAAGGTTTCTGATTCTCAGATGCAGTTGATATTATATCCGGTTCACTGAAGACGAATCTTTTGTAATCTTTTGGTTCTCTTCTGCTTTCTTCTTCAGTCTTTTTTGCAAACTCATCAACTTTCACATGTATACTTTCTATGACTTTGTGAGTAGATAAGTTCAAGCATCTATATGCTTTACTCTTGCATGAGTATCCAAGAAATATACCTTCATCACCTTTTACATCAAATTTACCTTTTCTAGATTCTTTCAAGATATAACATTTGCTTCCAAATACTTTTAGATAACTTACATTGAGTTTATAGCCATACCATAATTAATAGGGAGTTTTGAATGAGTCTTTTTTCAACTGTACTCGATTTAAGGTATGAACTGCTGTACTGATAGCCTCCTTCCAGTATTTGATAGCAACATTCTTTTCTATCATCAAGGTTCTTGCACAATCCATGATGGATCTGTTCCTTCTTTCAGCTATGCCATTTTGTTCAGGAGTACCTGGTGCTGAAACCTGTCTTTTGATTCCTCTTTCAATACAAAAGTTATTGAATTCATGTGAAATAAATTCACCACCTCTGTCTAACCTTAGGCATTTCAATCTTTTCCCTGTTTCTTTTTCTACTCTTGCCAAATACCATTTGAACTTTTCAAATGCTTCTGATTTGTTCCTTAGGTACATGACGGTCATCATTCTTGAATAATCATCAACAAAAAGAATAAAATATTTTTCACCAGTATAGCTTTCAGTTCCAATAGGTCCACATAAGTCAGTATGCACAATTTCTAATAAATCTTCAGACTGATAATTTTTGCTTTTGAAACTAGACTTACTCATCTTTCCAATTTGACAATTCTTGCATAAACCGACCTCTGGTTTCTTTAAATCAGGAATGCCTCTCACTTTCTTGAATTTGCTTATCTTTACCAAATTGTCAAAATTCACATGACATAACCTTTTATGCCATAACCAACTCTCTTCTACTTGAGCAATAAAACATGAATGTTCATCAAGTTCAAGATAGAACAAGTTACCTTTAGTTTGAGTACCAGATCCAATCAGCTTTCCTTTACCGTTCAGCAGTCTTGCTTTGCCTTGGATGAATTCTACTTTGAGTCCATTGTTGAGTAACTGTGCCACACTCAACAAATTGTGCTTTAGGCCTTCTACCCAATAAGCATTATCACATACAAGTTCCTGGGTTAGAGTGATTCTTCCTTTTCCTTTGATGCAACAAGGTTCATTGTTTCCAAATCGTACACTGCCACCATCATACTCTTCAAATTGATCAAACTTTGTTTTATCTCCAGTCATATGATGTGAGCAACCACTATCAATGATCCATGTATCATTCTTACTTATGTGAGAGATGAGTGCCATTTCTTCATTGCTAGATTCATCTTTTACAGCAATGTAAACAATCTCATCCTCTTCTTCATCATTAGAATCATTAGAATCTTTAGCCATAAAACATGATTTCTTACTTTTATCCTTAAATGATTTGAGATCTTTCTTACTGTTCCATTTATTATCTTTCTTTTCATCTTTATCTTTCTTGTTTGGACACCTTGCAGCAATATGACCGACTTCTTCACATGAAAAGTAGATTAGGGGTACTTTACCTTTGTATTTACCTCTTCCTCTTGAATATTTCCTTGCAAGTAGAGCTTCAATTACTTCAAGGTCGCTGTCAGAACTCTGATCTGATTGATCTTCACTCTCTTACTAAGATTCCTTCTTCTTCTTGCCTTTGTCCTTGAGTGAAAGCTTGGCTTCAAATGCAGACTCAATGTTCTTTGCAGCCGGAACATAATTATCAAAATTATCTAGTTCAAATGCTGTCAATCTTCCAACTATGGCCTCTAGGTTTATCTTGTGATTGGCCTCACACCTTCTTTCTTGAATGGCTGATACCCTGATGGCATAAACTGGAAGTAGAGTTCTAAGAACTTTACTTATGACTGTCTCTTCACTGATACTTCCTCCAGAAGCTTTGATAGCACTGACACATGCTTTAATTCTTTCAACATATTTGGCAATGTTTTCATCTTCTTTCATTTTCATCTGATCGAACTGTCCTCTCAAACTTTCAGCTTTGGCTCTTTTGACATTGTCATCTCCACCATAGATCTCTTTCAATCTTTCCCACATTTCATAGGCAGTAGTGCAGTCCTTGACATCATCAAACTCTTCATAACTCAAGGCAGATGCAATATCAATCATCATAATGTTATGAGTCTTCTTTATAGCAATGTCATTAACTGATAATGTACCTGATGGTTTTATATATTTCTCATCAAGATATTTCAGACCAGTGTCACCAATGGAAGCTAGATGAAGTTTCATTAATCCCTGCCATGCTGAGAAGTTGTTTCGGTTAAGCCTTGGGATTTCCCTCTTGTAAGACATCTTTATCTTTGGCTTGGATCTTTGAAATCTCCTCCTGCAAGCACCAAAAGCTCTGATACCAATTGTTGGAAAATGAAGATGGGGTAACTGAGAGGGGAGGGGTGAATCAGTTACCACAAAAACAAATTCAACAGTCCCAAAGATGCCTTAAACTTAGTTGTTGCTGCTACTCGGTAAACACATAAATTACTGCTTAAAACTTGATAGATGTTTAGTTAATTTATTAAGCATTTACTGAAATAAGCGACCATGCAAAAGAAAGTAATCATGAACACAGTACACACTAGATTTACGTGGAAACCCAATATGAGAAAAACCACCAGCAACTAGTCACCAATTTTCACTCTTCTGAAGTGAGCCCTGTTAGGAGCCAACCCTGTTAAAGGTTACAAAACACACTGTTAGGTGTGACCTTGTTAGAGGGTTTAATCACCCTGTTAGGAGTGGCCTTGTAAGAGGTCTTTAGAACAATTCAACTGAATTGCCACCCTATTAAAGGATTTATGGAATGGCTATTAAACCAACTCTGTTAGGAGATTTTGGAATCACTGTTACAATGGTTAGAAAGCAACAATGAATGATCTGAAAATACATGCAACTTATCTTGCTGAATACAGATCTCAGTTTAGCTCCACAAGATCCTTACTGATTAAATATATCTTTGCAGCTCCAAGATTTCCCTCTGCTCAACTCTGCTTAGGCACACATAAGTCTCTTCCTTGCACTTCCTTGCACTATCCGTATACACTCTCTATTCCACACTTTTCCGCATCTTGAGCACCTCTTTATATACTATACATAATACCAGGTCGGCCCAACCATCTTGACAAAACATATTCCAAAGTCGGCTTGAACTAACAATCAAAACAAAATTCTTCACTAGCCGACGCTATTAGAACAAAAAAAAACTGCTTCCTGTGTTAACCGACAGAACTCGGTAAAAACTACAATTATCGGGGAATTCGGTAAACCTGCCACTTCCTTTGAAAACTGACTGGACTCGGTAAAAGCTGTCTTCGACTACCAAGTGAGCTCGGTGAAAACTAAGCTTTCCTTAGCTTACCGTGCAAACTCGGTTAACACTAACTCACCGTGTGACATACAGGAACACTCGGTATACACTGCAAAAGGCTTTACTGACCGACTGAGCTCGGTAGACTCTATAAACTATTTTTCTGATCGACAGAACTCGATAGACTCTGTCTGATAACTGATATGGCATTTGTGTAACATCAAAGATAATACACAATTACTTAATTGTATCCAACAAATCTTCACTCGACACCTGAAGGCTACTCGGCACTTGAAGATCACTTGGCATCTGAAGGCTTCCTTGACTCAGCTCATGTTGTGGCTGAGCATACATGGTGTACTCAGCTCCAATGTAGAAAGTGATTAAGTGTGTTGGCACTCAAGTGTCAAAAACCATTTGAGACTAAAAATCTCCCCCTTTGACATGAGTGACAAAAACACTTAACAAACCTTATGAGTACATGTACTAATCTTCTTGGTATATACAAAGATTTTTAAAACCTTAATCAAAATTTGTAATGTACAATATATATATACCTCAAAAGTATTGTAACTTCCCTTGAGTTGATTGTGCCATTATCAGTGCTATCTTGGTAACCAAAATTTTGATGCTATATATCATGCTCCACCTTTTTATCTTGTCTCCCCCATTTTTTTAATTATCTCTCTCTTTTCTATTTTTTATTATCTCCCCCTTTTCCCCCTTTGCTTCCTCTACTTTGTGTAGATCCAATTGCACATCAATCACTTGATTGTCAATAATCTTCCCAAGTTTGAAGACTTCCATCTTTAGATCTTTTTCTCCAAGTTGTTAGACTTCTTCTTGTGAGAACCTTGATGCTCTGATACCAATTGTTGGAATATTCAAATAGGAATAATACTTCTAAGAGGGGGGGGGGTGTGAATCAGAATTACTGTGCTTTGACCAATTGCATGCATATAAACATATCAAACAATTATGAAAAACACATAAACATCACCACATAACACTTGAGATTTTGGTAACCCAAAAACCCTCTAGGAATAAGAAGGTAAAACTGGGGTGGGGATGATACCCACAAAAATTACTGCAGCAATAAGGTTTAACCACTTCTGATGGTCTACCTTGTTAAAGGTCTGCCCTGTTAAAAGCTTTACACTATATCAGTTGTGACTTGGTTAAAGGATTTCAAACACTTTACAAGAAGTGTTACCTTGCTAAAGGATTTTGTTACCTATTTATAGGATTTACAAAATAGCTGTTAGGCTAACCTATTACCATAGGATTTTCTTTCTAATACAATTGCTGGAGAGTACTAGGTATAATAAACTTGATAACTTACAATCCTTCGATTGCTGAATACAGGCACTTGTTCTGCTTTTTTTGATCTTGATCCTTTGTGATCTGATACTCTTCACTTTGAGAATTAGTTTTCCTTGCACACCCTCATCCATCCACCATAGGATTCATTATGATTTTGTCTTCCTTATAAAGACATTCAAAGACTTAGGGTTAGGTATGGATCTACAATCCATATTGAATCTCTATTTCCTACTTATTTCTTGCACATTTACAATTGGCTGCATGCCTTCTCCATTTTTCTTATTGGTTGCATGTTGATTGCATGGAAAATACAAAAGATTGGATCTTATCTTTTAATCCTTCAAGATTCATCATATGTTGGCCATAAAAATGATTTACATCTAAATTTGTAATGTTACAAACTCATATGTCCATTCTGTGTTGCTTGGCACTTACTAATCTCTGATCCTCGACACTTATATTAAACTAGCTTACTTGACACTTTTTGTATTTTTATATTGCTCAACATCATCTATGACTCAACACTTAAATTTCACTCGACACTTGTATCATGCTTGGCACCTGATCTTCACTCGGCACCTGAAGATCACTCGGCATCTAAAGGCTTCGCTAACTCGGCTCATGTTGTAGCTCCGCATACATGGTGTACTTGGCTCCAATGTAGAAAGTGATTAAGTGTGTTGGCACTCAAGTGTCAAAAACCATTTTGAGACTAACATCATTATCATAACATATTGCTATTCCTCCATATCGATATCGGTTATGAGTGATGTATGCTTATTATTGCTCAGTCATATGTTGATTGATGCCCTCTTGATTATTTATGTTTATTGATACAACTTCTCCTAATTTGTGTATCATCCTATTACATAGTAATCATGGACCATCATTGTATATACATATGATCATTGATCAATTATCACTTGGTTTTGTGTCTTCATAGTAGCTATCATACTTATCAGCACTTGGGAACTGGAATACCCATTACGGATTCCTCATTTGCTATTTTGTATCACTCCATATTGATTTAGTAATTGGTTCATTAACCAAATCACTTCTTCTCATGATGTTGATGTGTATTGACTGCTCTTCAACTTCTTCCATGTATGATGCAAATTGATATCTTAGCTACTAGTGAAAATAGTTCTAAATAATGATTTATCCATAGTTGTGATTCTCTAATATGATGATTTATCCATATTTGTGATTTATTCTAATGGTATCTATAGACCATTCAATTGGTCTGATTTTTTGCATATTATTTTTTCTTAGAATCATGGTGAAAAAATCAGATCTGAGTTCTTTTGTTAGGTCCTAGGGTTTTAGGTTTTGGTCTAGTATTTTTGATTTTTTTTAAAATATTTGTAAAACCCTAGGTCTTTCCTTTTAAATCTTATTTTGGCATGAAAGTCTTAACAAAAACTAAATATTCTTTCCTACCTACATTGAGGTCATTGTTGAGTCCTTTTGAAAAATCTTATCCCATCGTTGGATCTTGTTAGAATCAACGGATGTCACGTACTTGCTATAAAAAGTTGCAAGGTTGTTTCCTATAGTGATGTAGCAACCATCAGAGAACTATGTCCCGGTGCTGAAAAATGAAGTTCGGCACCGAAAAAGGTGTGTTAATATCAAGAGATTATGATCACGTTTTATGTCCTAGGATTGTCAGTATTAAAGAAGGATTTAGTGAACTATCCCAGGATTGTTAGTATCAAAAAAGAAAACACAAGGAGGAATTCACAAACGGTATCACCAAAATTGAAGTTTCTCTGGTGACTCGCTAAGTCGCTAACAAAAAATCTATGAGACCTGCCGGTAGCAACATAGCGAGTGCCCGAATTTTAAAGGAAGCGACAATTTGTTTTAAAAACTAATGACAAAAAATCCCATGAAAGCTCATAAATATGCATGACCACCTTCTCTGACACCAATATTAATTGACAAATTTTCAATCAATGTGTTTTTTTTCTTTGTCACCAGAGTTTTGACTCTGTCAGAAGTCTTTATCTTGCTAGCCAGGAAGTTGGTGTTTTCACCGGTAGCGAGGTAGCGAGTAGTCGAAGGGTTATGATGTAATGGAAATTTTAAAAGAGATGGGCCCCAAACAAGTGATTCATCAAAAATGAGTTGTGTAGATTAAATGACACGGTGGCATCCTACTTAGCATTTATAGGATGGAAGTTTTGACTCCGCTAGAGCTTGTCATGTCTTTATTGGAAAGTTTGTGTTTTTTGCTTTTAGCAAGGTAGTGACATGCCTGAAAATGAAAAACATGGTAGAGTCAAGGAAAAATGATGTCATTCAAAATTGAATAATATATGTGTGTGCCAACATGTTAAGGCAACTTAGTGATAGTAGTATCTTGGACCCACTCCCCATGCATAGAACCTGTAAATGATTCTAAATCGTCAGATAAAGCATAAATCGACGATACTTGTTAACTCGCTATGGAAAGATGTGTGAAAGTTATGTATAGCAACGTAGTGAGTGAGGGATCCACCATTGTTCTCTTAAGGGTTGTATCAAATGTCTACCACAGTATCAAATTAAAATCAATGGTTATCGCTAGCTCACTATAGAAAGGTGCTCGAAAGTTATGTATAATAAGGTAGCGAGTTGATGACATGTGTCCTCAGTCATCCATGGGACCATTTTGAAATGACAACATTAGAGGAAAGTTCCAAATGGAGTTATTTTATTGGGTTGACTGCCAACATGTTAATAGGAAATGTGAGTTAGCCTAGTTTTCATTTTCATTCCGTGATCGTAGGAGTTTTTGAAGATCGACGGTACAAATTTAAAAGGAAGTATGGTGCCACTCTATTTCTCTATTTTTTGCATTTATGATGAATGAAAGCTTTGTGTGTGAGAAAAATAGAGTACAATACAGGAGATTTCATCACTTCCAATCTCACTCAAACAAAGATTTTGCATTTTTTGAGCACAAGAGCCTATTGATTGTATTGTGTTAAGCCTAGTAAAGACGTGAGATAATTTCTTATCTGTTTAAAGAACAATTGTAGAGGTTCAGAGAAGAACAAGTCTGGCAAGTCAAGTAAGTATTCACATACAACCTCTATAGCATTCCAGTTCCTATTATTATGATCAAGATGCCTCCTAAGAAAGCATTTTATGGGCAAATTAATTATATGGATAGAAATGTCCATGATGATTTGCTAGAATTACTCCCAGAATCCACCACCGAGCCTGCACAAGTCAAAAGGTTAATTTGCTTAAACCCTAGGCTTAAGATTGATGATGGCCTATATGACAAGGGGAACTGGGTTAAGGATGCAACAACTACACAAATTGGTCTTGTCTTGTTTAAAAAGTGGTTTTCAAAGAGGAATTTGTTTGCCCCACATGCTAACATCTAGAATTTTGATTTGGGAAAGCTAGTATTCCCAAGTGTTTTCATTGATTATGATTTGCTTGAAGCCATTGCCAAGAATTATGACCAAGTTGTTAGGGTGGAAAGAAGAAATGATGGTGTGCCTCTGATCTTGTTTAGTCCTAAAGAAATTAGAGAGGTTTTTCACCTAGAACCATTATCAGATAACCATGTGCCAATAAATCTTCAAGAACTAGAAAATGAATACAAAGAAAAGAAGGATGTTATTAGGGGAGGTGCACTGAGGGCACACATTGGTACAATAGGAACTCTATCGGTAATTACCATAGCCTCTAGGGAACCTTTTAAGAAGAGTCTTTTTACTTCCCAGGCTGTAGAAATATATAGAACCTTGTGCCGTGTTTTTGGTGAGGATGAGCAAGATTTCATGCCCATTGGCCTTATGTATATGATGGTTTAGATTGCTTCTTTTGGTGTAGATGTTATCTTTGATTTTCCCTCCTTTTTGGTTGAGGAAATTCATACTAGTTTAGTTGGAATTGTGAAGGGCAAAGTGGAGAAAACTTTTGGCCACTATTCTCTATTGATGCATATGTTCTTGTTCAAGGGGGTGACATATTTTGGTAATCAGATGGAATTGAATAGAGAAGAGAATGGGGAAGCACTGCCAGTCTAGTTGTGGAGTACGGATATGACCTGGGATGCAAATAATGCCAATTTTGTCAAATTCAATAAGTATTTTGCTTCTAAATTGAGATGTCTCATATTAAGAGACAATCCCAGAATCCCTAAGGTATTAATGGACCTCCTCAGACCTATGGACAAACCCCATAACTTTAAAGTTTCACATAATTGGGGAGATATCATTCCTTACCCTATTTTTACAGTTTTTAGAATCTATGGTTTTAAAGGGAGTCCTCATGTCTTGCCTTACCAAGTACCTTTGAAGGTAGGAATGGCTGAAGTTTTGTGGCAAGTAGGAGGAGTAGAAGAAATGTTTCTGTTGAAAAGGAAACTAGGTTCAATTTTCCCTACCTATATAGTGGCCCATCAGTTTGAGATAACCAAAGGGGGTTGGCTCTTTTTGCATAAAATTTTGGATCAGTATATGATGGTTGTCTCCCATCCTCATTTTTGTGATTCTGAGGGATTTTTTAATCAGACCTTGAGGCATAGAATTAAGCTGGGACAGGTCAAGCATGATTCATATTATCTAGAGGATATTATAAGGAATGAATTCTCATTGCAGGAGTAGGAAACTAAAAAAGAAAAATGGAGAGTTTATTCCTGGGTCCTAGAATTCATTTATTGTTTTGATCAGAGATATAGTCCTTTAAATAATGTTAATACAGAGGCTGACAGAATAAATAAGCTCATGAATAACTTCCCTAAAATAATGGAAGCTATGAATGAGAAGAAATAATTGTTTATTGATTCTTATCCTGATAAGGCTAGAGAAGTCATGAGGAGGTTGGCTTTCACTCCTAATATAGGAGCTGGTCAAATAATTGTACAAAAGAAGCCTGGTTACACTATAATTCAAAATAAAAGGGCTCTTGTAGATAAGGGCAAGCAAATAATGGGATCCACCAGTATAGCCCAAGAGGAGAGACCTGATGAACCTAGTCCCAAGAGGTAGAAGGTAATGAAAGAAGAGAGGCCTCAAATTGAGGAATATCCACCCACTCAATCCCCTTTATGGATTAGAGAAGAACAACTCACTAGTGAGTAGAAACAGATGGGATCACAGGGAGGTATTTTTATTACTCAAGTGGAATTAGATGAGGGAAACCCTCTAGAACCTCCCCTCCCAAGTTTGGATCTAATAGTAGTAGACTATAGAGGTAGGGAATTGGACCCTATGTTAGAATAGGCAATTCATCAATTTTTGGCTAATGAAAGTTTCGTGAGATCTCAGGCTTTCCAGCAGTTTGCATGGAGGGCAAAAATGGATATTTTTGAAGAGAGATGCACAAGCTTAAAAATAGAGCATCTAGAAATAGATGAAGCTTTCATCCAGAAACAAACTAAAGAAGAAATGATGAAAGAATTTTAGAATATAAGCCCTAAGGAGGGGAGGAAAATGGTGAAGGAATCTAACATTTTATTGTTACCAAATTGGGATATTGCTGATGCCTTAGTTCTTAGTTCTGTTTAAAATAAATTGAATTTGCAAGATCACAATGAAAAGGATTTCAAGGGCACTGCATTTGTTAAGGATCAAGCTGCATTGGTCAGTTGGTCATTAACAAGAGGATCTAGAGCCACACCATCAAAATTAGATGAGTCTAGATTGATGGAAACATAATTGTAAGAAGGGTTGCTGATTCTTCACATGTGTAAGCAACACATTGGAATGTGGATTCATCCAAATTTCTTTTGGCCACTGCTAGGAAGGAGGAATAGGCTATGTTCAAGTTACAAAATAAATATGAAACAATTCTTGAGGCCTATAATAAGGAGGTAAAAAGGAGAATTGAGCTTGAAGACAAGCTAATGGGGAAGTCTACCAAGCCAAGAATAACATACCCCCGTCTTCCAGTGGAACCTTTTAAATCCACCTCCCTTGTAGAAATACCAGACACACCTCAAAGGCTAGAATATTACACAGCTAAGGATTTTGAAGAAGAGAAAAGCAAGCTATGGGCCTTACATGTAGAGTTAAATATGCAATATGAGGATTAGCTTAGAAAAGCCCTAATGTATTTAGTAGATAAAATTGAATGGCCCTTGTTCTGTGATCAGTTGGCAAGAGTAACAAGTATATGGGAGGAATTGAAAACCCATGATGAAATCCTCAAGACTATTGTTAATAAGTGGGGAAAAAGGGAGAAAGAAATCACCCTTTTATGTTATTTAGTTATAAGGTCTTCCCATGACCATATTGAAAAAATGTATGATGTTGCTAATGACCTGTCAGATTTTGATAATAGGAGAATTGCTCTTCAACTAAAAATTGTTTCTTATTCAAGAAAGTACAATAATAAAAAATTTGATTTGTTTCCTTGTGCCTTGGATAGAAAAAGTAAATTAAAAAATAAAGATGCATGGAGTAAAGAACTAGATGACTTGTTATGCATAAGGATAAATAAAGTTGTAAGCAAAAAGGGACATGCCTGGTGGGCCATCATGATAGAGGAATTGGTTAAAGTCTAGTTATTTTTCAATTCTTTGAGACAAGAGTTTGTTGGTCTCAAAAATGAGGCTAAATATATATTTAAGAAGCAAGATGATATCCTGCAATTCAGTTGGCCTGATGATGCACAATTTAACACTTGGATTGTAGATATTACTTCTGATGAGTAGTTAGAAGAAGACAATACAGATGATGATAAAGAACTAAAAGGTGAGGTACAGATCATTGACACATTAGCACTAGATCTGATAGAAGAAGAAGGTGAAAAATTAATATTGCCTGTTCAAGGTGAAAGCAGTGAAAATCCACAGGAAAAAAATGATTTGGAGGCACCATAGGATAACCCTTCATTGGCTAGTTTAGTAGCCACATATTTTGTAGATCTAGAATAGTAGGGAACAAATCAAAAGTTGATGATTTGTAGTAGTAAAAAAAATGGGCCTACCCAAAGAATTTTTGATGCGCTTGGCATTCTGTTATGCTCATTTTTGTCTCCTTTTATGATGTTTTGTTTCTTTTTTGGAAGGACACTTGTCAATCACAATTTCCCTTTGCTTGTTGCAACTCATGTCTATAGTTTTCAAGGCAATGTGATGGTCTAAAACCTTGTATAATTTTTGTGTTTCTCAAGAAAATTACAAACAGTCAGTCCAATAGTATGTAGTTGTTTTGAGTTTGCTTCCACTTGTACTCTGTGGTGATATTGAAATGACAGAATCAACAAGATGGTTTGGGATTTTCTTTGAATTCTATTGGTTATTGTATTAGTTATTCAAAAGGATAATACAAAGGGGTATTAACACTATATTTGTGTCACAAATTTTTGTCTCCATTTTATGAGTTTGTTTACTTTGAAGTCACTTACATAAGGTTTAATTGGCTGAATGCAATCTGGATGGGTTGTATGCTGGTTTTATTGTTGCTTATAACTCAAGGAATTATGGAAATGCTTTAGTGAATTAGTAGGGTTTGTGAGCTTATTAAAGGGATATTTCATAAGAAGGGAAATGGGTGATTATAATTGATTTATTCATTTGCAAGTTATTTGAATTAGATCTCCATCCAATAGTCAATTTTCTGCCTAATGGATAAGGCATTGGTCACATGAGTTAGAAATGGGCAAGGGTGAATTCTGCTGCTACATATCAAATCACTTTTAAAAAATCAAAATTATTTCATTCCATTTTGTTTAAAGTTACAAATGCTAGTTACCACTCATTTGCATATAGTTTTCTGAGTCTTAGATAGCCACTAATTCCAGGAATACTTGTAAAATAATAGGAGATTTATAACCAAATCTACTTATAGGGGATGCATATAGATTTGAGAAGCTTTTAGAGAAAATTGATAAACTGTGTATGTGCTTGAGGGTAAAAGATGAGAATCAGAATGAAACTAAGATAATTTCATACCACAGTTTGCATTAGAATCATCCCTAGGTATACCCGCCTTGGTCTAGCAAAGCCTAAAGAGTAGAAAACCATTTTTGGTTTTGTTGAAGTTGGGTCAAAGTGGTTTATTCATGTAATTGCAACTAGGAATTGACTAATCCTTAGATTTTTTGAGTAATTTCACTATGATATTGAGCATTTTGTTGCTTAGTAGTTTCAAACACCAACACATTCAATTGAACTATGTATTTGTTGTAGGCTTCCTCCAGGAGGAGGATTTAATTGAACTATTCATCTAGGATTCCACATTTTGCATGCATGTCTACTAGGGAAATTGCAACTTAAACAAATATATTCTCTCAATATATCTACTTTGTGCATATCTAGCAACCATGGCTTTTGATGACCACATTACGTTCAGGCATCCTGTCAAATAGTTCACATGACTTATCTATGCTTCCATTTTGCAAGCATGTCTCCCAAGGTAAATGCTACTAGTTCATCTACACAATCTAAAAAAATCCTTTATGCTTTGATGGATGCCTATAGCTTATCCCAAAGCTCTCATTCAACAATTATGAGATGATCAATCAAGAGGAAACAGTTGAGAGCTTAGAGTGACACAATTTTTAGATGATCATATGAAATGAAATGGGTGTGTGAGTAGAAAGAAACTAGAAAGACATTGTGTATAGATGAAGGCATGAAATGGATGGTTTTAGAGAACTCAACATTTAGTACATCATTATTCAAGATCAAATGGGTGTGTGGGATTATACGCATAGTGAATAATAAAGAAGGGAATTGAACCCTCCCCGAGGCTCACACTTGTGGAGGTCCACTTCAGCAATGGCCCTTCCTATAAAATTTCTGTCTAAAACCTTTTGAATGAGATAATGTGTTATGAGCTCTTCATTAGTGGGATGGAACATGAATCTAGGAGGCAGTTGTGCATCACCCATATCATGACTATAACTAAAGTTAAGAGCCTCTATTATTGAATTCTCTTCCTTATTTCCCATAGCAAAGGAAATGAATATGGGTGATAGGGAAGAGAATTCAATAATATAGGCTCTTAACTTTAGTTATAGTCATGGTATGGGTGATGTACAACTGCCTCCTAGATTCATGTTCCATCTCACTGATGAAGAGCTCATAACACATTATCTCACTAGAAAGGTTTTAGACAACAATTTCATAGGAAGGGCCATTGCTAAAGTGGACCTCAACAAGTGTGAGCCTAAATTTTTTTTTGACCAAGTATTGGTTGAAGTTTTGACCAATGCTTGGATGTTCTCGACCAAACATTGGTCAAAATTTTGACCAATACTTGAAGTTTTTGACCAATTTTTGGTCAAGAACATCCAAGCATTGGTTAAAATTTTGACCAATGCTTGGCAAAATTTGGGCCAACATGTTTGAGAATTCTCGACCAATGTTTGGTCAAGAACTACCAAGTATTGGTCAAAATTTTGACCAATGTTTGGTTAAGAACTATCAAGTGTTGGTCAAAATTTTGACCAATGTTTGATCGAGAACTACCAAGGGTTGGTCAAAATTTTGACCAATGCTTGGCAGATCTTGGGTCAACATGTTTCACAATTTTTGACCAACCTTTTGGTCAAAATTTTGACCAACTAGTAGGTTGGTCAAAATTTTGATGAGAAAAAATTTGACCAATGGGTTGGTCAAATTTGGTCAAACTTTGGTAAAAAATTGGGTCAAAATTTCGACCAATTTTGGTCAAAAAATGGCCTCAAATGTTCTAGAGAGATAAGGCCTTTCCTACAGATTATTTTCTTACAAATTTTTTATATAGAACCAATTTAAAATTATATGTCAAGTTGGCATAACCCTGATTTGCTGATTTTTCACTGCCACTTAAGGCCATAGTTTGGTACACCATGATCCTACACATACCCATATTACATTTCTTATATCTCCTTTTTTCATATATCTCTTATATCAGTTGTCCTTTATATCTCATCCACATCATCTATTATAGTGAGTAGATCTCTAGTTTACTTATACATCTAGTAGGGGTTGTGGCCCTTAGATGACATATGTAAAGTACAACCAATCCACCAACACTCACATATCTTGAAATTCTTGTTTGTATATCATTTTTAGGCCAATATCATCTCCTCTTGAAAACCTTGACTTTTCCTCAAGTCACCTTGCTTATGGAAGAATGTCCTTTTATATTGTTTGAAGGGACTTGAAATTGTCATCACATTGCTTCTTTGTAATTTATAGCTAGCTAATATATATGTAGGTGTATGAGTTGACTTTTTCTTCTAGGAGTGAGTATGGGATCTTTTTTTTTTTTGAGGATTCTAGGTATCTTGACCAATGTTAATATCATGTGTACTTGTTGGATTTCCCCTAGCTATCTAAACTTCCTTTAGGCTTTATCTTTCTACTTCTCATTCTCTTTCCCATCTTCTTAATGGTTCACATAGGGTAACTCTAAACATTGATGGTAAAATCTTTTTACATAATAAAATCTAGAAACATGAGTTTTATAATTACATGGATTGTGGTGATTTTTTGGCACAACTATTTTCGTCCCACCCAAGTCTTTACAAATATTATATTATTGTCTTTTGTGTAGGGTAATAATCTCCAATTGATCAATTTGAATCTTTAGGGGACATAGTAAGGTTAGCCATTGCTAATAGAATTGCCATACCTAAAGGATTTCTACCTTTGGTGGTGGAAGGTTGTGTCTAAGGGGTAGTTCAAGTTGTAGTATACTAGTTTCTTGCTTCATCTTCCTTTGCCTTTTCAATTTATACTTTAGGATATTTTTTTACAATTCTGGATCTTGGAATAGTTCACCATCACCAACTTAAGTTGTTTTGGTGCCATTAAGAGGGCCCCCCTTTCAAGTATGGGTATTTATCCTAAATTTTCTTAATGACATAATCTACCTTCTTAATAGTTTTTATATGTTCCTTCAAAATATTTTTTGAGACTAATTAATGAAGAATATCACCTAATTGAAGCTTATGTAAAGGGAAATGTTCCATATGTCAACCTCATTGCTACTCAATTGCATGTTAAGAAGTTTGTTGGGGTGGGGGTGTTGGTTGTGATTATTGTAGTGCCAATATACCTTTTAATATGCTTCATTGTGGATCTTCCAAATGATGATATGAAATGTCCCTTTTCTGATTTTACATGATATTTCAAGCCTCAAATCAGATCTTTAAAATCGAACAACTAATATTCCAAAGATCCACCAAATTTCTCAAGAAACCCCAAATCGGGTATGCTGAAAATAGTGCCAAAAGCTTCACAACTTCAAAAATTATTAATAAATCTGAAAGTGGACATTTTTACAGAAATTTCAGCAGCATAAAAGCCTAAAAAATAAAATTTCCAGATTTTTATAGCCTTTACACAACAACTCACAAATGTAGGACAAAACTATGATCAATCGAGCTCCCAAAATTAACAAACAATGCCCGAAAACACCCCAAAAACACTCATAAACTATCTCAGAAGTTTAATCACAACCCAATACATATATTCAGCTCTATTTTAACATCTTAAAGTTTGAAATACAACAGCAACCCAAACTGATATGAAACACTCAACTGAAAACACCAAACTCAAACCAAAAACAACCCTGAAAACCCACAAATCGGCACTATTCAGCACAAAGGCAAACTCTGTATGAGCATTCACATGGAATGGATTCAAACTCCCATCCTTAGCCTTCCTAAAAACCTACAAACTCCCTTTCTTGGGTCTCCTTCTCCACAGGTTTGGTAGCCTCTGAAGAACAACAAGAAAATTAGCAAAAATCAAGTTCTGGAATGAGTCCAAAATGCCTCCAAACCCCTTTTAAAGAGGGAATAACCCTAACTCACGTCCAAGAGGGGTTAATAAAATATAATTTAATAATAATTTTTATTTATTAGTCCATTTGTTTCCAAAGATTAGCCCCTTTTTTCTGACTTCACCTTTTTGGAGCCTGCCTGCCTTAGCAAAGTTTATTTTTTTTTAATTATTTGAATAGGGGACATGACAAGTCCTCCCCTCCCAAATATTGCTTGTCCTCAAGAAATGAAGGTTGGAATTCTCAAGAATATGTGCTCCTTCCCAAGTTGCATCCTCTAGTGGTAATCCTTTCCATTTGACCAAATGCTCTATGACGCTCCTATTTCTCAACCTTTTCTCTCTTGTATCCAAAATCTCTTCTGGTATCAAAATTAATTTCCCTTCATCATCAAGAGGTGGTAATTCTGTAGATACTATGGTTTGCTGGCCTAGAACCTTCTTTAAGCAAGATACATGAAAAATATTATGTATTTTGCTGTTTGGTGGGAGCTCCAATTCATAAGCTACCTCTCCTACCTTCTTGATGATTTTATAAGGCCCATAGAACCTTGGCTTGAGTTTCTCTGCCCCACTCCTCTTCAGGGTGCTTTGCTTATATGGTTGCAACCTAACAAATACCAAATCTCCCACCTCAAAAGATCTTTCAATCCTTTTCCTGTCAGCATATATCTTTTGTTGGTTCTGTGCATGTTGTAGATTATCCTTGAGGGACCTTATTATGTCTTGGCTTTGCTTGATGAAATCACTTGCTGTAGGTACTCTGCTATCGAAAAGTATTAGATCAACAAAGGAAAGGGAATCATAACCATAAAGAGCAGAAAAACGAGGCATACCAATAGACATGTGATGAGATGTATTGTAACAATACTCCCCTAGGTGTAACCATTTCACCCAAGCATGTTGTTGATTGGAAACATAGTTCCTCAAATATCCCTCTATCCATTTATTAACTATCTCTGTTTGTCCATCTGTTTGAGGGTGATAGCTAGTACTGGGAGTGAGTTCAGTTCCTACCAAATGAAAGAACTCCTTCCAAAAAGAGCTGAGGAATCTACTGTCCTGGTCACTAACAATGTTTCTAGGCAAACCATGTAATCTAAAAATTTCCTTGAAGAACAATTTGGCCACTTGTGATGCCTTGAAATCAGATGTGATAGGCAAGAAATGTGCATACTTAGTTAGTCTATCTACCACCACATATATGCAATCCTTACCTTGAACCTTGGGCAACCCAGTGATGAAATCCATGGAAATACTTTCCCATTTTTGTTCGGGAATAGGAAGTAGTTGCAACAACCCTGTAGGAAAATTTTGCTCACTCTTGCTTTGTTGGCATACCATACATTCCTTAATGTGTTTAAGGACATCCTCCTTCATACCCTTCCATGAAAACCGCTCTTGAATTTGCCTGTATGTCTTGAAGTATCCCTGATGACCAGCCAAAGGTGTGTCATGAAAGGCCCTCAATATCCTCTCCTTAGTTTTTGACCCTGGCACTAAGAAGATCCCGTTCTTGTAATAAATCAATTCATCAACAACCTTGTACCTATTATCATCCACTAACTTATCCAAAATCTTGGTGGTAAATGAATCTTTAGCATACTCTAAAATTATGGAGACTTTCCAATCAGCAGAGATAGATGATAAGGAACACAAAGTGGGCTTTCTTGAGAGAGCATCATCAACCACATTATTCTTTCCTTTCATGTATTCAATATCAAAATCATAAGCTTGCAATTTGCTTACCCATTTTTGTTGACGATCATTCAAATCCCTTTGGTTCAAGAAGAACCTGAGGCTATTATGGTCTATCTTTACAATGAATCTCCCACATACCAAATATTGTCTAAACTTATGAAGTGCATGCATGATTGCCAACATTTCCTTATCATAGATGGAGTAACCTTTCTCTGATTGATTTAATTTTCTACTCTCAAATGCTATTGGATGTCCCCTTTGAGTTAGGAAAGCCCCTATACCTTCTCCAGAAGCATCACATTCAACAACAAAAGGTAAAGAAAAATCTGGAATTGCAAGCACAGGGCATGAACTAATTACCTCCTTAAGCTTATCAAATGTTTTTTGTGCCTCTTCTATCCAAACAAAAGATCCTTTCTTTGTCAAAATAGTCAAGGGGGCAGAAAGCTGAGAAAATCCCTTGGCAAATCTCCTATAGTAGCTACACAACCCGAAGAAACCTCTCAACTGTGTAAGATAAGAGGGTGGAGGCCAATCCAAAATTGCCTGGATATTTTGTTGATCAACCTGTACTCCTTTAGAGCTTATAATATGTCCCAAATATAGGATCTTTGTCAAACCAAACTCACATTTAGATAGCTTAGCATAGAAGGATTGCTGCTCCAAGATTCCCAAAATAGTGTCTATGTGCTTTAGATGCTCTTCCCATGTTTTACTGTATATCAAGATATCATCAAAAAATACCAAAACAAATTTTCGAAGATGCTGACTGAATACCTTATTCATACAAGATTGGAATGTTGCAAGTGCATTAGTGAGTCCGAATGGCATAACAAGAAATTCAAAGTGCCCATAGTGACATCTGAAAGCAGTCTTTTCCACATCTTCACTCCTCATTTGGATTTGATGGTAGCCTGATCTTAAGTCAATTTTTGAGAAGTATACATCACCATGTAACTCATCAATGAGTTCATCTATGCGTGGTATGGGATACCTATTTTTTATGGTCTTCTTGTTTAGAGCCCTGTAGTCTATACATATTCTCATTGTACCATCCTTTTTCTTGACAAGTACCACAGATGATGCAAATGGACTAGAGCTAGGCCTTATGAATCCCATGTCCAGGAGTTCTTTAATAGTTTTTTCAATTTCTTCCTTATAACCTCTTGGATGGCAGTATGGGGTTGTTATAATTGGTTTGGCACCCTGTTCTAACTCTATAACATGCTCAAAACCTCTATCTGGTGGTAATCCTGGAGGCAAATCATTGAAAACTATACTATGCTTATCAAGAATATTTTGAATTTCAAAATGGAAATTACCTTGATTCTTTGGAGAGCTTGTTGGTTGGATTATGACTCCTGCTGCCCATGTTACTTGTCCTCTTCGAAAAGTCCTCTCCATCCTCTTTGCAGAGACCGCCTTAGGTGCTCCATTCGATAACCCTCTCAATATGACTTCTTTCCCATTGGAATAAAATTTAAAATCCATAGTTTGATAGTTCATGTAATAGCCTCCGATAGAGTGCAACCATTGAACACCCAATACAAGATTTGTCTCCCCAATACCAACCACATAGAAGTCATCACATAACTCATGATCTCCTAAGGTCATCTTGAGTTGTTTCACCACCCGTGTGCAAGGCATAGTGAATCCATCAGCTACAGTAACATTGAATCCCTCAAAATCTTCTGCTTTAAGCCCTCTTTTCATGACAAATCCCTCATCAATAAAATTGTGAGTTGCCCCACTATCAAGAAGAATGGTCAACCTTTGTCCTGCTAGTACCCCTCAAATTTGGAAGGGATGGTATCTTGGGACTCCTGATAATGCTACTAAAATGCCATCCTTGCTGATTTCTTTTCCTTTCTCTTCTTCTACCTCCTCCTTAGTATCATGAAATTCCTCATGCTCATCTGAATCAGATTCTGAAGCAACTTCAATATAGTGCACTTGACCTTTCCCCAAACATCTGTGTCCTGGAACCCATGGTTCTCTACAAGTAAAACAAAGCTTTTTCCTTCGTAATTCACTCCTAGTCTCTTCATCTACCTTCTTTTTTTCCACATTTGTCACATCTTTTGGTGGTAGTGTTGTGAAAGTCTTTTTCTGAAAATTTCCCTTATGTTGCCAAAGATTTGGGGGTTTTTGATTAGTGATTGATTTCATAGGCACGCAAGTTTCAAGTTGCAAGCTTCTTTTCATAGCTTCCTATAAGGTTGAGGGTGAGAAAGCCTTAACCAAACCCTTAACAGAATCTTCTAAACCATCAAGAAAAAGATATACAATCCTCTTTTCACTCATATCAGGTACCATAATAGCCACTTTTTGAAATTCTTCTATATACTCATTAACTGATTTGGTTTGTTTCAACTTTGACAATTCTTTAAAGTACTCTTCATCATCCTTGAGGTCAAATCTATCTATCACTCTTTGACTGAAATCTTCACATGTAGTTACCTGATCGTGACCTTGAGTAGTCATTCCATGATACCACCAATCATAGGCTACATCTTCCAAGTGTAGACTTGCAAATTGAACAGCATCACTCTCTTTCATGGGGTTAAGTGTGAAGAAAGTTTGTAATTTTTGTAGCCATGCTCTAGCTGAAATTTTATTTGTTCCATCAAAAGTAGGTGCTGTAAACTTGCTTATTTTATTTTTGAGCTCTCTTCCACTTGTGTCATGCTCCCTCCTGTTCTCTTTCTTGGGCATCAAAGTGTTCATTATATCCACATATTCTCTAAAAGAAACTGAACTACGAAAGTCATCATCTAAGCCATTATAAGTAGCTCTTAATGTAATCAAGTTACCTGTAACCTCTTTCACTGGATTAATGGTTGGATTTGGTACTAGTGGCTCATCTGCAGGCAAGAAAATAGTTTTGGTTGATTTAGATAGTGTGGATCTCCCATTTCTTGGCTCCTCTGAAGTGCTCCCTTTCTCATTAATAGATGCAACTCCTTGTAATTTTTCTATCAATATTCGCAAAGCCTCTCTAGTTTTCGCCAAACCATCCACTGTTTGCTTCTGAGTATTTTGGATGTCTTGGAAGAATTTCTTTGCCATCTCATCTGGATCAGCCATACTTTTTTCTTCCTTGGATTTTGTACTTTTGCTTTCAACTGGGGGTTTGATCAAAATTTCTTTATTCTTTTCTCGCTGCAAATATCTTTTTTCTCTTTCACTTAGTTTCATGAAATCATAAATTTTGACATGCAACTAATTAGAAGCAACATGCAACCATAAAATATGACATGCAAGATCTGGGTAGTTGTCAAAACTGACATGCAAGATCTGGGTAGTTATTAAAACTAACATGCAACTTCTACAAACCCTCAGGCTGGCAAGATCATGGCTCTGATACCACTGAAATGTCCCTTTTCTGATTTTACATGATATTTCAAGCCTCAAATCAGATCATTAAAATTGAACAACTAATATTCCAAAGATCCACCAAATTTTTCAAGAAACCCCAAATCGGGTATGCTGAAAATAGTGCCAAAAGCTTCACAACTTCAAAAATTATTAATAAATCTGAAAGTGGAATTTTTACAGAAATTTCAGCAGCATAAAATCCTACAAAATGACATTTCTAGATTTGTATAGCCTTTACACAAAAACTCACAAATGTAGGACAAAACTATGCTCAATCGAGCTCCCAAAATTAACAAACAATGCCCGGAAACACCCCAAAAACACTCATAAACTATCTCAGAAGTTTAATCACGACCCAATACATATATTCAGCTCTATTTTAACATCTTAAAGTCTAAAATACAGCAGCAACCCAAACTGATATGAAACACTCAACTGAAAACACCAAACTCAAACCAAAAACAACCTCGAAAACCCACAAATCGGCACTATTCAGCACAAAGGCAAACTCTGTATGAGCATGCACATGGAATGGCTTCAAAATCCCATCCTTATCCTTCCTAGAAACCTTCAAACTCCCGTTCTTGGGTCTCCTTCTCCACAGGTTTGGCAGCCTCTGAAGAACAACAAGAAAATTAGCAAAAATCAAGTTCTGGAATGAGTCCAAAATGCCTCCAAACCCCTTTTAAAGAGGGCATAACCCTAACTCACTTCCAAGAGGGGTTAATAAAATATAATTTAATAATAATTTTTATTTATTAGTCCATTGGTTTCCAAAGATTAGCCCCTTTTTTCTGACTTCACCTTTTTGGAGCCTGCCTGCCTTAGCAAAGTTTATTTTTTTTTAATTATTTGAATAGGGGACATGACATGATATTTTATAAATTATGGATTCAATATTTTTTCAAGGGGCTGGGGGATTGTTACCTCTTTATGTTTTTTTTTTTCCTCTTCACATAAGTAATTATATCCCATGGTTATCTCCATCTATATTTGCTAAGTTTTTTTTTTTCTTATCTAACATCAATTAGTCAGCCTTATGTTTCATCTATAGTTATTTGGTTTGCATGTCTTTGAACATCTCTAATTGGGGGGTTGTCATATTTCAAGTTATTGTTGTTTGAAATAAAATATCTTTAAAGTTCTCTTCCTCCTTTCACAGTACTTTTTCTCTTTGAACTTTGCATGCAGTTGCTATATCATCTAGAAAATTATGTATAAAGTCCTTTAGAGTGTATATATTTGCTAACATATATTTTATTTAGTCTAGTAAATTACATAAATACTCTACTAAATTACATATTAAAACTTTTCACCATAAACATATAGTTTCAATCATAGTTCACCGATAATATTTATTGTATCACCAATATGTTGTTTATTATGTCACTCTAGATGAGAGATTTTCTCGTATCTGCACCCATCACTTTGTTTTTTTGAACCATTTTAGACATGATATTTAAATCTCCATTCCCTTTTATTTGTACACTTCTATGAATTCCAACATCAATGAGTAGGGAAAGGGTGGTTACCAAGCCTCTGCATAATGGCCTCATGCTTCTGATTTATGAATATATCAAGGTTCATTCCATGGGGAAATCTATTGAGAAAATAGCAGAGGCTAAGGGGAATGATGAAGATTCTAATTCCTAATAGGATTCTGAATCAATACTTTTAAATTTACTCATATTTAAACTTTTCACCATAAACCTATAGTTTCAATTGTAGTTCATCGATAATGTTTATTATATCACTAATATGATGTAACTAAAACATAAAGTAAATAAAAATGACTCAAAATAATTGACACACCCATAACATGGATTTTTGGTCTCACACAAACCCTCAGTTAGAGGGAAAAGCTTCAGTGGGGATGGTACCCACAACTTTGTCATGTCCACAAATTTGAATGTAATAATTAAATTAAATTAATTAATTAACTAGTCCCATTATTTAAATAATATAATAAAAGGACCTTTAATTAGTTAGTTTATTTAATTAATATGGGCCCAAGTTATTATTTGTATTTGTGGTTCTGATTGATTTAATATATCTTAGACCTATTTTTATTTTAGTTTCCATTGGTAAGTTTTGCCGTCGGCTATCTTTGTACACCCTTGAAAAGGTTTTCATCGATAGGTATTTAAGCATAGCTTGTATGTAGTTGTAGGTATGCATTCAAATTATTTATTTTGTACTACAAATTCCCATAGGGATTCTCTGTTGTTTGCCATTTCAGAAGTGAAAGATCTTCCCTACTTGGATTATTCAATTTCAGTGGGATTCAACACTCACCCTTTGCATGTAATACTTCACTCAGATCTGGCAAGTCAGAGTACCATCTTTTGGCAATTATTAATTTAAGGTTATCCATGTCCTAATCTCCATTTTTGAGTCTATATGCAAAATATCATTATTAATTGGTGCAAGTGTGTATCTAGCTGGTCTTTGGTTTCCTGCAAGGTGTTTGTGTTTAATATATTGTATTTTACATTGCAAACAACATTGTCAAACTCTCTTGTTTTCCTCATTGTAATTACCCTTACTTCATCATACAACCTCCTTCTATATCACCATATAGATGTACGACCTCAACACACCACCATCCTTCTGTACTTCCCTTTAGCCTCCAGTTTGCCCATACTGTACAACTATCCTTCCCACAATACGGCCTCATTATCTCCATCCTCCATAATTGACCCTCCACCTCCATCGTACGGTCACCTCTTCCATTTTCATCATACTACCCTTCAATCCACTATTGTATGGTCACCTAGGCAGCACCATACAGTCATTTGTTCCTACATCATATGGATTCTCACTTCCTACTCCTTGTTGTACGACCTCCTTGTGCTCTAACATTGTATTATAGAACTGACTTGAAGCACTGGCCACCTGAAGCACTAACCCAAAGCACTAGCCTGAAGCACTGACTTGAAGCATTTACCTAAAGCACTAACTTGAAGCATTAGGCACCTGAAGCACTAGCCCAAAGCACTGACCAAAAGCACTAAACCAAAGCACTGACAGAAGCACTAACCTCAAGCACTGACCTGAAGCACTGGCCACTCAAAGCACTGAAGGAGATCTACCTGAAGCCTTGGCTACCTAAAGCACTAAGGGATACTACTTGGAGCACACAACCATACTACTTGAAGTACATGACAAGAATACCTAAAGCATACTATGAGACTTCATAAGGAAACTCTATCTTTGAAACTTTTGGGAACATTACCAAAACTATTTAGGAGAATATTCAAAACTTTCAAGAACATTACCGAAACTGTTCAAAATATTATAGTGGTATTAGAGCTAGTGATCTTGCTAGCCTACTGGGATGATTGAGAGATTTGGTACTTGGATCATACTATGGCCCTGAATAGTGATGGAGAGTGGTGGTTGAAGGCATTACAAAGGATTGGCAAAGAGCTTATTGAGGGTGTTGATCTTCTGTTAGATATATTGGAAGTTTGTTTGTGTTAGGTGAACCAATTACCTTTAAGATTTATACAAAGAATCCTCTCACTGATTAAGGAGGCCTTAAGTCAACCCAGGCTTTTGAGACACTATAACAAGGATAAAATATTGGTAGCTACAACATGTCTCAGTGAGGTCTTGATAATTTTGGCTCCTCAAGCACCATATGATGTTAACACCATGAGAGAGATATTGCAATTGATAGTTGATAGCTTTTAGAGTCTTAATGACTTTAGTAGTGACCCTTTTGATAGGAGATCTACAATATTGGAGAATTGTGCAAATGTTAAAGTAAGTAACCTTCTCTTAGATCTCAAATTACAAAATTTGGTCCATGATATGTTTCATCACTTCTTGGTCATTATCAAGGAAGATTATGATACTAAGATTTTAGTTGCTGTGGAGAGTCTTATGATTTCGTGCATTGAAGAGATGGATGAAATATCCCAACCCATCACATCTATGTTATGGGATGTTTGTAATCTAGAATGTATTCCTTCTGTAGTAGCATATAGATTGGTTAGTAATGTTTTCAAGCATTGTGAAGAAACACTAATATCTCATTTGCACAAGTGGGAGAAAATGATTGACAATGATAAGGGTGATGCTTTACATGAGGAGAATGAAGGCATGATAGGGCCACTCCAGAAAGATTTTCTAAATCTTTCTACTACACTAACATTGGAAGAACATCAAAAAAATGAAGAAGTTTCTTGCATGGATCTTGTGAAGACATGGACAAATCAAGTTATGCCCATCATCGAAGTTGTGCCCAAGGTTGTGTCTATCACGGAGGTTGTGTTTGTTGTCAAGGCTGTGTGTCTTTCACTGAAGCAATATCCATCATCGTGGTCTTTGTCATCACTGAGGTTGTATATTTTTCACCATCCTTGTGTCTGTCACTATCATGTCCATCACCTTCATGTCTATCATTGAGTCCAAGTTCACGTCCATCATCGAGTTCATGTCCGTCACCATTGTGTCTATCACCATCATGTCCATCATTACCATGTCCATCATTGACATTGAGTTTGTTTCTATCACCATTATGATTGTCATCGATGTTGAGTTCATGTCCATCATCGACACTGAATCTATGTCTATTGTCAAGTTCATGTTCTTTACCATTGTGTCTATCACCATCATATTTGTCATCATTGTGTCTATCACCATCATGTCCATCATCAATGTCGAGTTAATGTTCGACATTGTTGTGTCTATCACTAACACCGAATCTATGTTCATCATCAAGTTCATGTCCATCACTATCATTGTGTCTATCATCGAAGCTGAGGCCATGTCTGTTGTCAAGTTTATGTCTATCACCATTGTGTCCATCACCAACATCGAGTTCATATTTGCCATCGAGTCTGTGTCTATTGTCAAGTTTGTATTTGTCACCATTGTGTCCATCACTGATGCTGAGTCTATGTCCATTATTGAGTTCATTTCCATCACCATCATGTCTATCATTATTATGTCTACTACTGATGCTGAGTCTATGTCTGTTGAGTTAGTGTCCGTCATTGTCATTGTATCTATTTTTGTCACTACAACCACATTTATTGCAAACTCCATCATCATGTTTGTTACCATCATTACATTCATCAAAAATTTCAAGTCTTTATCCATCATCAAGTGTGTATCTACCACTGTAGTTATATCTATTGATGAAATTAGGACTGTCTCCATCATCATGGTGTCTCTGTCATTATGGTTGCATCAGTTGCAATAGCTACATTTGTTGTCATTGAGACATTGCTCATTGTTAAGGCTTTATCCATCATCAAGGCTTCAACTAGGGTTCTGTGTCCCATTGAGGTTTTATCTGTAGCTAAAACTTTATTTTTCATTGAGGTACTCTCTATTGAGGTTTTTTTGGCCAAGTTTCCCTTTACTAAGGTACTCTTTGCTGAGGCTCCTATCATCATGACACCCTTCATTGATAAGTTTGTGCTAGCATTAGCATCTCTGTGCATGACGGTACCCAAAGAGATTTTTGAACATAATAATGTGAAAGATTTCATTAATTTATGTCATTAGGATCCTAGTAAAGGATACAAAAATATTTATATTTGAGTGGCATATTGAATGTTTGATAGCAATGTGGTGCTGTAGAGGATTAACACCATTTCACTTGTCTTGCTTGTGCATTCAATTTTCACACCTAAGAGCTATTGGTGTTTTTTTTGATGATGGATTTCTTAAGGGAAAGTAATTTTGGGTAGTGACGATTTGTCATGTCCCAAAATTTGAATGTAGTAATTAAATTAAATTAATTAATTAACTGGTCCAAGAATTTGAATAATATAATAGAAGGACCTTTAATTACTTACTTTAATTATTTAATATGGGCCTAAGATATTATTTATATTTGTGATTTCAATTTATTTAATATATCTCAGACCTATTTTTATTTTAGTTTCCATTAGTAATTTTTGTCGTCAGCTATCTTTGTACACCCTCGAAAAGGTTTTTCCCGATAGGTATTTAAGCACAACTTGTATGTAGTTTTAGGTATGCATTATGATTATTTATTTTGTACTATGAATTCTTGTTGGGATTCTATGCTTTTCACCATTTTGAAAGTGAAAGAACTTCCCTAGTTGGCTTATTCAATTTTGGTGAGATTCAACATTCACTCTATTACATTGCATGTAATACTTCACTCAGATCTGGCAAGTCAAAGCACCATATTTTGGAAATTATTAATTGAAGGTTATTTTTATTCTAATCTCCATTTTTTATTCTATATGTGAAATATCATTATTAATTGGTGCAAGTGTGTATTTAGCTGGTCTTTGGTTTCCTGCAAGGTGTTTGTGTTTAATATTTTGCATTTTACATTACAAACGACATTGCCAAACTCCTTTTTTTTCCTCCTTATTGTAATTAACTTTACTTCACTATACAACCTCCTTCTATATCATCATAAGAATGTATGGCCTTAGCACACCACCAACCTTTCATACTTCCCTTCAGCCTCTAGTTTTCCCATATCGCATGACAATCCTTCCCACCATACAACCTCATTATCTCCATCTTACACAATTTACCATCCACCTCCATCGAATAGTCACCTCTTCCCTTGTCACCATATGACCCTTTAATCCACTACTCTATGATCACCCAGAGACCATCGTACAATCACTTGTTCCTGCACCGTATGACTTCTCACTTCCTGCTCCTTTTCGTATGCCTCCTTGTGCTCCAACATTACAATATATAACTAACCTGAAGCACTGGCCACCCAAAATAATGACCTAAAGTACTAACCTAAAGTACTAACCAAAAGCACTAACTAGAAGCACTGACTCGAAGCACTAACCTGAAGCACTAACCTAAAGCACTAGCCACTCAAAGCACTGACCCCAAGCACTGGCCTAAAGCACTAACCCAAAGCATTCACCTGAAGCACTGACCTGAAGCATTGACCTAAAGCACTAAAGAAGAACTATCTAAAGCCCTGACCACTTGAAGAACTAAGGGATACTACTTGGAGCACACAACCAGACTACTTGAAGCACACAAGACTACCTAAATCATACTATGAGACTTCATAAGGAAAATTTATCTCCAAAACTTTTGGGAACATTATTGAAACCATTTGGGAGCATCTCTGAATCTTTTAAGAACATTACCAAAACTGTTTGGAAAATTACAAACTTCTTTACTATAGCAAAAAAGGTTGCTGGTCAAGGATACAAGATGTTACTTTTTGAGTGACTCACCTAGTAATGAGTGACTAATACAATGCAAGTTGTATCTACAATATTAATAGGACTAGTCTATTAAGAGATTTTATCTTGCCTATATGACATTCACCATGTTAAATAATTTACAACAAATCATATAACGAACTCAATAGTCTTGTTAGAAACTACCTAGTTAAGGGATTTAAAATACCTTATAGAAACTTGTTAGGATCCCTTACATGATAATAGTTGATTTGAATAGGCTTCCTCCCAAGCTTTTCAGATCCTTGATTCTCATCAATCTTTGTTCATAATATCTCTACTTCTCAATTTTCTTTTCTTCTTATTCCTTTTAACCTTCTTCACTCTCACTATCCTAATATGCTCCTTAGGGTTTTGTCCTTACCGATCCTTCAATCTTGACTCTTGATCTTAGGGTTTTTTAGTTCCATTAATGCTAACTCTTCATCTTTGCATAAACTATTTTCCTATCATCTCCTATTGTTGACTTCAATACATTTTTCTTTGATATGATAGTAGTTGACATGTGATAACTAACTCTCTTATTCTGACACCCCTTCCTTTTTTCTCATAGTGTCCTCTATTTACCAATAGTATAGAATTAGTTTCCTTATAGGTTCCTTTTCTATTTGACATCAATGATATAACTATATCATACTTATCATCATATGCCAACATTTTTGGATTTCTAAAACTCTATATTTGCATGCCCTTTGGGAAGAATTGAAGGCAGACTTGAAAAAAATTCTAATGCTAAAAGGTAACCAAGAAAAAACACATGAACAGTCCTCTACCTATTTTTTCCACTACTAGTTGATCAAAATATGCAAAATAATAATCAAAATAATCTCAAGGATCTTAGACACATGCCACAAGCTCTAAGAAAGTAGCATTAAATGCTTTAACAATTGTTTAAATATTAGGAAAGGTAGGATGCTGGGAGGGGGGGGGGGGGGTGGTGAATAAGTATCCTCCTAAACTTTTAATCTTAAACAAATTCAACAATTTCCTTTGTCTTTTGCAACTTGGTAATCACATAACATTTACCAGAATACTTTGTAAGTGAAAGTAAATTTTCTAATCAAACATGCATCAACCATAAACCAATAAACATAAAATTGTAACACATAACACAATTATTTGATCATGCATAAACAATTGGTCATAGGGAAAACTATGGTGGGGATGGTACCCACAAATCCATCACTACTACAGTAAGAGGATGCCTTGTTAGGGCTACAATGTTTTTGTCACTTTTGGTGACTTACTCTGTTAATAGCATACATTTAGATATCCTAATATCTACCTTCTTCAAGGATTTTAAACACTATTCTAGTGTGTACTTTTTTAAGGGATTCACATAAATAATTTTAGGTCTACCTTCTTTTAAGATTTAGACCACTACAATGATTAGAAAGAAGCAAAAAATGATCTGTTTAATAGTAATTACTTTGGTTGATAAGATATCTCTTCTACACAAATGTTTGTCACTTGTGATTGATTTTCAATTCCTTTTTACACTACTTGAATCTCTAACCTCTGATATTCTCAACACTTTCCTCTATCATAAAAACTTCTTTCTCGTTTTAAAACTCCTCTCAACAGAAAAAAAATCCATTCTAGTTAGGTCCTTTTATAATTACTTTTTCCTCCTCTATCTCTGACCTAATTAGGGTTCAAGAAATCTCTAGAATGCATCATTGATTGAAATCAATGATCTACAATAATCCTTGTTCCATACTTTCTCTTTCTACTTTTTCATTGTTCATTTCTACCTTGAAATCATAAAACAATCAAATCACATTCATCAAGAATTCTTTCAAATATGTCTTGAACTATGTAAATAATGTTTCTCACTCAGTATGATCATTACACATCATATTAATTGCCAAATCAAACTTGTATGTAACCTATGTTTCACTCGGTAAATACTCTATTCTATTTTTGTCACTCGGTCTTGTCCCTACTTGGTTAGCTCTTTCTCGGTGATCTCCTATTTGGCTCTGTGAGGTCTTCTACTTGGAAAGTATATAATAGCTTAGTGAGTACTGAGCTTAGTAATAACTATCCACTTATTCTAATCCTTTATTGCTCTGACAATATAGTGATAGTGACTAGGTTACTATATTCACCAACAAACATATTCACTTCATCTCTACTCTTTTTGACACTAATTGGCAACATGATTATACATGGGAATAATATCCTCCCCCTTTGACATTAGTGGCAAAAAAAAATATGCAAATAAATATATATAACTCCCTCTATACATAGACTTCCTTGGTATGGATGTTTTTAAATTTTTTTTTTAAAAACTATTTTTGTATTCAGTATTATATCAACTCCTTATAACTCCTTAAAAATATAATAAATACAAACATATAACCAATAATATATAATTCCCCCTTTTTTGGCACCAATTTCAAAACAACTTCAAACATGAAAATACTTACTCTAGATGCAACTCAAAGTGATTAAGAAATTCTTAATGATTCTTCAACATAATTGTCATTGTACTGTCCCAGTTTGACTTGATCAATTCAATAGTATATTTCTCTATTATTAATTTGGATGTGATATCTATAATGTGATCAACGATTGATAAGCTCAGGGAAACTATGAGATCCTTTGCAATCAATATATGATTATGCATGACCTCAAGATTAGGTAACAATAATTCTTGTATTTTATTGATCTTGGCTCTCAAATTGCTCTCTTCTTGTAATGGTTTTTGTTGAAATATTTTGATAAATCTCACTCTAAAGTAATGTACTGATGATGTACTTGGATCAAATTTTAATTCATCAACACTAACCTTCATATCATCACTTACATTTTGCAATTTTTTCATAACTCCACTTGTAAGAAGGGGAATATCACACAATTTCTGAAACAATATTAAAACATTCTACACAATGCTCTCCAACTTAGTAATGTGAGTAGACAATGGCACTTTTTGTATTACAATTTCACTTGAAACTTTCTCTAACACCTTGTTTCAAATTTTCTTTCATCTCTTTTCATCAAATTTTATTGGGTGTCAATATCTGGGTCAATGAGCTTATCAACAATTTGTACACATTGATCTAAAATAGGTTCCTTTCATTCAAAGTGATGTCTAGTATAACATCCAACAATATATCTTTTACATCATGCAATACTTTCTTTTTCTTGTACTCCTTCCTTAACCTTGCTTTCTCAACTTTCCTAGTGCATATCTTGGTGTATAAATTTATTCTATCTTCATCCAAACTATTTGAATCCCATGCAAGTATATCAATTACTTCATCTAATTTAACATGTTTAGACCTAATTTCCCATGTTCCCTTTTTCATTGTCTTCTTTTCTTTTGTTTCAACAATACTAGTACTCGATGATACTATTTTTTGCACATGAACTTGACTCTCCAATTTTTTTTGTTTGGGTTCAACTTCTTTCTTAGTTTCATCTTCTTTATTTTGTGAGCCAATAATTAAAACTACCATGGGTTGTAAAAATTTCACTAGGGCCATGCTTGATAAAAGTACTAACATCTTCATCTTTCTTGGGTTCTTCACTCAACTTCTCCTCTATCTTCAGTTCATTTAGCTCTAGGGTAGTAGAATATGGAAACATAGGCTTGTATATGTAATTAGGTGTACATGTAGAAAGTGATAAACCCTCTTTTTTTTTCTCCTTCACAATTAATTGTTGGCCTTGCCCAATGATTCCCTCACTCAGAGGTCCATGGGCTAGTGCTTTCTCACTTGTAGTAGATTCATGTACTTTGTGCTTCATGGAGACTCCTCAAGTTTGAGCATATCCATCATCTAAATTTACATCCTTTTGTTCAGTATCTACACTTCTTCTAGTTTTTTCCCCTTATGTTTCTTAAGCTCATTTCTTGGTATCTGTATCCTTTTGTTGTTCTAAAGTATCCATAGGAATTGCTTCTATTAAAATATGTAATGATCCAATGAGTATATCACTTACAGTTTGTGCTTCTAGCTTAGGAAATTGTTTAATGACATGTGTAAAGCTAGGTATGTCGGCATGAACTAGCTTGGATAGTGTTGACCCTTCAGTATTCAACTCTGTATTTATTGCAACACCTTCATCCTTCTTTAACTCTTCAGTTGGGTCATCTTCTATCAAATCTTCAATAATGACATTTTCCTTTCTTCCAATTATTTCTTCAACCATTTCATGTACAAAATATGCCATCTATTGTGGAGAACTACCAACATACTCATCCTCTTTGTTATCAATTTCAATGTTTTTTAAAGTCTCGGTATTATCAACTTGAATAATTTCTTTTGGATCTTTAATGTTAAATATCTATTTTTGGATCATTTGAGAATCTCCATCCACATATTCTAGGTGTCCTGTTAGAACATATAAAGCTCTTCCCTTTTGAATAAATTGAGATTTATGGTTCTTTAATGCCTCATCAATTTTCTCCTTTGCAAAATGAGGCATTAAGCTTGCTAGTGATCTATCTCTCATTTCTTTCTCTATTTTTAATGCATGCTTTTTTCTATTGTCAATTCTTTGATTTATCTCTTTCGGAATTGCATCTCCAATCTCAAGTGTTGAAGGAAACTTGCAATAAAATATATAACTATTTCCACATAACCCATAATAGATTTGAAACAAACATGCAATTGAAATCCACATGCAAGAGAATAGACAACATACCCATAAACATGTCACACAAGATATGCCCTGGGAAGCCCTCATTGAGGGAAAAACCCAGCCTCCAAAGACATCCATCACTATGTATTATTTAGCAAAACACCATTGCCATACAACCACGAAAGCCTTCAAAGCTATAGCCACAACCAAGAAATCTATGTAAACAAGCATGAATCCACACATCCCATGCCATGCTTCCAACCTTCACAAGTGCTCCCTTGGCTAACCTCTTGATGAAGAGTGCTCCCCTTGAAACCATAAACTCATAATAGAAACAAAGAAACAATAAAAAATGCAAGAACAAAATATGGACTTCTTATTTGCACCACAAATGTGGAATTACAAATTTCACAAGTACAAAATGCTAACCCACATGAACACCTTCATTATAGTAATCTCCAAGACTAAGCTACAAACTACCACCTAGAGCTATCTTAGACAATGTTTGAATCTTTCTTAAATAGATAATTTTATGCCACCTGAGAAGGTCCTAGACATTGAAAATTAATACCTAGGGTAGATGGACCCTAACAATACATATAGAATTGACCAAACACATCTTTGACAATTATTTTAGATATTTCAGGTAGCCCAACTTTGAAAGGCCATAATGTACGAATTGTTGCTCCGATTGGCTATTATAACCACTTTTCAAAAATGCCAACTCCTAATCTACAAACCTTAAATTGTGCAAGCACACTCCGTCAAGTTTTCAAACCTCATCTGGGCACTCTAAGGCCTCCAATGGTGAGGCTGGAGATTTTTCTACAAATATTTCCACCAAAAATTTGTAATAACTTCTCTGATACTTAAGTTGGACCAATGAGAGTTTTATGGTAGGCTTATAACTCTAAAATGAACCTTCATATAGAAAATGAGAATATTTCGAGCTTGTATGACAAATTTACTAAAAATAACAAGTTCCCATAAATAGTAACCACCCTATCTATTAGTCCTTATTAAAACAAAAAAGACTAAAAATAAAATATTTTTGGGTGATGCAAGATTGCTCTTACACCTAGGATGCTCCTGTATTAGACACTTGGGGTAATTTGAGAAGTGACTCCATTAGATCTCAGGTGTTTAGAGGAAAACCAAGATGGTGAACCTCCTCCCTTGCTAGCCATGATTAATCCTTAACTAGCCTCCCTTTCCATTTGACTAGGCATTCCTCATAAGTTCTGTTCCTTGTACTTTTTTCAACACAAATGTCTAGTATCTCCTCAATCTCCTTTGTAGCCAAACTAGCTGTTGGAATACTCCACTACACTTCTCCAACTTCATCTCCATCACCTCCTTCATAATACTCTATCAAATCTAAAATCTAAAATATTAGTGAAATATTCAATTCAACAAGCAACTCCACTTCATAAACATTTCTAGAATCATGCCTTTTCACTATCTTGCACAGTCCAAACTTCTTAATCTTCAACTTATTATGCGTACCCACTGGAAAATGCTCTTTTCTCAAATGAACCATGTCTTCATCTCCAATTTAAAATTCCTTATACCTCCTTTTCACATTTTCCTTAGCTTTATGCTATGTATCCATCTTTGTGATGTGTTTCCTCACCTCCTCTTGGATGTTCTTCAAATGTTCAAAATATTCTTCTGATTCAACACTACTTTTCTCTCCTTTATCCAACAACCTCAATTCCAAAGAATTTTTGGGACTACTCCCATATACAATCTAGAATGGTGATTTACCAATACTCTTGTTCATAGAATTATTATAAGAAAACTCTACTTGTGGTAAAATTAGATCCCATCCTTTTGGCTTGTCTCCAACCAAACATCTCAACAAGTTTCCCAAACTGTGATTCATAACTTCTATTTGTCCATCAACCTATGGATGATGTTATGAACTAAACTTCAACTCCATCTTCAATTTCTTCCACAATGTATGCCATAAATACCCAACAAATTTGGTATCTCAATCTGAAACTATACTCTTTGGAAGACCATGTAGTCTCATCACTTCTTTGAAAAATAACTCTGCCACATGAACAACATCACTGGTCTTCTTGCAAGGAATAAAATGTGCCATCTTTGAAAACCTGTCAACCACCACAAAAATATAATCATACCCATGTCGAGTCCTTGATAATCCAAGAAAAAAATCCATGCTGACATCCTCCCATGGCTTCTTTGGTACAAGTAATGGCTGATACAACCTTGTACACTGCTTCACTCCTTTCACCATCTAACATACCCTACAACTTTATACAAAATTCTTTACATCTTTTTACAATTGTGGCCAATAATAATTCTCAATAACCAAAGAAATAGTTTTATCTCTGCCAAAATGTCCAACCAATCCTCTACTATGCTTCTCCTTGATGACATTCTCTCTCATTGAACTTCTAGGAATGCACAACTAGCTTCCTTTGAACAACATACTATCTTGGATCATGAAATCTAACCAATTTGTTCTATCAAGTGTTACAAGTTTTGTACAAGCCTTCCATGCTTCACCAAAAATTAAGATAATTTGGATACAAAGTACTGAGTGTCTTGAACCCAACCACCTCCATCTGCATTTCTGTTAACAAAAGTTATCTTCTATTAAGAGCATTTGCAACTTTGTTAGAGTTTCCACTCCTGTGTTTCAAAACAAATGTAAAACTCTGAAAAAACTCAACCCACTTTAAATGCCTTTGGTTCAATTTTCCTTGACTATTCAAATATTGCAAAGCTTGATTAATAGTATATAAAAAAAATCCTTAGGAAGAAGATAGTGTCTCCACTTCTTCAATGCTTGAACTATAGCATAAAATTCCTGATCATAACCAAAATATTTTCTTTTTGCATCATTCAAATTCTCACTAAAATAAGCAACAAGTCTACCTTCTTGGCTCATAGTAGCTCCTATTATAGTACCACTAGTATCACAATGTACTTGAAACACCTTGTTAAAATCAAGAAGTGTTAAAACAAGTTGCTTAATAACTTTCTATTTCAATAGATTGAAATTCTTATCTACTCCTACAATCCACTTAAATTCTTTCTTATCCCCTCTCATTGTTTCAGTTAGGGGTCCAAAAATACTACTAAAAACTCTTATGAACTTTTTGTAAAAACTAGATAGTCCATAAAAAGATCTTACCTCTATCGCATTCCTTGGAGTAAGCCATTCAAGGATAGCCTTCACTTTCTCTGGGTCCATTTTTAGGCCTTCTGCTAAAACTACAAATCCCAGGTACACCAAGTCCTTCTATACAAACTACACTTCTTTAGGTTTATCAACAAATTTTCTTCCCTCAACTTATCAAACACCTTGCAAATATGGATCAAATGCTCTTGCAATGTCTTATTGAAGACCAAAATATCATCTAAGTAAACAATAAAAAACTTAACCAGAAACTCCTTTAGTACCTCATTCATGAGCCTCATGAAAGTGCTTGGTGCATTGGTTAGCCCAAAAGGCATGACTAACCACTTGTACAATCCTTCTTTTGTCTTGAAAGTAGTCTTCCACTCATCACCTTCTCTGATGTGAATCTAATGGTACCCACTCTTCAGATCTATCTTTGTGAAATACTCAACTCCACTCAAACAATCCATATTATCATCTATCCTTGGTGATGGAAATTTGTACTTGATTATGATCTTGTTGATAGTACGAGAATCTATGCACATCCTCCATTCTCCATTCTTCTTTGGTGCTAATACGATGGGTACAACACATGGACTCAGACTCTCTCTCATGAACCACTTCTACAACAACTCATGAACTTCTCTATTCAACTCTTCACTTTTTGCTAGTGTCATTCTATGTGCTTCCTTTTTTGGAAAACTAGCTTCTAGAACCAAATCCATCTAGTGACTAATCTTCGTCATTGGGGACAATCCATTAGGCACATTATTTGATACAATGTCAGGAAACTCTCCCAACATATCTGCAACTTCCACAGGTACCTCCTTTACTTCTTTTTTACTATATTTTGGAATTATAGAAAAACACATATGCTCACACTTCATACCTTTGAGAAACTCTTTTCCATGAACAAAACATATTCTGGCAGTACTACATACCTTTTCTTCTTTCTCCTTCAATGACTTCAACTTATGTTTCACTCCATCCTTGGTCAAAGTGTAGGTATTTTCTTGCCCATTATGTACAACATTCCTTTCAAACTACCACAACCTACCCAAAAAAATATGACATATGTCTATAGGTATGATATCACAAAGTACCTCATCCTGGTAGCTTCCAATCTTGAACTTCACTGAGCACTGATCATTGACCATGATCTTGTGGTCATCTTGCACCTAAGCAATACGATATGGATGCATGTGGTTCTATCTCTTTAGCTTAAACTTTGTGACCATCATTTATAACACCAAATTTTTAGTACTTCCACCATCAATTATCACATCACAACACTTATCTTCACATCTACGCCTTGTGTGAAACAAGCTCCTTCTTTGATCAGGTTCATTCTAATCACCACTCAGCAGGACTCTTCTATTAACTAGGACTTCTCCTCTTTCAACATCTTCAAAATGTGAGGATTTCACATCTTCATCAACATGTACAACTCTAGCCTAGCCTTTTTTTCTTTGATATGTCCTTCCTTGGTGTTGGGAACATTCAGACACTCTATGCCCTTCTTCTCTGCAGTGAAAACATTTCTCATGAAAGCCTCCTCTTCGAGATCCTTGTCCTCTACTTCTTTCCCTCTGATCTCTATTGTTCTAATCATGAAAATGACTAGAATTTCTTCCTCTTTGGTTTTGACTACTACTTCTAACATAATCCTTGTTCTTTTGATCATCATTACAACCTCCATAAGATTGTCTGCTAGATCTTCCACCACAACCTCTTTCGCTATTCTTATTGTCAAACTTCTTGTTTAGTTTCTCCTCAACTCTTAGGAAAAATTGTTATGCCTCCTCAATACTATTCATTCAAACTAGACTCATCTTATCCTAAATACTTGGCCTTAACCCATTAAGATAACATATCTTTTTCTCCTTATCAACTTCTGCATGGCTGGTTCTAATGAGAACTTGGTAGAACTCGTCGGTATACTCTTGAACAAGATTTTCTTGCTTGCTTCAACCCTTTCATTTTCTTTAATAGATCAAGCTCATAATCCATGGGAATGGATTGTCACTTTAGTTTAGCTATCATCCATTCCCATCTGATGATTTTGTCCTTTCTCTTTCTATTTCGCTGCAACTGAACCTCCTACCACTATATTTTCACATGTCCCTTCAGTTTTGCCTTCACAAACTTGACCCTATTAGGATCATCAATATCTTCATACTCAAAGGAATCCTCCATTTCATTTATCCAATTGATCAGCTCCCCTAGGTTAAAATTTCTCAAAAATGTGGGAACCTCAAACTTAGGTCTTTTTCTAATCTTGAGATGACCCTAAAAAGCCTCTCTTCATTTGGGTTTAGAATTGCCTTTTCTTTGACATTTTCTTATACTTTGTCCTCATCCTTTCATTCATCTCTTACAAGAAGATTTATTCCTCTACACATTTGTTATTCTAATACTTGTATTTATCTTTGGAGGGATAGGAAACCCTTAGGTGTAATACCTACAACTCTTCCACCATGCTCTCTTTGTGGAGGCAATTTTTGTGCTTTCACTAAAACCCTAGTGTAAACTGCCTCATAATTGACAATTTGTCTACACACTCTGCCCAAACCATGGTCTTGATGTGAATTTCCTCATATTTGGTGATCTGTCCACACACTCAAGAACTCTAGCTTTGATACCACTTGATGAAGGGTTCTCGCCTTAAAACTATAAACTCATAATAGAAACAAAGAAACAACAAAAAATGCAAGAAAAAAATATGGACTTCTTATTTGTGTCGCAAATGCAAAATTATAGAATTCACAAGTACAAAATGCTAACCCACATGGGTTCTTTCATTACATTAATTTGGAAGACTAAGTTGTGAACTACAACCCAGAGCTATCCTAGGAAATCTTCGGGCCTTTCTTGAATAGACAATTTTATGCCACTTGAGAAGGTTCTAGACATTAAAACTTAATACCTAAGGCTGACGGACCCTAACAATACATATAGAGTTGGCCAAATACATCTTTGATAATTATTTTAGATATTTTGGGTAGCCCAACTTTAATAGGCCATAATTCACGAACTATATATTTGATTGGCTAGTATAACCACTTTTCGAAAATGTCAGCTCTTGATCTAAATGCTGAAAACTATGTAAGTGCCCTTCTGTTGAGTTTTCAGACCTCATCCAAGCACTTTAAGGCCTCCAACTGTGATCCTACAGATTTTTATGCAAATATTTCCACCAAAAATTGACAATAACTTCTCTGATACTTAAGCTAGAGAAATGAGATATTTATGGTAGGATTATAACTCTAAAATGAACCTTCATGTAGAAAATGAGAGCATTTTGAGCTTATACAACTTTTTTATTAAAAATAGCAAGTTCCCATAAATAGTAACCACCCTCTACTAGTCCTTATTAAAATACAAAAGACTGAAAATAAAATATTTTTGGGTGATGCAAGATTGTTCTTACACACAGGATGCTCTTGCATCACCTATCAAGCCTTGTCCCACTCTACTCTTGCCATTTTTCCTTTTGTCTTGTCTCTAAAACTACCCTTGTGGTTTCTTATATAGTAGTAAGTCCCACAAAATCACCAACTGGTATTACATAAACCATGTGCTATAATACCATGTGCTACAAAACCCACTAACCCCACATTTAATATTGGACATTTAATTCTTTTTTCCAATATTAAACAATTACATCAAATATTATCATAATGTTACAATACAACTCATCAAGTATATCCCATAGGAATCTTTACATGTTGCACATCCATCTAGGTACAACATTAAATAATAAAATAAAATAATACAATATAAACAATATTATGCAATGTGTGCAACACTCATAATCTTAACAAACTAGTGTATATTTGATTTTGGTCATCTTGACTACTATACCATCTTCTATCTTATTCTTGTCCTTATGATACTTGAAATATTTGAAATTTGACAAACCTTTACTTTCTCTAATAGATTCAACTATTTCATCAACAGTTTCTGGTCTCTTTTGTACAACAACTCTAAAGCGTCTTCCTTCATTAGATTTAGTTTCCTCACTATCCTCAACCTCTTCATCATCTTTGAGAATTGACCTTCTTCTTCTTTATGTAGGTTTCTTGGCTCCCCTAGTTGATAATGTAGGTGCATCTTTCCTCTTCTGATATGTCTTCATTTGTGTTTGAGTTGGCTTGGTAATTCTAACTATACCCTTTTTCAATGGTGGTGTAATATTTGAGCTTCTTGGGTCCTTGATCTTGTATTCTTTGAACTCATGGGGGTAGCCAAAGGTCTTTTCTTACCTTTCTTTGTCTATGCTTCAACAAAAAAAATTATGTTGCCTTGTCATCTTATCTAGTAACATCTTCTCTTGTTCCCTCTTTAATCATCAAGGGTTGATTAACTTTAATTGCATTGAGTGCACTTTCCAAAGTTTCAATCATTTTCTTGGTTTTCTTCTTAATCTTGAGAGCCACAATACCCATTTTGATCTTCTCTTCAACATGTTTATATGTCTAAAATGGTTGGGCGGTCTTATCAACTAAATCATTCAGTAAAGATTCTATAGCCTTGGTGACTTGATCTATGTTTATCTCAAAATCCATGGGTTCAAGCCATGTAACCCTAGGATTCACTATTTTCACAAGTGTATTGTTAGTATCAACAAGAAAGAAAATATCATCATGATATTTGTCAACTATCTATAGAGATATCTTGTACCTTTGATTCATTTTCCCCTTGAAAATTTCAAAATATTCATTCATAACACTTACAAAATTGTTACCTAACTATTGTACAAACTCATTTATTTGATAAATAATAGGAATATCTGTCCTCCAATTCACTTGACCAATTGATGGGAAATAATTTTGCATATAAAATAAAATGCATACTAGTAATAAAACAAATTTGCATATATTTTTCCTTGCAACCCTTATCGTCATCATATTCTCAGCAAATTGCCTCAGTTGTAGCTCAACTAAGTCATATTTATGAACTTTCTTCACAATCTTATATCTTGAATCAACAACTACACATGACACATTGTTGGGTCTACTCAAATAAAATATTTTGTATGCAATGCCATAAATGAAATTTTTTGTTTTAGAATCTCCTATAATGGAAATCTTTAAACCATGTCCATCCAGCTAAGCTTGGGTATTAGCTTCAATTTGACTTTGAGGCTATACAAATGGATTTCACCTTTTTTTGTAGATAACCTATGACCATATGAATTAAATCCTATGTAATTTTGATTGGTTCATCTAGCCATATGTGCATGTCTTAGACCCTTCTCAACACCACACATATCCGGTTTACTTTAAATACTTTCTAGAAATATAGGGCATGGATGAGACCCTTTGTCTTCAAATGTTTGTGCTCCTCATTTGGTTTCCTAAGAATGCACAATTTATCATAAATCTCATGTAATTTGTGATCTCCAACTTCTATAATTTTGCAATTATAAAATGAATAGATATTATTTACTAGTAAAACTCTAGGTGGAATCGACAATAATGTACCCACCTTGTCAGTTTGTGTTGCAACTTTAGGATGTTATTTTTATTTCAGCTCTTCGCATACTTCATTTCAAATCAATTTTAGTGAATTTACATTTATTTTTCATCTTCATGGTTGTAGAACTTGAAGCCATTATCATGGGTTAGGTTTTTGATAATTAAACACTCACTGTAATGCCCCGCCCGGAGTTCCTTGGAAACAAGGATGAAATAAAAGCCAAATTTTTTTTTTTAAAGTATGAATGCACATGACAACATCATACAGGGATCACAATGATCACAATGGAAGACTTCACCACAATCCTGACAACCAACAGATCTCTGAACACCACTACCAACTGACACATGCGAACAAAAGCCAACAACCATCAAAACAAGGTAAGGGCTCAAGAAATGACCACTCAACAAAAAAACACCAAGTTGGGGTAAAATTCAGAATCCTGAAATATGGCTAAGCTTGAAATCCTGAAGCCCTAAAAATTGGCTAAGTCTGGATTTCTGAAGCCTTAAAATTTTCTAGAATCCTTAACTTATCTCTGAGAGGTTTGAAACCTATCTCTAAATATTTGTCACATATATTAAAATATATCTTAAGTATAAGAAATTAAATAGAAGTCAACTTATACTTAAATGATATATTTTAAACCCCAAGAGATTAAAACAGAAACACAAAAACTAGATTTAAAGAGAAACTAACATAATTCAAAATGCAACAACATAGGGTTGAAGAACACCCAAAATGGTAGCCAAATCAACCCTCAAAAAGTTTGGAACATGATGAAAAGTGCCCGCTGACTGGTCGCGTAGGTTTTTACAAAAAAATTGTGCGACACTTCTTACTAAGGGAGGGCAAAACTTCTCCTTACAGCATGCGACACTTTATCAGTGTCGTACGACATTTCTCAAGAAGGCATGTGACACTCTTCCAGTGTCGTATGACATTTCTCAAGAAGGCTTGTGATACTTTATAGTATCATACAACACAGTTTGCATGGGCATGTTATACATTTTTAATGTCGCACCATGCTGAACAAATGTCGTCCAAAGAACACGAAAACACTTCAAGAAACACAAAAGACCAACAACTGACCAAAATAGAGCAAAGAACCTCCACACTAGGGAGTATCGGATCCACAAAGGCTCAAGGAATGAACACTCGAGTGCAAGAACAACACAAAATGAAGAACATCTATCCATCTAAACTACAACAACAAAGAACATACTGAAATAAACATTGAAGAGAACAAAAGCAACATCACAATGTATAGAAATACATCTCAAGAACAAAATAACCAAACTAAGTACGCAGATCCTCCCATCCATCAATAGCATCATAAGACCATCATGGGTCCTAGCCATCCCCCATGTGTAACATCCCAAGCCACTGACCATATCATTGGTATTGTCGTAATAGGGACGTCACTGCTAAAAACATGCACAATATCAGCATAAAGAAATCTAACATGCTAGTGATAACACATAAGACAATCCTACAGTAGATAACATCACCTATCACATGCTAAACAACAGTAAGAAACATATATACTACTAAATCAAATAACATCATCTAATCATATGCTAAACATCATGATAAGGGAATGCATCAAATAAACTAACATCATCTAAACATGATATACAAGCATCTCAATGAAAGCACAAATCACAAGAAAGCATACTCTAGAACTTGAAGTATCAAGTGAAGATTGTCTCTATTCACTGATCCCTAGTAGTGGTGAAGGTAGCTATGCCTCCCAACCACATGGCACCCATAGGTCCACACCCACCATGCTGATGGAGATAATGATCCAACCACAAACACACATAAAGTACAACATCCAAGGCTAACACTCACGTTAGATAGTATGATGGCTGCAACCAAGAACCTAAGACAATGCAAGGAGTATAGGTCCTAGTCAGACACTCAAAAGGCTACTAAGTAAGGGCTGACATCATGGAGAGTTGCTTGGCATCGACAAGCCCAAGCTCAGATCACATGTGGAAACTCTTGCAAGGTACTTCCCTCTTGAGGTACTCCCTTGGAACCATCACATGAAGTTTTATTATCTTAAGTTTTATTACCATTCACACATTTTCTTTAGTTATCACTTAATCAAGCTCCTCTCAGCCATACCCATGGCGTCATGATCACCAGGTTGCGAGATAGAAGCCCCCTCCATATGCTACCCTACCCTACCCATGCTCATCCTACGAAAAGTACCTGTGGGCATGCATACTCCCATCCCAACCTCAATGATCATAACTTTCGGCAAATCCACAAAAGATCGGGCCTCACAAGTCAACCAACAAATGTATGTGCATGTACTCATGTGTGGCGCACCACCATCACAAAGATCATAACACAAGGACAGGAATAAGAACACAATGCAAAACAAAATACCCAATCGAAAGCAACTCAAGAGGATGGATTCTACACGAATCCCAAAGCTAATAAAACCATACATCATAAAATCACTCAATCGGCCTCAATCTGAGAGTATGGATTCTACAAGAATCCCAATGATGTAACAAGACCAAAAGTCATGAACTTACTCAATCGGCCTAAATCCAAGAGTATGGATTCTACACGAATCCTAGTGTCCATGAAACAAAGCAAAGGTCCAAAAGAAACCATAACAACAGGTATAAAATCACTCAACCGAACACAACGTCGGGAGTACGGATGTAACACACATCCCAATGCCACATAAAAGTGCAAAAGTGGTCTGACTGATATCCAAATGGATCATCCAAGTCCACAACCCACATTGTGCCAAGAAAACTTGAGAAAAAAAGGTGGCACGTAAAATGAGGTAAAAACCCTAAATTTTAGAAAAATTCTAAAATTAAAACCCATTTGGCCTTTGGGTTCAAAAACCCCAAAAATCCAAAAATAAAAACAATCAGACATCGTATGCAAAAATGGCCAGCATAACGGCCCAAAAACCCAAACCCTCATCCCAAAAAATAGGGAAATGTTCATACCTTCCCAACTGAGTAGAACTAGCATACAAAATCGGAGGGGAACACTAGTTCTCAGCCTCCAAACAAATGGCTACCAAAAATAGAAGCAGAAATGGAGCAGAAACATAAAACAGGAAAGCCCTACCTCGCAGCCAAAAGGGCAAAACAAGAATCTGAACCATAAAATAAATATCTCGCAGAAGTAGCTGAAAATTGCGGCAATCCAAGGTTTCCCCAAGCTGAATCCAATAAGCTCAACCTCGCGACGATCCCACACCCGTAGCTCCCACAACGAACAAAACATTAAATCCTCATGAAGAGGATTTTGGGTTTTACTCTCCAACTTTAAAATTTGAAAGTGAGAAGTGAAGAATTAAATTCCTTTTTGGATACTTATTAACTTTTTAGGTGAATAATCGATTAGGGCATTTAACCAGCCAATCTAGTTAAACCTCGAATCCATCCAAATGAAAACAAGCTATTCCTATAAATAGGAATTCATCTATGGAAAAGCTGCCAAAAATTAAAATAAATCAATTAAAAAGCCCAAAAACCCAAAAACACATAAATCTCCTTAATAACTTTTGCGACAATGTGAACCTCTAAATGCACAGACACGTTTACTGGTCTAATCACATAATGCAAATGAGTTTGGATTTAATAATCACCGAAAGGTTTAATTTAAACATTTTAGTAAAGGATATGTTGACCATATAAGGATGAAATTAGTAAAATATGAATGGCTGAATCACTAACTCCATGTGCCACTACCAGGGATATAAATCCTGCACACTAAACAACATGATCAAGTGAAATTGCATATAATAACATAGCTGAAGCAATAAATGCATTAAATCACCTAATTTAACCATTTAATTAATTATATTAAAATAATCTATTTACATCACTCACATTCGCATAAAGCATAACAATGCAAAAATGAAGTAAATAACCATAGCATTAAATCCATCACATAACATAATTAGAGGTATGTCCAAAAACTAGATAACTAGATATCATCATAAAACACACTGTCATCTCAAAATGGCATTGTCATGCAATATGATTAACTGAACATCATATTAGTCTAAAATCTATGATACTGAAATCAAGGTGTAACATCTGACCCTTAGGTCCTCTCAAATATAAAGCATCACATAAGAACAGATATCTCTCAAATCAAAATATAACAAGGTAAATGTTTGCAACACATAACCAAATAATCCCACATGAATAATCCATTTCTAATTACTTAAGCATTTAATAATGATTGATTATAGAATCAACAAAAAGACACTTATAACACATAAGCAAACATAGTCATAAACATGACTAACCACTGCTACAGGAACCTAGTCCAGTGTAGCATGGTAATAGAACATAGTGCAATCTCTGCACACATCTCAGGGTAATCACAGAACAACCTCATGATACCACATTGATCTTGGTAACCACTAGCACAAACCTCAGTGAACCAAAAATCACAACATAATCTCATGGATCAGTCAAAAGCATAAACAAAGCAACTGATATAGAAACATAAATCCAAACACCTTGATGGTGTAGATGACTCAGGGTCACAATCATGATCCCATCACAACAAAAGATCAACAAGGTTGCATCCATCAGGATGACTTATAGAAGTCAAATGGGAGAGGCACTACACTCACACTTTTCTTGTAATTTTACACCAAATTTTTCTTTCACACTTTGATTCTTCAACAAATTCACACACATAATCTTTTGAATTCAATTGCACTCATAGACAACTCAAATTCTCTCTTCATTCTTCACAAATGCAAGTTAACCAAATGAATTGGTTTTCCCCTTTTTATACAAGAAGTTTCTTTTAATGTGCATTGGGGCATAATATATAGCTCATACCTCATACTCGGTTACCATAGATAACTCAATTATGCTTTAACTTCATCTCTTTCTTGGTTAACCTAAAACTTGGTTACCACACAAAATCTATCAACAACTTAACTTGCTTAGTCAACACTATACCATTCGTTACCAACCATCTAAGTGTATCTTGGTAACTTTTTTAGCTTCTAAACTTCATGAATTGTTCTTGTGCATCATTCATCATATAGATATGGACTTTGTTTAGTTGAACATTTGGAACTAATGTAAAATATATCAATAACAATACAATTCCATACCTTCTTCTAAGGTTTAGTTGGAAGTAGAGGTTTCATCTAATCCATTTCATATTTCATTCTCTTATGTCTTCCTTATCCACTTCTTGTACATTTGTTCATGAACTTCATCCTTATCGACTTTCTCTTTACCTTTTGGATCTTCCTCATCAGGTGTTGACACTTGGTACCTGCATTTCTTGCTTAAGTGACCAACCTTGTGGTCATGATAACATGTTATTATAGGATTTCTCCACTTTTCATCCAAAGTGAAGTCTCATGCAATTAGCATAAATATGACCATACTTTCAAAATATAGTACAAGAATACCATGTATTGTGATCCTAATTGATTGTATTACCTCTCTTTCTTGATGTCCAATTAGACTTCATCTGTGATCTACAATCTTGTGACTTCTATCCAAACTTATTGCAAGTATAGTAGTAACCATTAAATTCTTGAACTTGGATCTTCATTCATATGATTTTTGACTATACTTATTGCAATGATAATAATAACCATCGAAATTGGGAGTAACATTGGACTTACCATTTTTTCTCTTGTAAACATTTGTTGTGTGTCCAAGCTTTCCATAGTGATAGCAAGTATGATTCTTTGACTTCAAATTTGTGTACATATTCCTTTTTTCAGCTTACTTTGAAGTTTTTTCTTGCTTGGTAGTATAATTCTTGGTTTATCCCATTCCATATGTATCTCTCAGTCACCTCTATCCTCTAAGTTGTTCATCTAGAATCTTGATACTTTCATCTAATCTCTTAAGTCTCTAATTTGTTTGTTTCTCATATTTTAGTTCACTATTCAACTTTTCATTTTTTTTTGTCAATTAAATAATCTCTTCCATCTTCCTAAAAACCTCATTATTTGCACCAACTAACTAATTTACCATATCTTAATGGTTCTTAGTTAGCCTAGTGATTTCTTCATGCTTCACATCTAGTCTTGTAGTGATTTTTCTCTTATCTTCCTCAATCATTCTTTTCTCATCTTCATGTTTTCTCCTTTTATCCATTACCTCACACATTCTAGTATATTGTATTTCTTTCTCTCCTTTTAGTGATTTTATTTTCTCGGTAAGGCTGTGATTTTTCACCATTAAATAAGATATGGAAACATCAGATTCATCATACATGTTTCCATTATATAGTTCTTCAATCAATTCTTCCTGATAAGTTGTTTCATTCATTTGTTTAGCAACTTATTTCCTTCTATTTAGTGACTATTTTGGTTTATCTTTCATCTCATTGATTTGGTTCATGACCATCCTTAACTCTAGTTTTAGATTCTCAATGGTTTTGTCAAGCTTGTACACCTCCATGATTCAGATCTTTTCTCTCAGGTGGTAAAAGCCTCAATAAGAGAACTGACCTTTGATACCAATTGCTTGAATATTAGGAAAGGTAGGATGCTGAGATGGCGGAGGGGGGGTTGAATCCGTATCCTCCTAGACTTTTAATCTTAAACAAATTCAACAATTTCCTTTTTCTTTTGCAACTCAGTAATCACATACCATTTACCATAATACTTTATAAATGAAATTAACTTAACTAATCAAACATGCATTAACCATAAACTCATAAACATAAAATCATAACACACAACACAAGTTTTTGGTCATGGAAAAACCCTTGATCAGAGGTAAACTATGATGGGGATGGTACCCATAGATCTATCATTATTATAGTAAGATGATGCTTTTTTAGGGGTACAATTTTTTTTCACTTCTAGTGACTTACTTTGTTAAGAGTAGACATTTAGATCTGCTAAGATCTACTTGCTTCAAGGATTTTACAATACTATTCTAAGTTTGTACTAGGTTAAGAGATTTACATAAAGACTATTAGGTCTACCATCTTCAAGGATTTAGAATGCTACAATAATTAGAGAGTAGCAAAAAATGATCTGTATAAAAGAAATTTACTTTGTTTGATCATATCTATCTTCTACACAACTATTTGTCATAGGTAAAGACTGATTTTTAATTCCTCTTTACACGGCTTGAATCTTTGACCTCTGATATTCTCAACATTTTCTTCTATCATAAACACTTATTTATTGCTTCAAAAATCCTCTCAAAAACATTATAAATTTTTCTAGTTGGATCCTTTTATAGTTATTTTTACCCCTTCAATCTCTAACCTAATTAGGGTTCAAGAACTCTCTAGAATGTATCATTGATCAAAATCAATAATTTAGAATAATTCTCATTCCACACTTTTCCTTTCCACATTTTCATGGTCATTTATGCCTTTAAATCATATAACAATCAAATCAAATTCTCTAAGAAATATTTTCAAATATTTGCATTGAACTAGGAAAATAATATTTGCCTCTTAATATGATCATTTCACATCAAATTTTGTGCCAAATCAAACTTGTATGTAGCATTTGTTTCACTTGGTAAATACTTTGTTTTGTATGTTATCACTTGGTAGTTTCCTTGCTCAATTACATATGTCTAGCTTGGTGATCTCTTGTTTGGATCGATGAGGTCTTTTGCTTGACAAGTATAGAATAGCCTAGGGAGTACTAAGCTTGGTAATAACTATACACTTATCCTTCTCCTTCTTTATTGCTTGGGTAGTATAGTGACAATGACTCAATTACCATGTTCACCAACTAACATATTCACTTTATCTGTACTCTTTTTGACACTAATTAACAACATGATTATGTATGGGACTAATAATAACTTCAACTACATCATTCATTTTTGGAGTCTTCATGTATTCTATCCAAGTTTTCCAAATGTTTCAAAATGTTTTCAATTTCTTATTGGTATGCTTGATTGCAGAAGTTCCTTCTATTGGTGTTTTGAAACATCACAGTTTCAAATTACCCTGATGAGAATAGAATACATCTAGGGGAAACTACTTCCCATTTGCAACATATCCTTTCAGACACTAGGATGACTATAGGGCTAGACCCTTCTTCTACTTCAAGGTTTGCAAAACCTAGGTGAGTGGACCTATTAGATTCTTCATATGGTACTAGTGTTCCAAAAAAGAATACAACTAAATCTAAAACAAAGTAGATTAGAACCCTTATATCTTCTATACTTATGCAAAGATCATTGACATGAAATAGCTAATAACATGGCCTAAGAAATTGATAAGCTAAGTGAGGTCATCCTTTCAGATCTTAAATGAAAAGGGAAATGGATGATTATAATGTTGATTTCAGCAAATACCCAAATATGCAACAGTAAGAACAAGTTGATCTTGTACCTGATCAGTGCCTTATCTATTGGGTAGTTCCACAAATAACACACATAAATCTATGATATTAGTGACATATTCCATACATCAATATATCAGATATATCCTATCAATTTTTGAATCAAACATTAGTGTTCATAAATACCTCATTCTAATGATATATCCTTCTCAAATAACTAGCAACCCTATCAAATACATCAAGCATTTACTTGGATCTTTGTTCCAACAACAAAACATACCAGACATACAACCTTTAGGGGATGCAAATAGGTCTGAGTTCTTTCTTCCTAAACCACAAAACATTATAGATTTCAAAGATAGGAGATGAGAATCATAATGAAACTAAGAAGATTCTTGCTCATTGTATTCATTTCTTTGAAACTATACATTCAAGATATATGCAAATAAATCTTGAAACCACTAAATAGGTCAGAGCTATCTATATTAGCTTAACTATTTCTATTCATACAAGAGAAATATGTTGAAGAGTGTGGTGGAATCACAACTTTGGATCCAACAATGTGATCTCATAAACAAACTGGAACCAACCCCTACAATGGATGTGAAAGAGAAAGATATAGGAAAAGAATGAAATCTCAGATCTGATCTAGAAGTGACATATGTCCACTTGAATCTTCATTCCCTTCTATTGCAAAGCATCTCTCATCTTTTTATAACCAAAATCAAAACAAAATCTCATCATTTGTAACAAACTTGAAATTATCTCCTCTAACTGATGATAAACCCTATTCTGAAAAGAACCATTAGATACCCTTCTTAAATGATGACAATCCATCCATTAAACTAACTTGGAGGTGAAAAAATCCACCCCTAACTACATTCATACTACCTCTGACATTCATCCAATTCACCATTTCATCAGAAATCAAATTTGAACTATCCTAACTAAACAAGGTTGAAAAATTGATACTTGAGAAAAAACCTTTTATAGCTTGAGTAGGTGGCTTCTAATGCAAAACAACACAAAAAAGGAAAATTCTCTCTCATGGTTCCGACGATATATAATAGTCATATATCAGCACATCGAAAATGCCATGAATCTTCATTTGGAAATCATGTTCATGGTTTGGTTTTAAAATCTACATATTCTTACAAAAATTTAAATCTCCTCTAAAGTTCAAACTTTAGGTTATAATCTTAAAAGATTTAAAATGATGTACATTGAAAACTAGAAAGAAATAATAAAATGTATTATTTCCTAAACCCAAAAATTTCCCTCCATTTATGCATTTTAGGTCAACTACTTTGACCAGGCTTGACACGTGACAACCTGTGATTAGTTTATCATCTACCCCATCACCTACCACTAGATGCCACATGGCACACTCTGATTGGTCCATTGGTCGCTTGACATGCTACCACATGGCGGCTTCTCATTGGATGTCCTACCACTTAGTCATCGCCATGTCATCTCCTATCGGGTGCTTGCCACCTCATTGCCACATGGTACTTTGCAATTCATTAGAAGCCTGCCCATGCCATGTCAACACTGTTTGGGGCCTACTACCACATGTTGGGTAGGTGCTTTCTTGCATGCATAGTTAGCAACTACCACATTGCCGCAGGAATGTGCCTTTGCTATACCTATCCTATTCTGCCACGTTGGCACCTTGATTTCTGTGCCACATTCAAAATCCTCTACCACATGTCATTCTACAATTTTTTGTTCTCATATTACCACTTGGCACATTTTTTTTGGTCCAGATCGACATCATCATACAATCACTGTGCCACATCAATGCATTCATTCAAAATGTCTGTACGTCTTCCTCTAGTTGCCTGGGTGGGCCTGTGCACAACTTGCCTCCTTGAAAAGGAATCATGTTTTTAAGAAACTTACAATATGAGTGTTGAGTTATTTAAACACTAGAAAATTTTGTAGCCTGCTCAATGTGGGATAAAACTTTTACCTTCTAGCTAACTGATTGTGAGCTTTCATGGTGTCTTACACCTTCCAAACAAAAACTTTATACTTTGAAAATAAATTGGGCACATCTATAGATGAATAGAAAGGAAATGTTGTAAACTAAAAGCCATGCCTAGACCTTTCCAAGTTGTGGTCTTTTTTCTCTCTTTGGCTTGTAGTTGATTTTCTCTATGTGTGCCCTGTTATGGAGCTCTCCTTCCTTGCTCTTCCTCACAACATAGCCATGGTTAAAAGAATACATATATATAACATGTCATAGGATCCATTCCAAGGTCCATGCACATGCACAAAGAAAAGAAAAATGTTCACCTCATCAATGCTCATCTCCCTTAATAGGTATTATGAAGATTATGGTCTTTCTTTTTGACATATTCAAACTAGTGGCAGATCAATGGTGACAGATCTAGGAGTCTTCTTTCTAGTGGACACCTCTTCTCTCTACCCTCCCACATCAATCAAGACTTGGGTGAAAAGAACAGGCTCCCAAACCTCCAAACTTCATTTCCTCCTTCCAAAATGATGCTTGACTTTGTTCTTAAAATGGTGAGTTTGTTATCCAAGCATTTTTGAGGAATCACACTCTTCCTCATGCATTGGCTACTTTTGAACATGAATATGTCGACAATTTGAATGCCTCTTATTTTTGTAGGTGAATAAATAGATTCACTTCCTCACTACCAAATCTCTTCAAACAACAACTCCTTTACTAAGTGATGGCCCTCCATTCGAATGGTATCCAAAACCACACTTACCTTTACCATTTTACACTCAAATCAATCTCTCACTCTAGCAATCACATTTCTATGCACATTAGGGAAGAAATTTTTCTGATGGAGACTTATGATTCAAATTTACTATATACTCTAAGAGAATTTTAAGCAATCAGACACCTACAATAGATAACACTTTATATAATCACTCAATTACTTAAAGCATAAGTTTATGAATGAAGACATGGGAACCCTTTTGACTAGTCAATTCAAAAATGTCATCATGTTCTAATGCACAAGTCTAGAAAAAAATAATAATGAAAATCCCTCGTGCTCAGAGTCCATGAGAAAAACCACATGGTACCTTTCTTTGAATATAATCCATCAATCTTCAGATATGTAAAAGATGTCCGACTACTTTGTAAGAAATGCCCATATTTATCACTGAGTCTACAACTTTTTAATCTCATGACATTCAAAAATAGGATGTTTCATTTTGCTTCTTTGATTAAATGCTTGTGCCAAGTTCCTCTTTTATTTAATTGGATCATTAATGTTTTGTACATCTTGATATGAAATCATGGCATCTCATCAAATTTAAGGGAATGAGTCAGGTCCCAAAGTGGGTTTGACTAAAAAATAATATCAAACTAAAACATCTAAAATCTCAAATTGATCCAATGAAATTTGACATTGATTAAAAACCATTGAACCATCCATTAAAACTTATTTTAACTCTTTTTTTTTCTGATTGCCAATTCATGCCAAGGGGTCCTTTGATTGGCCTTAAAAATTGACAAAAACACTTGATTGAGCTCTAAAATTAGACACACTGATTCTTTGTTCAACAATCTCTTACTCTGTTAGATCTCACCTTATGAAGGCTTTTTGGTCAGAAGATATTGACTGTCAAAGTTGCTCTCTCAGAACTACCTGCAAGCAAACATGTTAGAAAACCATAAATCACATTCGGTTTTGGCTTTAGAAAGAGGTCAAACTGACACTTGAGGGTGCAAAAACTGGGAAATTGGTTCATGATCATGAGGAGAATATAATTATGTGATTTGGGCTCATGAAGAATAACATGGAAAAAATGGAAAGTAGTCAAAGTGAGCTACTTTTATTTGCAGAACTGGAAAGAATGGCATAAAAGCATTTTTTACAAATGGAATGGAGCTGGGAAAGTGTGCAGATAGATTCATGAAAACTTGCAAACTGGCACACTTAAATAATTTTCAAAGTAAAGTAAATGGTTCAATCCATTTGATTTTACCTATCATAAATTTAGAGTTATGACATCCCAAATAGGGGTACCGATTAATCTGCATTTCTTGACACCAGTAAAACTTTAGAAATTCAATTTGGAATCATGTTCAAGAACTGATCAAATGAATTTTTCATAAGCTCAAAACTGAAACCTAATAATTCTCTAACCTCTAGAATGTAATGCAAAAGTAATTTGATCATTTTAGTCAATTGGGTCAAAGGTATAACAGGTCAAACAGGGCCTCCCAGAATTATGAACAATTTACATTAGCACAACAATAAACAACTAACTTTGAGGGATTCAAAACCTAGTCAAAATATGTCAAAATGACTTGAAATATGAAACATATGTTTTTTGAAATGGATTTTAAGTACTCCCATAGTGGTGAGTCATGAAAAATTACTGGGTGCAAGATATTTAAATGCAAACTAGGCTTCCTGTCGCTATTTGACACTTTAGCAAAAATGCAAATTTGGACAATGCTCAAAATAAAACTTCACAAAATGACTCTGAATGGAAGTTTAACTTTATGTAACACATGGATATGATGAATGCAAGGTTTTAGAAACATTAAACATATCTTAGGCCTCAAAAGGACAACTGGGTAATTATGCATTAAAATGCACTCAAAAGGATCAAAAGCTTGGAATGGTACTCAAATTGGAAAAGCAATTTTTAGTCCCAACACCTTCTTCATCATACCTTCTTCATGTCTTACCTCTTTCATCCAGTCAATTGATTCCTTAGTTGATTCTCCTTCCAAAATGTGAAAAATCTCATTATTATCTTTCATCTTAATTTTCTCTTCTGATTGCAAAAATATACAAGAAAGAGCATTTGTGAAAACTCCAACTTACTTCATTGAAACTATCTAGATGTATATTCCACTACTTCCTATAATCCTTCCCCACCAACTTGACAGATTTAGATAAATTGACTAGAAAATTAATATTCTCAAATTAAAAAAGGTGTAGTTTTCCAATAACTTCCTGACACTTGTCTTCTTTATTATTTTCAAAGTTGGGATAAAGTAGTCCTACATGAGCATGACCTTCTCGATTCTAGTATTATCTTCATTCAAAATCATATTATTCAATCTTTATATTTCTTTTACAATATCTTGGTGGAACAAAAAAAAAACCTTTATCATCTCCTCTTTCAATTGTTTTCGATCCTACTTCCATTATTTGTAGGCTTTCAAAAATGGGTTGATGTGTGAGGCATACTTGTAGGCTTTGAATGTGGTCTTTAAGTTTGTGACTTGGTTGGAAGAGTTAATTAGACCAATTTAATTAAGAATGAAATAAATCAAATCTTCAAATCTTCCCAAGTCTTCATTCTTATTTTATCGTCATGTATCCTCTGAAAGATAGAAGTGACAACTAACCCCATCAAAGTCTTTACTCCTCCTCTAGGTATCCCCAATTTGAGTATTTCCAATCAAATAATCTTCTAGGACCATGTATTCTATTGGTTATACATATAAATGATTTAACTTCTTGAGCTTTCCAATATCCCCTCTTATCTTAAAATTCATATGATATCCATTGCATTTTCCTCTAACTAGGCTCTTCTTTTTGAAAAGAAATTCCCATTTATGATATGTCTTGATTCTAAAGTTATTTATATGTCCTATTTGGTGGTTGAACAAAATTGTTTAACCACATAGGTGCATAATATGATGTAAGGGGTTGATACGTTTATATTTGAAACAAGGCTTTTTCTATCCTTCTTTTTATGAGGACAATATTTGATGTGGTAGAGGTGTGGTGACATGATTATAGTTATGGTAGCATAATTAGAAGGAGAAGATGCTTCTTGATGCTCTTCTTTTTATTTAGATTTAACTTCCTTCTTCTATTCCTATTTTGTCTTGCCTTATTTCTCCTCTTTATTTATTTCTTCTTCTTCAACATGTTCCTTCACTTTACAAATATTTATTCACTTACACCTAATGGAGTTTCTTGTGGAATATTGTCCACCATAATATTTATAGGAATCTCTCAACCTTTACACTCATCCTGGTTGAGATCTAGATTTTTATCATATCCTATATTAACATTTCTTCTTGATTATGCTCTACAAGGAACACTTGAACTGATTGCTTCATTTCTATGAGATCAAGAAAATGAAATATAAATAAGTCATAATTCCCAAGAGGAACCAATTTTCTCTTTCCTTTTTCCTTATTTTGCAACTAAATCTAACATGTGTGATTCTTAGGCAATACATTCTACTTAATTAGTTGTTCTAATTGATCCATACTTTAGAGAGGAAGCTCTGATAAGTTTTTTTTTGAATAAAAAACTCCCAAGTTAAGAGTTTGAGTTATAATAGTAGTTTTCCTAGTCAATTTCCTTTTTTAAGAACCAAAGATTGTGCTATGTATTTTTCTTCTTTATCATCCTTTGGTAACTCTATAAGTATAAGATTTGATGGAGAAGCCTTATTATTTTGTATACCATATCTCTAGTGGTAGAAGAAATTATTTTCTAGCTAATTTTGACCATAAAAGGTGACATCCCCTATCTAGCATAAAATTAAGGATCATCCATCATTACTATAGAAGTATAAGCAATTATTTCAATGACATCTACATAAGGTGATGGAATACTAGTAGAAGAGATCACTTCTTCTGCCTGAAATTTTTTCCTTCTACATTGAATCGACGCTATATTGGCAACTAGTCTAGTATGTCTAGAGGTGTCTTCTAGCATAGAAGTAGATGCGACTTGATTGAATGAGAACATTTTATTCTCTATAGAAGTACTTGGATTAGCCAATCTTGTGTACATTTGAGAACATGACTTTATTTAAATTTTATATGCTCTTTTCTATCCTCAAGTATATCAACATTGTGAATAGGTTGATAGAAAATCTATCTTCATTGTACATGGGTAGAAGTATCTCATTAGGGTCCCTATTCCTATTTTCATCATGTTCATACATTCCTAGGGAATCTAGGCCTAAATCTATGTCAATTCTATAATAATCCTTAACCAAGGCACTACCACAAATATATTGAAAAATCTACATCTAGAAGAATGTCATGCAGGAAGTAAGATGGAGATGCACTACTAAAATTCCATGTAAGATTTAGGTTTTGTAAATGTGTATTTTGTCTATAGCTTTAATTTTTTAGTATTTAGAGTTAAAATTTGAAGGTTGTCTATTCATATATTTTATACTTTCGGAAAAAACCTAAGATTGGGAAAGGCAAAGAAACTAAAAAATAGACTACATCTATTTTTAGAAACCCAAGCTTTCCCGACAAATATCATGATAATTATAATCCTAGGATCAATGATATTTTTACATCAAAATTTATATATAATTTTGAGAATAAGACCTTAGAAATACTAAACCAAAACCAAATATTATATTAAATCAATGGTTGTATGGTATATTAGATTAGGTTGCATGTTGTTACCTAAGGTTTTTCCTTGCCCAAAACTTATAATGGTCTATAAGAAAAATTATAATGAAAATAAAAAGATAAGAATTTAAAAATATAGTGAGAAGTACTATTACACATTAGTATAGAAGAACTTGGAAGTTTTTTAGGGTTTTTAGTAGAAGGTTTTTAAGAAAATTGCATTGACCTTGAAAGATTAGTAGGTGCCTAAAAAGAAAGCACTCAACAAGAATAAAGTACCATTTTTTCTCAATTTTAGAAAACATAACCAAATTCTTGCACAATCACAAGCCTCCTTATAAAATTTTATCATTCAAAATCTAGGCACAAGGCACTATTTCCATGCTATCTTTTTTTCGTTGAATGGTTAGTAAAGTGGAAGTGGGTGAAAACCTCCTTGAGATGGTATATAGAATACATTGTGCTAATCCACTTTTAAAATATATATTTCTTGAGCATGTTGAGAAATCCATGTAGAAACCATTCACAAATGCCATGGATGAGAGAATGTAGACAAGAAATATAAGTTCACCACAAAGAGCTCTCAAGAATTTGAATAGTAAACTTGCAGCATAACAATACTCAAGAGTGTGGATCCTTTGAGGGGGAAGCTTTCTCCCTTTTAAATTTGTATGAATGGTAGATATCAAGATGAAGATGGTGGATGATCTATGGTGGAATTAAAAAATAGGAGTGATCCATGTGCACACACAAGTCAACCAATAGAATATAAGTTGATTTCCCACATAAGACAAAAGTCTCAAAAGCCTTTTCCATTAATTGCAAAATAGAAAAAGGACTTTATGTGTGCACTTTAAGTGGGTTAGAAGAATGGGGTCTTTTATTTAATTAAAAGGGGACATGTTCTTTTAATCAAATAAAAAACTTAGAATAGCATAGTCAAACTATAGGTTATAATAATATTAATTAATTATTAGCAATTTGGTCTAGGTAAGTGATTAATTAATTTAACCAAAATGCTAAGAAGGGGGTTAATAGCCTAGATGAGCATTTTTAGGTGATTACATTTTCCCCTCTTTGACTAATGTGTGATCAATCTAGGAACACATTATGTCAAAGAAAATAGAAGCCAAGTAGTCAATGATATATATAGATATTTGATTTTGAAGATTGAAATGCAGAAAGAGCTATAAAATCCTAAATGTACAGTCTAATAGTGATAGTACTGAACACTAGGAGAAAAATGATGTCCAAATTCAAGAAGAATGCTAACACCTAGTGAAGAAAATAGATCAAGAGCAAATGAAAAGATCAAACATATGCTCCTAGGAAATAGATAGTTGTAGCAAGCAATGATAGAGTATTTCTACCCCTCGAGATCAAAATAAAAATGAGGTAAGGGGATGTAGAAACAAGCACAATATGAGAAAATTGAGATATAGCAGTGTCCAAGATGACAGATAGATGATTAGAACCAAAGAGTGACTATTGAGGAATGATAGAATGCCCCAGTTTGACTAGATTTGACCACGAAGGATACAACATAAAAATGAGGTCAAATTGAGTAGAAAAATGATTATAGACATAAGAGGGTGAATTTGAGTAAACATAAAGCATGGAAATGATGAATACATGAAGGAATGAAGATGACCCAATGATGATTCAGAGATTAGACCTTACAAGGTTAGCTAACTGCTCAGAAGAAGGTAGAATTTTAAAATGCAAATTTGACTATCAAGATGAACTTAGATTTCAATTTTACTCCCAAAAATGGATCTAGCACATCAAAATTAGCCAAGGGTGCAATTTTTGTGGAATTCTAAGGAGCTTAAAAATTAAGTCAAAATGAGGTTGGAGGCTATAAAAGGGGTCCAAGTGTCATTTTCAAATTCATTTATCTTTTTTGATTTTTGAGAGCTTTGTGAGTGGTCGAGAGAGCATTATGGCTTTGGAAAAAATTTTGATTCACTAACACTATTTCGAGCACAATTGATTGCACAATTGGCTAGATCACTATTGGGCACCAGTAAGTGGCTACTTTTTTTATCATTTTCTGAACTTTTTTTGTATTTTTCATAATTTTAAGGGTTTAAACACAAAATATTGTGTGATATATTAAAAGTATCACATTGGTACTTTACAAAATATCGCATGATACATCATGTGACATAAATATATTGCATGGCTATTTTAAAGTGTTTTGTATGGGAGATACCCATTTGTCACCCGAACTAGTGCAAAATATCACACAACAAAATTGTATCACACCACTTTAGCAAAAGTATCGTACAATATTTTTCTGGCATTTTATGTCACGTGCATGTAGGAAGAAGTATTGCATAGCCTAGTTTTGAGCTTTTTTTTGTTTATTTTTGTGTTTTGATCATGTTTATGATGTATTAATAATTTTTATATGTCATGTGTTTGCAGGAGGTGTTTCTAGCACTTCTTATCAGAGCCCCCAAAGTGGTGGGATTGCAAGTTGTTCAACATTTAACTGATGATGAGCTTGCAGTTATATCAACCATAGGATTGAGATGGTTTATACAGATGCCCCATATACAAGAAAACCATGGATTGTTGACTGTACTGCCTGAGTGGTGGCATAACGAGCATAATACCTTCCATCTACCGATTGAAGAGGCCTTGATTACATTAGAGGATGTATATCAAATTCTTTAAGTACCATGTTATGATGATCTAGTAAATTGTATTCTTGATTTCTCTTGTGTGGATTTGCAAGTTTTGATATTGATGTGAAGTATACTGATGCCAAGTTTGGTTGAATGTCATAGGTATACTATGATCAAACCTCGATAGAGGGATGAGTAGCCATGCAACAAATGTTCCAGGATGTTACCATCCTGGATAACCATCTGAGTTGGGATTGACTCATCGATGAGTATGGAGTAGATTATCCTCTTCCTAGCTTGCTATTTTCTTAGGTAGCTTAGGCCTGGTGAAAGATAGGGGCTAGAAGGGCTTCCCACTAGGATGAGATTGATTGGTGGCAGATTTGATTGCATGGCCACATAGGATGGCATGGGGGCCAGCAATACTAGCAAATATGTACCATGAGCTACATGAGATAGTATACCATAGTGGTCATTCCTAAGCATGCAAGGCAATATTGGCAAAGATTTGGGCTTGGGAGAATATTGCAATGATCTGACCATGGGTACAACCATGGGAGTAGAGCCAGACATATATTTTTGGTTACAGAGGATTTGTCCCATAGAGTCATATTGGGGATGTTACATATTATCGGTGCATTTTTGATGAGCTGACATTGTTCACATGGTGACCCTACTGAGATTGTCATAGGTGGTTAGATACCTGGTAGTTAGACTATATGAGGTATAGTAGGCCACTGGTAGCTAGATATTTAGAGATCATTGAGAGGTTTGTAATTAGCTAGGTATGGTGCCAGTTTGTAGAGTGAAAGTTGATATCCATGAAGACTACCACCTATGCTCAATTTCATTTTGATGAGGCACAGGGATGGTTTCCTATGTTGGATTATCAGAAAATGGTGTGGGAGATAGTGGCTCTAGTGTAAACTCCCTGAGATTATCACCCAGATGTGGAAGATGTAGGAGTAGACCTAGGTTACTTATATAAGATGTAGAGGCATCCATTTCCACATTTTACAGAGTCAAATGTGCTACCCATAGTAGGGGGACATGGAGGAGGTGGAGGCAGGGGTGTCAAGTAGATGGAGGTTAGAGAGGACTCTAGAGCTAGGAGGAGGAGGACATAGGCACAGGCTATAAGGGAGGTGGAGGGGGAGCAAGAGGAGGAGGTTCTATTGAGGTAGTAGTGAGTAGTATAGGTGGAGATGTAGGTAGAGCAGCCAACCCAAGGGGATGATGATCAAGATGTGAGGATACATACTTTAGAGATAGAGCTATAGGTAGCTCAGGTCATGATTGTACTATGAGATCAGTAGCTCATGGATGAGTAGGCTCGAGGAGATGAATTCCATAGGGAGTGAGATTCAGTGAGGCAAGATGCATCTCATCATGGTGCACATGCTACATATTATTATGCTACCTATAGGGGTGTGGTGCCACCAGGGCAAGGACTTCCTGATTACTTAGAGTGGGCAAGCAAGTCAGAGGATGTAGTACAACCACCAGATAGGAGATAGGCTCCACTGCTAAGGCCACCACCAACTGGAGAGGGTGCAAGCCAGTCATAGACTAATTGTGATAGTTTTGACATTTTTTATTGTACACCATGTATTTTTGAGATGGATATCCAAATTTTGGATCACACACACACACACACACACACACACACACACACACACACACATTGAGCTATATATATGAGATACAAGATTTTGATCGAAAAATTTGTGTACTTGTCTCATTTTGATGGACATTTTAGCATTTTAAGTTTTTATGTGATGTTTTAGTTTCTATTCCTACTTGTGCATGTGTTGCTTTGATGTTCATGTGTATATGCTCATGTATCTCTCTCATGTATGGTGTTTTAGCTCTCATGTGTATGATATAGACTTATGTTGTTGAAAATATGTAACACTTGGATAAATTGAATGTGATGTTTAGATTAACCCCTTGTAATGACAAGATAGAAAAATAGAGATGAAGTGAAAGATCAAGAAGGTGAAAATACATGATAAAGAAGAAAGCAAAGAAAAGATGCGAAAGAAGTTAGGTAATATATCTACAAAAAAAAGATGAAGAGAGAGAGAGATTCTTCATGAATATAAAACTAGCCTAGAATAAACCTATAATGCAAGCTAATATGCAAAGTGGTTTACCAGCAAGAAATGCATAATATTTAGATGCTTATTTTATCATTGAGTGTTTAATATGTACATCATGATCATACAACCATCACTAGTATAACTATGAGGATGTGAATATGATCAATATTAGATAGGTATATAGAAATCCAATCTAAGCATCAAAGACATATAAGCCAAGATGACTACGTGATTAGATTCCCTAAGCTTAGTATAACAAGATTACACCTGTATCAAGGCATAAGGGCCAAGATAACCCCTGAGTGTAGTCCTGTAAAATAGTCAAGGATGATACATTTATAAGCCAAAGTGTCAAATAGGACAAGCATGAATGCTTTTAACACTATATACAAATAAAGCATACCTACAAGTAGAAATCAAGAAAAGATTCACCATGCCCCCAGTCTTCTAGTCCATGACATCCTTGAAAGACTATTAGGGAGGGAACATATAGCAAATAAATCATCATAGATAGCACACAAGGTAGATAAAGTTCATCATAGCTCAGTCATTTAACTATTTAAGTGCATGTGTGTAATCCACTTGGCCATTTATTCAAGGCTTGATTCTGATAGTGAGAAATATTGTGACATCAAAGGCTCTAGGTAAACTATTTGAAAAGTGTTGAGAAACACTTGATCTCAAGTTGGGGGAGTAGTTTTTGAGAAACATTATTGTGTGAGTTGCTAAAGAAACCATATTACAGAAGGAAACCTCAATAAGCTAAGTAGTTGTGCCCTCGAGATGAGGACAAGAAACAATCCTAAGCTAGGAAGTGTGTAGCAAAATGAGTGATTAATACTGATAGACATAGGTGCAAGGGTCTCAAGCAGCACCTATTTCCAAGTTTCCACCAATTGGCAGATTTTTTTAGGACTTTTTTCAAGTTTTTGGTATCTTTTGAATTTTTGATTTTTTTCATGATACATCAAGGTTCCTATTGCTAGGTTTTCACTAAGATGATAACTTTTTTAGGATATTTTTCAATTTTTAGGATTTTTTTAGGATCATAGATATGTACAAGATGACTAAGTAGTGAGCCTCTAAGTATAGAACTTTTTCAAATGTAGGACATTAATAGGTTTTGCAAGTTCTTCACCTTCAGGATTAGATAGTTGATAAGCACTAGACCTAAAGACTACTATGATAATGTATGGGCCTAACCAGTTAGGTTTAAAATTTTTCTTATGCTCTCTATGTTATTGATTTTTTGGATTCTCTCTAAGCATGAGTTCATCTACTTGAAACTCATGCAGGTGAACTTTCTTGTTATACTGAGTAGACATATGCCTCTGATAAGCCCTCATGTGATCAAAAGTAGCCTTACGAAATTCATCAAGAGTGTCTCATTCCTATATTTTCATAGCTCTATGGTCTTCATTAGTTATCGACCCATGTAAGGAGTTTCACAAGGAGGGGATCTCTACTTCTAATGGGAGGATAGCCTTAGAGCCATAGACTAGAGAAAATGGTATGGCCCTTGTAGGAGAATGGATGGTAGTTCTATAGGCCCAAAGTGCTAGATTTATTTGTAGGTTCCTATCTTTCCCAGACTTGTGAACTATGTGGTGTAAGATTTTCAACAATTTTTTATTGGAGGCTTCAGTTTGCCTATTCCCTTGAGGGTAGTAAATAGAAGACCAATGTTGTTTGATTAGAAATTTCTTGCACAATTATTTGAAGTCCTTATTCTTAAACTATCCTCCATTATTAGTGAGAATAGAGGAAGGAATACCATATAGACAAATGATGTGGTTTAGTATAAATAGGGAAATATATTTTCCTATAGTAGTAGATAGTGGCATAGCTTCAACCCATTTGGTGAAATACTTAGTTGTTGTAATGATTAACTTGTGACCACTAGATGAACTTGGGCGAATTTTTCCCACCAAGTCAAAGGCCCATTTTTGAAATGGCCAATATGTCATAAAAGAAATCATCTCGCATCCAGGAGTATTAATTAAGTTACCATGAAGTTGACATTTCTTATAGGACTTAGCATAACAAACAACATTAGCTTGCATGGTTGGCTAGTAATAACCCACCCTTAGAACTTTTTGAGCAAGTGCAAGGCCGTTAGAATGTGCCCCACAAATTCCATCATGGACTTTGATGAGCACCTTTTTAGACTCTTCTAGCTCTAAACACCTAAGCAATGTTCCATCCATACTCTTTCTATACAAGTCACCAGAGACCAAAGTGTAATGTGAGGCATTATAGAGGAATTGGAATTTTTGGTTGTGCATGAGATTCTTAGAAATAATTTAATCATGTAGGTAAGAAAAGATAGCAATATAGTAGGAGGAATTATGACCTACAATAGTGTAGATCACTTGGTTATCTAAGGAATCATAGACAGGATGATGTAGTTCTTCCACCATGAACTCAAATTGTGATTCATGTTCTTGTAGTTGGAGGATAGATGCTAGAGTGACCATAGCATCAGGAGCCTTGTTTTCTACTCTAGGAATTCACTAGAATGTCACAAAAGTGAATTAGTTCCTTAAAGCATCTATCAACCTTTTGTAAGGTATCAACTTGTCATCTTTTGTTTGTTGTCATTGTTCACTTGGTTGATAACAAGTTGAGAATCTCCATAGATATGCAATTTAGTTATTCTCCATTCAAGATCCATTTTGATCCCATTTGTTAGTGCCTCATATTCTACAATGTTGTTTGTATAGGGGAATAAGAGTTTGTAAGATTTGGGGATCGTATATCCATGAGGGGAAACAAACAAGATACCTACTCCAAGCTCCATTCTATGTATGAGAAATGTCAAAGAACATTTTCCAAGTTCTCTTAGTGATGTGCATAATTGAGACATCTAGAAATTCAACTTTTATGGGTGTCATATCCTCTAGTGGAAAATTGGCCAATTTGTCAACTATAGCTTGTCCTTTGATGGCTTTGCATTTGACATATTGAATGTCAAATTATGAAAGAATCATCATCCATTTAGTTAGACAACCAATAAGTGCAGCTTTTCTCAACAAATATTTCAAATGATCAATTTTAGCAATTAGGTGAACTGTATGTGCCAACATGTAATGTTAGAGTTTTTCAGAAGCAAAGACCACTACAAGACAAGCTTTCTCGATACTGGTGTAGTTCATTTCATAAGAAATCAAATTTTGACTAACATAATATATAGCTCATTCTTCATCAATATCATCACTTTGGGCTAATAGCACTCCTAGAGAAGAGGTTGTAGCTAAGATATACAAGATCAAAGGTTTGCCTAGAATAGGTGGCATCAAAATTGGAGGTTTTTCCAAGTACACTTTGATTTGGTCTAGACTTTTTTGACACTCATTGTTCCAAATGTGAGTAGATCCTTTATACAAATTCTTGTTAAAAGGGTGAGCTTTATTAGCCAATCGAGAAATAAATCTTCTTAAAGATTGTAGATGTCCTTGTAGACTTCTAAGTTGGCTGATATTTCTTAGAGGATGCATCTCCATGATAGCCTGGACCTTTTCAGGATCAACCTCAATATCTTTTTTTTGAGATAATTTAGCTTAGAAAATTTCTAGAATTGACCCCAAAGTCACACTTTTTAGGGTTAGGATGAGTTCAAATTGTTCCATATGGTCCAATATCAGGCTAAGGTCTTCAAGATGTGTGTCTCATTTTCTAGATTTTGTCAGTGTGTCATCAACATAGTCTTCCATGTTTCTATGCATCATATCATGGAATATGGTGGTCATTTCCCTTTTATAGGTAGCACCAGTGTTCTTGAACCCAAAAGGCATGACACTTCATGAGAAAGTACCCCATGCACATGTAAAGGTTGTCTTCCCTTGATCAGTTTGAGTTATCTTAATTTGATTATATCCAAAAATCCCATTCATAAGGGAGTACATTTTATAACTCACAGTCATCTCCACTATCATATCGATGTTTGGTAGCGAAGAGTCATCCCTTGGGTATGCTTTGTTAAGGTCTCTAAAATTAGTACAAAATCAAATAGTTTTATCACATTTGGATATAGGTATAGTGTTGGAAATCCATTCTACATAGTCAATAGCTCTAATAAGATTTGCACTCAAGAGTTTTTCCAATTCTGCTTTCACCAATAAGGCTACATGTGGATGCATCTTTCTCAACTTTTTTTTAACAAGTTTGATATTAGGAGAAATGGAAAAATGATGTGTGATAAGATCCATGTTGAGCCTAGACACATCTGAGTATGTCCATGCAAAATTGATCTTTTTGTCTTGAAATAATTTGGCAAATTGTTCCTTTTCTTCAGTTGACAATGATTGAGCTACATGAATAATTTCAAGATATTCCTTTGTTCCCAAGTTGATAGGCTATGTGGGTTTAATGAGAACTGATGATCTATCCTGAAAATATCTTGGTAGACTACCAAGTACCTAATCCATAGGTGCCTCAAAGAGGTTTTCACTCTTAGATACATCTTTGTTTTTACTATTTTTAGGTTCAGATACCACCACAATGTGGTTTTCACCATTTGACCATTTATTTTTTCTTTTTATTTTATGACTAAGGTACTTGATATCTAATTCCATCATATGAATCATGGGTTTTCTAGTAGAAGAATTGATGGGTTCAATGGCATTTAGGTAACAGGTGATCCCATAGTCATTTTGGAAACACTGTTATTCAGGTCTTTGATGTTAAATGGACCAATCTATGAGATCAAGATGGATCAACAAGAGTGAGGTGGAAGCTTTAAGGTTGTTGATGTGTAAAGAGTCATCTCTAGTGACATGCAAAGTTGAGCCTATAGTGAATGTTGCAAAGGAGTCCAAATTTAGGAATAGACCTAGAGGGACCAATGTGGTTCATTAAAGCATTTTGCAAGCCAAAATATCTAACCCTATACTAGACTCATCTACCACATTTGGTTGGGTTGCATAGGTGTGAATAACATCCACTCCTAGTTCATAAGAGACATCTGATAAATTTTCCCATTCATACTCTTGAGAATCTATACTCTAATCTCTAGTAATTAGATGAGCAATATTTTGTCTAATTTGTCCTCTATTCAAGTCTTCATGGTCAGATTCATCTTGTTCTAGCTATCTAGAGGTGGAAGCTTCAACATCATCATTGGTAATTAGTGTTTCTTCTCTTCAAAGGAGAGAAGTTGTAAGCAAAAAGTCCTCATCTTACAAAGTGGCAGCAACAAAGGGAGGATCATCATCCTTTGATTTTCTAGATATGGGTGTACTTTGAGAAAATGTTGGTATATCATCCTCTAACCCAAATCCTAGGCCAATAGTATCTCGAGCATCATGACCTTGGGTATGGCTTAAAGGTTTAACTAGAACTTTTTTATCACTAGTTAAAGATCTATGGCCCTAATAGCCCATGTTTGCAAGCATCTTATATCCTTTTCCATAATGTTTAGGAGAAATGGGAGTGGTGACTATGATGTCCTCCTCATCTTCCTCTCCCATATATATATATATATATATATATATATATATATATATATATATATATGGGAGAGGAAGATGAGGAGGACATCATAGTCACCACTCCTCATCTTCCTCTCGCATATATATATATATATATATATATATATATATATATATATGGGAGAGGAAGATGAGGAGGACATCATAGTCACCACTCCCCAATATTATCTCGAGCATCATGACCTTGGGTATGACTTAAAGGTTTAACTAGAACTTTTTTATCACTAGTTAAAGATCTATGGCTCTAATAGCCCATGTTTGCAAGCATCTTATATCCTTTGCCATAATGTTTAGGAGAAATGGGAGTGGTGACTATGACGTCCTCCTCATCTTCCTCTCCCACATACATACATACATACATACATACATATATATATATATATATATATATATATATATATATATATATATATATATATTTTAATTGTTTGTTCTTTTTTTTCTATATCTAAGGGAACCAAGGACTACACAAAAGTGTCAAAAAGGGTCATGGTGGAAGCAGACTTGGCTTCTTTTTACCAGATGGTTTCCCATAAGACTGAGGGGAAATAGGTAGAGCAACAATGGAGTCTAGAGTGCATTTTCCCATACCAAGGCTCATCATTTTCAATTTATGTTCACACTCTGTAAAGGATGATGTCATCTCATGAGAGGACTAATTATGTGGAACCAATGTTTCAGTAGTAGATAACATGTTTATAGACATGGAGTTATCATCAAGGACAACTATCTCAGTGCCATTAAAAGGGAACTTGATGCACTAATGATATGTAGAGGGTACTGCTTTGATTCCATGAATCCATGGTCATCCCAACAACAAATTGTATGCAAGTGGTATGTCTAAGACTTGGAAAATGACATCCTTCTCAACTAGACCAACTCTGATTGGAAGTACAATTAGACCTTTGGAAATTCATTTGACCTCATGATAGGGTTTTATAGTGATCTTTCATCTTGGGTCAATGGAAAATTTAGACATGCCCAACTATTGAATCATGTTGAATGAAATTATTTTTAACCTAACATCATTGTCTATCAGGGCTCAATGAATGCTAGTGCAGAAGATTTGGACTTTGACATGGAGAGAAAGGTTATGGGGATGATTGAGATCTTGGTCATCTTCTTCAAAAAAGGTGAGATAATGGGGTGAAGAGATATGGTTCACCATAGCTTGGAATCATTCCGCATCAATATCTATGGGAACGTTGGCAGAATGTAAAGGTTTTTTGAGGATATCCTTGTGCAAAGGGGATAATTCTAACAACTCAAAAATGGAAATTTGGGTTAGGGTATGTTGTAATTGACTGACAAGGTCATAGTTGGAGATCTTGGAAGTAGTTAGTTTTTTAGAAGATGAAGCATTCTTAGGATCATGGGAAACTTTTAGGACAACCTTAGATTGTCCCCTAGTGATGGCATTAAGTGGTTCACTTTGTGATGAGGAAGAGTCGATCACTTGGAGCACCACCTTAGGTCTAGAGTCATTATGGTGTTGAAGAATATTGTGAATTTTTAAGACAACTTTGGGCCATCCATCTTCATGTTGGTTGTCATGACTAGAACTTGCCATGCATAAATACTAAATAGGCTCAAGCATGCCTATAACATTGCTTGTGTTAGCATAAGCATAACTAATCTTGGCATCATGATTCTTTTTAGTAGCTTTGGAGGTTTCACCTTTCTTGTATTCTAGCAAGGGTTATTTGAAAGCTTTATGATCAAAAAAATTGACAAGGCCATCTATGACAACTTTTCCTTCCTCAATAAGATCTTGAATTACATCTTTGACCTTGAAACAATTTTTAGTGTTGTGACCCTTACTTCAATGATAATATAAAATATGATCCACTCTCCACCATGGGGGTTTGACAAGTTGGTCATAGGGTCAAGAATTATCTGGTAAAGTAACCAACTTATTTTAAATTAAATTTTTTAAGACCACTTTGTAAGGCTCAACCATTGGTGTATAAACACGTCGTTTCTTGGTAAACTTAGAGCTCTTGTCAAATCTTTGTGGTTTCACATTTTCTTGTTGTTTTGTAGCATAGATTTTAGTACAAAGGTTAAACAAAGGTTCCTTAGTCTTAGGAGTGTCCACTACTCCATCATTGACAACATACTTGTTTGTATTCCAAGGTTTACCTTTGTCTTTACTATTTCCATTTCTTTTTTTGTCTTTGTTTATAAAAATGTCACCCTTTTTTATAGTAACATCTTCAATGTGATACACACTCTCAATAATGGTGTTGAAGGATGTGAATAACTATTTTCTTAGACCAAAGTATAGCTCTGATACAAGTGTATTGACAAAAATGTCAATTTTTTCAGCCTTAAGAACTTTCCAAGAATATCGAGAATATAAGGATCTCCATCGTTGAAGATATGTTGCAAAAGATTCTCTTGATTTTTGTTTGATGTTGCATAAGTCCAAAATAGTTATAGGATGTTGAATTTTGTAGGAGTATTGCTAGATAAAGCATTATAACAAGTTCATCAAATGTTTTAAGAGGAGGACTCAATTTTGTGAACCATTCCATAGCTTGCCCTCTTAGACTCCTAGGAAATAGATGCATAAGAAAGGTGTCTTCATGCATTAAATCCATGCTAAGAGCATAAAAATGCCTCACATGATCATGAGGATCATCATTTCCATTGTATTTTCCATACTTAGGAACCTTTATATCCTTAGGAAATGGTAGCATGTATAGACTCTATCAAATGAAAGAGCACATATTGATTTGACAAATGAAGTTTTGGGTGGTTCTTTTCAAGTTTGGAATTGTGTAAACTGTTTCCTCAATTCTTATATTTATTCCCTTAAGATTTTTGCTTCAGTGGGTTCTCATTTTTGAATTATGCTTTCTACATTAAAATATTGAGGGAGTTTCCATCCCCTAGTTGCCATGTATTAGAAGTATTGGTCTCCATTTTCCTCTAAAGCTGCATCAATTTTTGAGCAAAATTGTCTTGTTGGAATTTTATAACATCCTCACTAGTTACTTCTTCATAACTTTCATGATGGGAAGGGCATCTACCTGTGGTGACTCTAGGAGTTCTTGGAGGTGTGTTGTTGCCATCATTGTCATCAAAAGGATTTCGAGAGCAAGTCCCCCTATTCCCTTCATGGTGGGTATGGTTATCATTTTTAGCTCATTGATGTTCTCTCTCCCTAGCATACATGGCTTCTAGGATCCTTTGATTTTCACATGCATGTTCGTCTAAGTAGTGTTGGACTTCATCAAGGTGTACCGTGGTGACCAAAATATTCTCACCCTTAGGTGTCTCACAAGGTGTATTGAAGAGATTTTCAAAACCATAAAGTAGATTATGCTTAACGTTGGCTATTTGTGTTTGATTAGATTCAAGGTCCTACACACAAGGTTGTCCAAAAGGATTTTTAGGTGGGGTTTCCAATTGCTTAAAGAAAAAAGGGGTGTGACTATTGCTCCCAGCTTGAAATCTAGTTATGACCAAAATGTAAGGGTTCATATTTTCTTAATAGGACAAGAAAAGTGTGTTAGATTTGACTTTCTTACAATCAAGATTAGTCACTTGTCAAATTATAACAGATGACTTGTCAAAATATGCTCAAGAATTTACAACACCGGTGACTCGAGCCAAGTGAGTGAGCAAGAAGCTCAATAGCAAGTAGCTAATATAGAATGGTAACCAAATGTTGACAAGTGATTCATCAATGTTGTTTCAAGACTTACATCTAATGGAATAAACTCATCTTTTCAACTTTAGACAACACCTAACAAACAAATGTGCAACTAAGAACAAGAAGGACTGGGATGAAAAGACCCTAAATCAAAAAAATTAGAACACAGACCCTATTTTGATAGTAAATAATCCTAGGCAATATTTTCTTAGAGTCTAGGTGATAGTGAGACAACATAAGATGTTGTACAACACAATTTAGGACACCTGTGCGATACTTCTCTTCTGAGCAATAGTTCACACAAGTTGAGATGATAGAACTCAGTATAATAGGGTGATAGAGCTTATAATAAGAGGGTGAAACAATTTTGTAAAAGGACTATTGTGCGATATTTCTTTAGAGAACAGGTGATAAAGTGCCAATTTTTGTGCAAAAAGGACCAATTTTGACTCTAAAAGTTTGTGTTTACTTTGAAAATTAGGTAATTTTTTGAATCAGATAGTGTGAGATTTTTAGTTCATGTCGATTATTAGCAAGGTTTACAAATAGTAGGGGTATTAACATGTCTCAAAAAATTGAACAAGGGTAAAAAAGACCTTTCCAACATGCACTTGTGATATCAGATCAACCTTTCTACCAATATTATTGTGATGTTTGATTTGTAAGAATGTTAACACTGGTCAACACATTTGAAAATAGTAGCCAAGCAATCTACCTTAGAGCCAGAGTTCATTACTCAACAACTTGGCCCACGCATGATGCTCCTTCACCTCACACCAAGTGGTTGCCCACAAGAGGTATTGGCTTTGTCATGGAGGTGCCATAAGAACAACCAAGGGAGCACATATGGTGAGTGTAAATCTTGGGGTGATCCGAGTAGTCCACTAGGATCAATCCTTACACAAAGAAGTTGAGAAGAAAAATAGTGTAGATACTAACCTAGTGTGTTTAGAAAGGGCTTCCATTCATAATGTTCCTCTTGCACCCAATTAAGAGACACCCCACCTTGCAGTGGGTAATAGACCTCATAGTCATAAGAGCACCTTAAGTGTTCTTTCCGAGTGATCTCCCTATGGTTGAAATCCCATAAGCGATTACACTAAGCAATGAAAAACACTATGGCTACCAAGGTTTTGTATCCTTGATAGCCTTGAGTTTATAGTAGGTTGGAAGAGCCAAGTAATTTTCTTGTCCCCACTTGGGTCATTCCTCTCAGGTTGTCCAAGAGTAGACCCTCTAAAGGATCCTAACTACCACAAAATAGATCCACTCTCAAGGGACAAGATTTTTGATTCACCTCAAGGGTGAAGAGAATACTCTCCTACCTTGATTTCTTCCCCCAAACACACCAAGAAGATTCAACTATCTGCTTGCTTTTGAAATCCAAAGGTGGGTCAAGATTTTTGATTCATTGCAAGGGTGAAGAGCATACTCTCCTATCACCAAGGAATCCCAATTGCAAGTTTAGTGTACCTAAAAAAAATGAACAAGTAGTAGATGCCACACATGAAATAAAAAAGCAAGAAAGTTGGGTTTTTATGCCGTCAGGTAGCCCTACAAACAAGTGTTATTATCCCTTGTGCATTTGAAGCTTTGACATGCATTCTTTTAGGAAATTTAGGCAATGTTAATTCTTTAAAACAACACCCTGCAATGACAACTATTAGCCCCACAAGTTAGCTTCAAAAAAAATACATAATCTATAAAAAAGAACCTCTATAAAATAGATAAGAACCAATAAGCAGCAAGAAACCACTAAAAAACTGAAAAAATCAATTTAAATGGCTAAGAAATTCAAGTCTGGCGATAGTTTCTACAGGAAGATTATCGTACGATACTTCTCAGTATGAGTGTGCAATAGAACCTTCCTGTGCAATATTTCTTCCTAATCTAGATGATAGAATTTTCTATACTAGGGTGATAGAGTATAGTATAGTCATGCAACACTACTTCCAAAAAAGTATCACCCAACAGTTATAAAAACTATCATATAAAATTGGAAAAATATCACCTGAAAACTTTGACTGAAAAAAGAAAAAAAGGTGCAGATAGTAAGTGAAAAATGCAAATTAAAATAGTAGAGCAGAGGAAAAAACTTTATGTTCTACCCCATGGTGGGTGCCAAAAATATAAAATTAAAAAGTCACACTTTAAACCCTTCTATCCAAGGGATTCCATTAGTTTGGAATGCTTAGATGCCAGCTTAGAGCTCCCTATCCATGAAGTGCAAGAGAGTATATTTCAAGTATAAGAAGTATCTTAGCCAAGCCTTAGAAATTCACTTCTTTCTAGTAAACCATGCAATGGGAGGTTCCAAAGACAAGATGCAAGAGTGCAAATGCCCACAAGGAGTTCCTCAATGATGCAATGCAATATGGAAGCTAAGCTAGAAATTAGAATGCAAAGTGCAACTATTCTAAGCAATATGCAAGTGTTACAAATCCAACTAATTACTATATGACCTAAGATATTATAAAGAAACTACATTAACATGTGGCTATGCTAAAATGCTATATGCTAACAATGCCATGGATGAGAGAATGTAGACAAGAAATAGAAGTTCTCCACAAAGAGCTCTCAAGAATTTGAATAGGAAACCTATAGCATAACAATACTCAAGAGTGTGGATCCTTTGAGGGGGAAACATTTCTCCCTTTTAAAGTTGTACAGATGGTAGAGATTAAGATGAAGATGGTGGATGATCAACGATGGAATTCGTAAAGAGGAGTGATCCATCTACACACACAAGTCAACCAATAGAATATAAGTTGAGTTCCCACATAAGACAAAAGTCTCAAAAGCCTTTTCTTTTAATTGCAAAATAGAAGAAGGACTTTATGTGTGCACTTTAAGTGGGTTAGAAGAATGGGGTCTTTTATTTAATTAAAAGGGGACATGTTCTTTTAATCAAATAATGAACTTAGGATAGCATAGTCAAACTATAGGTTATAATAAAATTAAGTGATTATTAGCAATTTGGTCTAGGTAAGTGATTAATTAATTTAACCAAAATGCTAAGAGAAGGGGGCTAATAGTCTAGATGACCATTTTAAGGTGATTATAATTAGGTCATGTATCCTAGGAATAGGAAATCTATACCTTATTGTTATCCTATTTATTGCCCTAGAATCTATACACATTCAGCACTTACCTCCTTTTTTAGAAGCCAAAATAACTGGGACAACACATGGACTTATGCTTTTTATAATCAATCCTTGGTCAAGTAGCTCCTATACTTTCCTTGTAAATGCATCCTTATTTAGCAAAGAGGCACCTGTTATGAAGTGTAATGGATGACTTATCTCTCTCTTTGGTGGTAATGTAGGTGGTGCTCCATTACATGTGATGTCTTCAAGCTGATTCAAAAACTATTGTACTTCTTTAGGTATAGGAATTTTCTTTGGCGACTCCTCCTCTTTTCGTTTCACCGAGATGGCATAACCAATTCTCTCTCCTTATTTCAAGTCCTTTAATAATTCTTTCCCACTCATCAAGAGTGCATTGGCTTCAACCTTTTCCAAACTTTCCTCCTCTAGTAAAGATTATATCTTATAGGTGACCTCATTCTTTTTGAATGAGTACCTTTTCTCCTTACCATGATGGACTGGCTCCTTGTCATACTACCATGGTCTTCCAAGTAGTAGGTGACATGCATCCATTGGTAGAACATAACAATGTATCTTCTCCTAATACTTTCCTATGGTAAAATCAACCCATACTTGCTCGTTAACCAATTTTTCTGCCCAATGTTCAACCAAGTGACTTTGTAAGGACACACATAAGGTAACTTTGTAATTTTTAGCTTTTGGATTGCTTCTTCTAAGATAACATTACTAGTGGACCGTGAGTCAATAATGACTCTACATACCTTACCCAATGTCTTGCATTTGACCCTAAAAAGAGCCCTCCTTTTCTTGTGTTCATCCTTAGTAGTTTCTTTCATCATCACTCTCCTAAACATCATATTTGCACCTTTCTCTGAGTCAAAACTTACCTCTAAATGTTTATAGTCATCTTCTTTCACATAGGTGATCTTCTTCTCTCCTTGTGAAGATGATGACTTGTCGAGGCATCTGTAAGTAGGGTGTTTGAATTAGCCATAATTATAACACTTCATTGAAGAAAAATGTGGGCTTCTACCAAATCCACCCAATCTTCCTCATCCAACACTAAAAAAACCTTTTCCTTTACTATGGCCTCCTATATTATTGGATTCATGAGTCTACTCACCTAATGTGGTATCCCCTTGACCTCTTTTTTCATTTCCTCTTCCACTAGAGCCACCTCTGGAATCACTACCTCTTCCTCTACCCTTGTTAGTAGATTTTTATTTATTCTTCAATTTTTCTTCCATGATGAGGGTCATTTGATAAAAAATATGCAAGGTTGTAAGGTAAAAGAGGGTCAACTCCTCCTTTATGTTCCATCTAAGGCCATTTAGATACCTTTCCACCTTGATACTCTCAACTTCTTTGATTCTACACCTAAGACTTAGTTTTTAAAACTCCTTTGTATAGGAAGACACATCTAGGTCTCTTTGTCTCAAGTTTTTCCTTTTCCTATGCAATTGGATATCATAATCCTTTGGTAGGTAATTCTCTTTGATGTTGGTTACCATAGTCTTCCATTTAGTTATAAGCTTTTTTTTTTCTTTCTCTCTTTCTTCCTACAAGAAATTTCACCAAGTTAGTGCCTATCATCTTAATCTTGATTTACCTTTCTTTACTCTTTGGGCCTCTAATATATCATCACATTCAAAGTGATTCTCCATGCCTTTAATCCATTCCATAACTGCCTTTGCATCCATTTTTCCACTAAAATTAGGTATGTCTTCTAATGTTTTACCACTCAATGCCTTCAAGGCTTTGAGAAAAGGTTCCTCTGCTAATGGAGGATCTAGTGTAGGTGTTATTTCCTTGTCTTTATCTTTCTCTCCCTCTAACTACTCTTTCATCTTACTTGTATTCTCTACCACTTGTTCCAATTTATACTTCATTTCTTCAATAGTCTCCTCAAGAAGTATATTCCTCACTTGTTTCTCTATCAGATACTTTTCCAAATCTACATTGGTCACCATGGTGTTTTTACCTATGGATTCTCCTACTACCAACATCCACTACTCACTTTCCAAGCCTTTCAATGTCTTTGATACCACTTTGATGGGGAGTTTCTCTCACCTAGAGACTTTGTCCTCTATTCAAGGCCTTCTCTTGGTCTTCTTAGGCTTCTTTCTTGTTATCCTACTCTAGAGGATCTTTTCCTAACCCTGTCCAACCTATAAACTCACCTATCAATTCAACTTACACTTTTAACTCTCCAAACCCTAACTAAGAAACTTTGTGCTCAATAGGCTAACAAACTCACCAAGGACCCCCAACATGGTAAATGCATCTTTTGATCATTCTCATACTATTTTTTTTTTCCAAAAATTGTGCACTATCTTTTCGAACCCAACTCTTCAAAATCACCAACTTTCTCTTTTAGGTCTTGTAGCCTTATGAGCCCTAATTACACCTCCTACAAACAAGGAAGTTGAAATAACATCCAAAACCTATTAACAAGCCCTATTGTGTCTTCTAGATTTTGTTTCACATTAACCTAGACTCAAATATTTTCCAAGTTTTAGACACCCATGGCATTCGTACATTACATTTCTAGAAAACCAAATTTTTGAGGGTTTCTAGGGCAATGATAGCATTACCTTTTTTATCTACTTTTTAAAACTCCTTAGACCTTCTCTTCTAGCCTATGAACCCTTTACTCCTCCTAATTGATTTCCCAAATCAATATTTTCTCACCCCAGTTGAGTAAACACCTTCAAACTCTCTTGCAAGCATTTTGTTTCCTAGCCAAATAAATCTAGGCTTTCCTAAGGATCCCTTGAAAAATTAGAAAATGGAATCCTTTCAAATTATCCTTCCATATTTACACTATTTATATTTTCTACTTCATTATTCCAAGTTTCCATCAAGATCCCATGGCTAGAACTCAGGATGCTAGCATTTTTACACAAACTACTATGTATAGGGCAGTAAAATTGGGAAATCTAAACTAATTTCAAAATAGCAACAATTGAATCAAAAAATTTATGCACAGATAGTTCATGATTTACACACTAACTTATCCAATGGTGTTAATCAGCCTTTCAATCAATTAAGTTTGAAATGAAGGCCAAAAAACCCAAAACTGTTATTACAGTCACTGCTCTTCTTACTTCTAGTCTATACACACAAGGTGTTTTGAATGGGATTTTAAAATGCTAATCCATCTATTAAAACCCTAAGTTCATGCCTCAAACCTAATGAAATCTCCATTCAACTTTTGAGGAAAATTTGACATGAGTAACTTTGAAATTTTTTCACAAATGACCATATGTCATTCCCAACTTGTCAAGTTTGACTCCAACCCATCCAAATTTACCCAAAAACATATGTGGACCAAATTTCAACACTCATCCATAATTTTTGAGGTATTTGGCCACTTTGACCATAGTTGACCCTATCAGGACATTATAGCACCAATTAAGTCTTAACAAGTAAAACATGATCAAACCTTGCATTCAACCTTATGATATGGTATCCAATACACCTTGGGACTTTATAATTATTCCTTATTTTTTCAATGGTTGGCTAAGACATTTACAAGCTAGAATTACTATTAGGTTTTGTGTTTCTGCTAATGTGCTCTTGCACCAGATGCATTGTTGGATTGGATCTTTGAGATGGAATTTTTTTTGAGTATGAAAGCACTCCTAATAACAAGAAGGTTAAGATTGTAGTCACAGAGTTGAAAGGTCATGCATCTTTTTGCTGGAACCATTTGAAAATTGATAGACAAAAAAGAGGAAAAGAAAAGATCAAAACATGGATGAAGATGCTTGGAAAGATGAAGAAGAATTTTCTCCTGGCAGACTACTAGCTTAGTTTGTTGAGAAATTTCCAAATTTGAGACAAAAGGACATGAGTTTGAAGGAGTATATTGAAGAATTCTACAAGTTATATATCATATCTAGACATGTTGATGATGAAGTTGGGAAAGTGGCAATATACCTGAATGGCCTAAGAGCATCAAATCAAGGTGAGATCAATTATGTTAAGATGGATAGCATGGAAGAGGCATATCAATTTTGCCTAAAGGCTGAAGAAAGGTTGTTAGAAAGACATGATCAAAGGTAGAGAGGAAAAGGTGGAATATTTCAAAGAAGTAGAGGAAGAACCTATGGAGAAAGTAGATGAACCTTCTAAAAGAGGTAATTATTCTAGAGGTAGCTATATTGGTTACTCTAGGAATAAAAAAAGTGGAAAAAGAGAAGAGAGATATTTTTTTAGAGGTATTTGTTACAAATATGGTGAAGAAGTACATAGGACCTTTGAATGTACTAACTTTGGAAAGAAGATTAGAGGTAGTAGTAGAAATACTTTAGCCTGTGAAGTTGTTGAAATGCCTAATGCACCTAAAAATGGTGAGAAAATTATGTTAAGAAGGATCTTGGGGAATGAAGAAGCTAATAAGGAACCTATTTCGAGAATAAGTTTGTTCAAAACTATATGTAAGATTGCTGGAAAATGTTGCAAAGTAATCATTGATAGTGGAAGTTCAAATAATTTGGCATTCGAAGAGCTAGTTAAAAAATTACAATTACAAAGATTGAGACATCCTAAGCCTTACCATGTTTCTTAGATCCAAAAGGAGCATGAATTACTTTTAAGTGAACAATGCCTTGTCAAATTCAAAATTGGAAATTATCATGATGAAGTCTTCTATAATATTATGCCTATGGATTGTTGTCATATTCTCTTGGGTAGACCTTGTTAGTATGGTAGAAAATATTTGCATGATGGTAGATTGAATCATTATACTATTTTGGTGGAAGGAAAGAACAAAATATTTTTTCCTTTGGTGGAAAATTTTGATAGAAGTCATTGTACTACAATCAAAGTATGTTTGGTAGAGGGTAACAAGTTTGCAAAGAAAATGAAAGAGTAGAATGTTTTCTATGTTTTAATTCCTAGAAAGACTAAGAAACAAGATGAATTGGAACATGCATCTGAGATTGAACCTTTGTTGATTGAATTTCATGACATCCTTTCTGATAATGTACTTGATGGTTTGCCTCCTATGAGAAGTACAAGTCATTGTATGGATTTGATACCTAGAACTAGTTTGCTTAATAAAGCACCACATAGGTTGACATCTAATGAAAACATTGAGTTGAATAGACAAGTGCAAGAATTTCTTGAGAAAGTTTTGATTAGAGAAATTTTGAGTCCTTGTGCAGTACCTATTGTGTTAGCACCTAAAAATAATGGAGAATGGAGAGGTGTATTGATTCTAGAGCTATTAAACAAGATAATAGTAAACTACAAATTTCCATTGCCTAGGATGGATGACATAATGGATAGATTGAGCAGAGCAAAGTATCTTACAAAGATTGATTTGAAAAGTGGATATCATCATATTAGAATTAGAGTAGGAGATGAATGGAAAAATACTTTTGAGACTAATGAATGATTTTATGAATGGTTGGTTATGCCTTTTGGTTTAACTAGTGCTCCTAGTACTTTCATGAGGCCGAGGAATGAAGTTTTGAAGAAGTTTTTGGGTAAATTTATGATTGTATACCTTTATCAGATTTTGATATTCAATAAAAGTAAGAAAGAACATGTTGAGCATATCAGACAAGTATTGTAAAAATTAAAGGAAGAAAAATTGTTGATTAATTTGAAGAAATGTTCATTCATGAAGGAAAAAATTGTATACCATGGTTTTTTAATTTGAGCTAATGGATTGAAGATGGACCCTAAAAAGGTGAGAGTTATTCTTGATTGGCCTACACCAAAGAATGTTGGAGAGGTAAGATCATTTCATGGATTGGCTATTTTTTATAGGAAGTTTATCATAAGTATAAATTCTATTTGTGATGCTATGATTGAAACTATGAGAGGAGATAAAAATGATTTCAAATGGACACATGGACCATGAAGAATTTTTGAAACATTGAAACAAAAGATTATAGAATTGCCTACACTTTCATTTGCTAATTTTAGTAAAGATTTTCAAGTTTAATATGATGCTAGTGGAACTGCAATCAAAGTTGTTTTGAGTCAATAAGGAAGACCTATGGCTTTATTTAGTGAGAAGTTGAATGATACTAAGAGAAAATATTCAATTTATGACCAGGGTCCCTATGCAAATGTTCAAGCATTAAATAAATTGAGACTTTATTTGATGCCTAAAGATTTTGTGTTGTGTATTGACCGTAAAGCTTTGTAGTATTTGGGAAGTAAGCATAAGTTGGATTAGAGACATATGAAGTGGGTTGAGTTTTTGTAAAATTTTTCCTTTTCATTGAAGCATAAAAGTGGATTGTTGAATAAAGTTGTTGATGCCTTGAGTCAAAGAATAAATTTACTAATAGAGATGAGAGTTGAGGTACTTGGTTTTGATGATTTGAAACATTTATATAAGACTGATCTTGATTTTGTAGAAGCTTGGAAAGCTTGTAAAGAAAAAATGGTGAATTATAAATGGTTTGATTATTTCATTCAAGAAGACATGTTGTTTAAAGGAATTCAGTTATGCATACCTAGAGGATCTATTAGAGAAAAATTAATGAAGGAGAAACATAGTGGCAGACTTGCTGGACATTTTAGGATTGATAAGATAGTGAAACCAATTTTAGATAGATACTTTTAGCCACATATTTATAAGGATGTCTAGAAATGGATAGAGGTTTCAGAATTTATCAAATAGCAAAAGAAACTAGTCATAATTTGGGATTGTATTCATCTTTTCTTTTACCTGATAAGACTTGGGAAGATATCAATATGGACTTTATTCTTGGATTACCTAGAACTCAAAGGGGTAACGATTCTATCTTTATTTTGGTTGGCATATTTTCAAAGATGGATCATCTCATACCTTGTAAGAAAACATCTGATGCATTACATGTAGTTGAGTTATTCTTCAAGGAAGTGGTAAAATTGCATGGTTTGCCTAAACCTATTGTTTCAGATAGAGATACTAAGTTTACTAGTTATTTTTTGAAGACACTTTGGAAGAAGTTGAATACAGAGTTGAAATTTAGTTATACATTTCACCCTCAAATAAATGGACAAACTGGAGTTGTGAATAGAAGCTTGGGTAACTTTTTGAGATGTTTGGTTGGAGATAAGCCTACTAATTGGGATTTAGTTTCGGCACAAGCAAAGTTTGAATATAATAATTTTATGAATAGAAGTACTGAGAAAAAACTATTTGATATTCTTACTAGATTTCATCCTAAGGGAACTACAGAATTGAGAGACTTGAGCATGGAAACAAATAAGAGTGTTGAGGCTAAAGAATTTATTGATTTCATGAAGAAACTACATCAAAAATCCAAAGATAACTTGAATAATAGTAATTTGGTATATAAGGAATGAGTGGATCAGAAAAGAAGACATAAATCTTTTGAAGTTGGTGATGAAGTAATGGTTTACTTGAGGAAGAATAGATTTTTAGTTGGAACTTACAACAAGATGAAAATGGAGAAGTTTGAAAGTGGTAATGCTTTTGAGATTGAATTACTAGAGAATATGGATATTTCAGCTATATTCAATATTGCAGAGATATATGAGTACCATGAATAAGATCATGAAGTAGCTGATAAACTAGATTATCCTAAGAAGCAAATTGATAGCATTAAAAGAGTTTTGGATACTAGGATAAGCAAAAGCACTAGAGGAAAAGATTATTTGGAATACCTCGTTTAGTGGTAGCATAAACCAGCCAAAGATAGATCTTGGATTTCACAAGATGAGTTGGATCTTTATGATTCAAGTCAAAATATGAAGAATGCCTGATGTGGACATTAGTTCTTTATTAACCCCAGGTATCTAATGCAGGAGCATCTTGGGTCTTTGATCAATCTTGCATCAACCAAAAACATTTCTTATTTTTTGTTGTAGTTTGTTGTTTGTAATGTAGCCATTTCTATTTGTCATTTCTTGTTATGTGTGGTTAAGAATACATTGAGGACCTATCCTAGATCATGATCTTAAGTGCACAAGCTTTGAAGTTAAATATTTCTAGTGCTATGTGTCATTCTTTGTGGTTACTATTCCTACAATTTCCCTTCCTGTGTGGTGTGTTATCTCGATTCGTGTAGTTGTATATGTTAATGTAGTGTGTTGTGTAGTTAGGAGTTGACTCCTTGCACGCATGTCGATCCTCCTCTAAATGTGCATCATTTTTTATTTATATTTGTGATAGTTTTGTTTTACTCCCCAAGGTGGACCTATAATGTAATTAAATGCTTGACTAGCTGACTTGTGGCTTAGATAGCTATATAAGGAGCTTGGGTTGATGTTGAAATGATAATCATGGGAGATATTTGACATCATTGGAAAGTTAGATCATTGAGAGATCCTTGAGAAAAAGATAAGATGTGAGCTTGGGCTTCATTTCATAATTCTTTGTATATGGCCTTAACCTGGAAGGCCTCATGGCCGAGCATGTTTTGGATTTCTTTTATGAAAGTTTATTGATTACATCAGTATGGTTCCATGGAATCTGGTCTCTTTTTCTTTGTTGTTCATTTAATTTGTATGTTGCTTTTGTCTGTAACTCTAAGATGGGGATGTTCGTAGGTTTATGTTTGACTTATACCTCTTGAATATGTATGTCCCTGCATCAGTGGGACCCAATCCTTGATATCCTCTGGTTTAATAAGGTTTTTTGAAAGTTTGCATAGAAGAGTAATCTTCTTAATGAAGTAAATATGGAGGAAAATCATGCTTTCTTGAAGGGTAACCTCCATGTGGCCAAGGTAGTGTATGTTTTTCACTTACTGAGGACCTAGCAAAAAAATTTATTTCTTTTTCACTAGATCCATTTTTTTTGCTCCACATGTGGATTCTTTGTCTTATCCACCACTATACCTTCTCTGAGATTTCTTTGTGGTAACTTCTTGTTGTATAGATTGAGTAGAGGAGATTCTTTATCATTTAGGTGTTTTGATATTGCTTAACCCAATTGCTTGGTTTCTACTACAAAGCTTTCTCCTTTCTCAAAAGTTGAAGATCTATGAAGGGCTTTTCTAGTTGCATATTCTCCATTAACTATTGTATGAGAGTTGATTACCTAAAGAAAGGAAGTCTTACCAGCTAGATGGGTTCACATATGTTAAATGGAAGTTTCTTAGATCTTTTTTAGTAGCTTCCAATGTAGAATCTTGGGTTCATGAAAAAGGGTTTAGTAGGCTAAACTACTTCTTTCTTGTTAAAGATATTTGTAAACAAATCTACATCTACTGATAGTTTTCCATATCTTCCCTTGTCTGCCATTCTAGAGCTTCTCTGCAAATATGGAATTTTAAAATCCCTTTCCCACCCATGTCACAGTCTCTCTTTCCATTCCTCTTTCTTATAAAATATATTTTCAAAATGAATCTACACCTACTAACAGTTTTTCATATCTTCCCTATTTACCATTCAAGAGCTTCTCTTCATATCTATAATTTTGAAATTCCTTTCCCACACATGTCACAACCGCTCTTTCCATCACTCTTTCTTATAAAGATATTTGCAAATGAATCTACATCTACTAACAATTTTCTTGATCTTGCCTATTTTCCATTCGAGAGCTTCTCTATAAATTTGCAAATTTGAAATTCCTTTCCCACCCATGTCACAACCACTCTTGCCATCTATTAGGCTTATGTTGCTCCTTATGACAACTTTGTTTATAATCGAATATTATGACTCAATATTCATTCCAAATGGATTTAATAGCCCAATAGCATAATGAAATGGCCTTATAGGCCTTTTTTTGTCTTCATATCACCTTGGATCCCCAAGTAATGTCCCTTAGTCCTTAAGTGCTCCTGTACCATAGTCCCCATCTGTGAAAATTTTAGAAGTCTCTTGGAAATATTTGCAAAAAAAGTCATTAGAGAAAATAGAAGCTTCATCTTGACCCTTGTCTTGAACATGTCCTCTCTATGCCATCATCTTCATTCTTTATCAAATACCCTGAAGTGTATTTTTCCATCTAGGACTTATGTCTCTTTGTCTTGTATTATCATCAACAATCCACTTTTTACCTGCACATCATCTAATTGTACTTCCATTATACTCTCCAAAATGTCTTTTCTCTTTACATATGGGATAAATTTTATCAAAAAAGTTAACATTATAAGGGAATAATAAATTTTTTCCAACTTTTCTTGGTCCCAACTAGTATTGAGAAGGGGGGTGAATTAGTACCCACTTAAAAATTGACTACTCTCTTAACCACTCTAACTATTCTTGATGTAAGCCACTTGATAGCTAAAACCAAAGTAAATGCTATGAGGTAAAATAAAGAAATTCCACACACAAAAGCATCCATCACGTTGACACAGAGATTTTTATGTGTGGAAACCCTTGGTTAGAGGGGGAAAACCACTATGGGGATAATATACCCACTAGACCTTATAATGCATGTAAAGGGTTGTTGTGTTAGGAGCTATAAGTGTTTCTTTTGGAAATGCATCTTGTTAGGAATGCCTATAACCTTTCAAGGTTACAAAAGGCTATGAAAGCTACCTAGTTATAGGATATACAAATCTCCTTCTAAGAGACACCTTGTTAGAGGACTTTAAAATAAGCTTACTAGTGAAACTTTCTCTATTAAGAGCTATAGATAGATGCAATGGTAAGAGATCATACTACTATATTTATAGCTTAAATGCAGCACTAGTTTTTCATGTAGATCTCCACTTCACATCTTTGAAGATGCACTAATCTTCTCATTCACCTGGTGAGTTCTACTATCTCACCTCTCCCTTAAAAATTAAACTCTTAAGAAACAACAACAACCACTCAAAATATTCTTCTTTTGATTGCTTATATTCATTCTGCATTTTCAAAGCATAGTTACCCATGACCAAATTTTCCCGCTCATTTTCAAATTTAAAATTTGAATTCCATTGCATGTATTGTTCATAGGAAACCCATAACCCCTACACCTAGGGTCTATACTAGTAGCCCTTCTAGTCTATCTATGAATCAATCATATCCTTTTTCCTTACTTTCATGTGTCATTTCACTCCTTTCTTTTGTCACATCCACTCTACCCATTACTCACCTATCAAATCCTTAGTGACTCATTTTTTCAATGAGTAGGATAAGCCAACTTGCATACTTGCCTACCTATGTTGGTGTGGTGTACATACATGCATACCAATTTTCTTTTCTACCAATAATCACAACTTTTTACATCTTCTTTTACCTTTGACTAGTTCTTAACAATTTTTCAACCAAAGACTTTGGCTAACAATGACAATACTTTTTACACCATACTTCTTTTTGTGCCATCTTAAAATGGGTGCACTTTCATTTTAAGGCCTTTTAGCACCCTTTTCCATAATTCCTTTCTCAGACCATGGATGGACATTTTCTCAATGTCTCTTTTTCTCTTCTCCCATTCCAATTCATTCCTCTCTATCATCTCTCTCTACTTCTAACATGGTCTTCTAGGTGTCTGTTTGCTACCCTTTCGACCATATAAGTCTATTTCATTTGCGGATCCTTTTGGACCTTCTTGAGGTTTTTTCTCTATCTCTAGGACTAGGTCAACCTAGTCCTTTCTAAATATTTTTCTCTCTAGTATTTGGGACTAGATTGACCCAAGTCAACATAGTCCAAGACTATGTCAACCCAGGTTGACCTAGTCCTCTCTAAGGCCTTTTTCCTCTATTTTCTAGGATTGGTTTGACCTAGGTCAACCTAGTCTAGGACTAAGTTGACCCAAGTCGACCTCATCCTTGATGAGTTTAATTTTTAGGGCCTAAAAGGACTCAGTTTACTAATTGATTATCTCTCTCCCCTATTGGCCTATAGTTAAATATTCACTTAATAGTCAACGTATAGTTAACTCTATGCTTAATAGTTAACTCCCCACTTAATAGTTGTCATATAGTTAATTCTTTGTTTAAAAATCAATCTTAAATCAGCCTTTAACTTTTTTTCCACCAAGAAACTAGTATAAATTGAGGCTTGGGGGCTCCATTTTCATATCAAGCATTCACAATTCATCAAGCCCTCAAGGCAAGGAGTTCCAAAATTTAAGCATTCAAGCAAGCAAGTCTTCTTCAAACATTCAAGGATTCTTTGTGGGCATTTTCTCTTCAAGATCTAGCATATTGTTGGATTTCAAGGGAGGAGATCTATATTGAGGCATTCATTATCTTCTTCATTGATGCACATTTATATCCATGGCTCCATGATATGGTTATGGTAGATCCATTACAATTATGGAGATACCCTACATCCTTCATTCCCAATTCAAGATCTACAATACATTTACATACATTCAAGCGAGGTGAATCCTAACATTTATCTTTTTTTTTACAGTCATTTACATTTACATTTCTTAATTATAGTTAATTCCTTAACCTATGGCTTGACCAAGGAAAGTCCTCATCAAACCCAACCCCTAAACCTTTATTTTCTATGTTGATTTATAGGTTGGGAGTAAAGAGGATTACAAATCTAAAACCTACAGTTCACAAGCTTTCTGGAGTCATTAGTTTTAGAGTCATGGACTATGACAACATGGTTGTAAGACATATTCCCAAGTTGACTAGTTCTTTAGTCTAATATTTTGGGGAGATTTTTGGGTTTTGTTCCTTTCATCATTTCATTCCAAGATCTCCAGATAGATATTCTAATATAGTTCAGATCTGCGAGTTTTGGAGCACAAATACATCTTCCTTTATGTATTTTAAGGTGAGTCTTTCATATTTTTGTTGGATACAATTGATAAATTGTGTATTGACTTTGATGTTACAAAAATTTCATATCATTATCAGTCAATACATGCTAAGCTCACTTAGGTAGTGAAGACATTTTTTTGTGTCTATCAAGCATTCACGTGTTTGCCTAGTTCAAAAGGTAGTATCTATCAAGTTTAGTCAGGTGTCAAAGGATAGTCTACAAAAATGAGTGTTAACTAAGTTCACTTGGTTAATGAAGGAAATGTTGGATGGAACTAGTGTTAACTAAGCTCACTTAGTTGCCAAAGGATCTTCGTGAATATGCAGTGTTAACCAAGCTTCTGTTGGTTAACATAGGAAATCATTTTTGAGTTAGTGTCTACTAAGTTGGGTTGGCTAACAAAGGATTTTCTTGTTTTGACATATTAAGCTTAATTAATTTATCTATTGGTACTAGCCCACTAAGGTGATGAATATTAGTTATTCTAAGTTGTATATGAGCCGACATAACACTATGAAAGATATAAATGCAAGTTTTCACAATAGATCAAGATAATCACACCACTATTTCTCTAATAAGGGTACTATATCCATTTTGAGAACTATCTATTCCATTATGAAAAGATATTTGAATTTTCAACCCAAGGACATAGGACTTGAAATGGGTCAGCACAGTATGTGCACCAAGTTCCTTTAAGAGTCTTAACACCTATGTTGTAGGAGAGTAAAATGCATGAAAGGAATCCATGTACTAATACAGAATGATAAACACACTTAGATTATCAACAAAGAACTGTAGAAACTACAGAAAAGGGAATTCTAAACTAGCTAATAGTTCAAACATCCACTATGATCATTTTCCATAAGTGCTGCAAAAACTTTCATAGTAACTATGATGTAGGACTAATACAGTAAATCTATCTCAAATAGGAAATTGCAAGAAATGAATCTACTCTACCTGAATCTATTCCACCTCCCAAGTGTGCCCCCTTGGTTGGCTTCAACTAACTAAGAACACAACAAGTAATCCAAAATCACTCTCTCATTAGGATTCTTCTTTTGTTACATGACTGAACAATTTGTAGAGAATAGAGAAACAACTTTAGAATCTCCCTAACTAACTCGAACTCTCCATATATATAGAGGATTGAAACTTATTACAAACATAACATAAAAAATTGTGAGCAAACATCATCAGTAGAAAAAGGGCAGGATGTCAACCATGACTTTTAGAACATTGATTGAGCAATAGAATAACGGTCCACACATAATGTAACAAGTCAGACTTCCTAAAATAACTCTTGCAAATGTGACTTATCACCCAAAACTAACCTGTGCTTCTCATGCTATGACCAATCTTCATTACTCCTTTAATATGGTGCTCACCACTCTTTGCACCACTTCTCCATTTCCTAAAAATTAGAAACATTCTAACACATAAAAAAACATTTCTACTCTCATTCAAATATTAAAACATAGCTTAAAATATTTATATAAAATACTGCACTTTATATATAATATTAAGCAAGGTATGTCATATCCACTATCCATAGGTTTAATGGGTTGTAGCTACATTCAACATAAGCTCACAAGACATTTAAAATAGATATTTTGGAAATGTTTTTCACATGGCTCAAAGAGTAAGTTCATACTATATAAAAACTATATGAAATTTGAGATATTAATATGCCTCATCATCTGCCCCCCACTATGCAAATGCTTGTCCTCAAGCATTGTACTTCTTTGCCATTGCTTTGAAATCTCTCACTATTGTCTTTCCCTATTTCCCACTTCTGAAGGTGTAGAAATATCCTCTGGATCATCTCCAATGCTCACCCAAGTGTTCTTCAGCTAATGGATCTAACTTGGTAGCATTTCTTTCATACAACGGCCAAAGAAAGGTAGGAGCTTGGAAGGTTAGTGGCATCCATAACTCTTTCCTGATTTTCCTTCCCAATTTCATGTATTTAGCCACTCTATTCACTGCTACCTTGAAATTAATAAGGTTGTGTGGTTCAACCTTCCTGAAAGATTCTGGCAGTCGACTCCACCTATTTCTAAGCCTTGTAATTGCTCTCTATTGTGTAAAATTAGGAAGCTTCTGATACTCTCTATAAATTTTTTCCCTTTCTTCAAACACTTTCTTTCTAATTTCCAATTTTGGCCTTCCACAAGTTAATTTGAACAAATCTCTCAAGAGGTCATAAGGCTTATGGGATTCAGTCTAGAGTGGTAATGGTTTAGATTTTTCAAGGTCTCTATAAGTATCCAACTATCTATCATAATTTGTTTCATTGTGCATCCATGATATTAGAGCTCTTAAGTGAATATCCCTTATGTAAAGCAAGGGATTCCACTCTATTTCTTGTGGAATTATGAAATTATGCAAATAGAGCTCACACAACAAGTTCATTTTCCATGAGGGAAAAGTTTGATACACATTATAAAAATCTTAAGCATTCTTAAATTTACAATCAATATTTATCATTATCATCATCAACTGGAATAACAAAAATTGTTCTTTCAAATACATAGCATACACCCTTGGGAGTGGTCTACAGGCCATAGCCTGATCAACTAGCTTCAAAGCCTTATTCATTTGTTGCTTTTGCTTTTCTAGTTGCTTCTTTAATGATTCAATTTCCTCATCTCTATCAAATATTTCCTTTAGCATCTGGTCTCTCTCTTGCTTCCACAAAGCTTTCTAAAAAATAAAATGATTGTATAGACTAAACAATATTGATTGAATTATTGATGATAAAAATTCTTGAGTTTTAGAGTTCATCTTTTGTTCTTTGGAAACTTTTTGGAAATAGTAGGTTTACCAAGAAGATTTATAAGGTATAAGGGAAACATTGGAATATTCAGGGATGGATGGCATGGTAGGTTGCTCATTGCTAGGTGCTTTTTCTAAAACAATAGTAGGAATTGGTTTGCACATTTCCTAATTCTCTTGTGGTGTCTCCTTGAAAAACTCAATTTCATGTTTTTCTATGTTTTGGGGCTCTAATTGCCTAGGAGAATCATCTGGGGCATTTTAAACTATTGACTCTATTTGACACTTTGAAATTGGGGCATTTGGTTTTTCAGTAGAAGTTGGAGATACACGACCTTGCATATGAGGGCTTCTACATACAGGAAATTCTTTAGCTTCGACCACTTTGTGGGTCCATTTTGGGTTAGGCATGAGTAGAGTAGATGTTTTAGGATTAGTTGTTCTAGGAATAAACTTGTTTCTTTTTGTTAACTTAATAGATGGATTTTACACTTCTTTTTCAAGGTTAGGGCTAACCTTATGCTTGCCTTTACCCAAAAAAGAGTTCAGCATATCATCCTCTAAATTAGGCTTAGTAGACTTATCAGGAGAGGGTAATTTTTCCTTCTCTATCAGATTTTGAATTGGCTCTATGGTTTCTTCCTCATTTTCTAAGTTTTGAGGAACAGGGTTGGCTTTTGGCTATAAGGTCTTGGATTCAAAAAATTCTACCCATGAAATAGGGGAAGAATCCCTAAGAGATCTTTCAACTAGAAGTTTAATGAGGGCATGATGGGAAACAAAATTTGGGTGTTCTTTTTGAGTTTCCTCGGCATTGATACACAACATATTGTAAATAAAGTTTGGAATATTAACTTGCATGTTACGCAATATGCAACTAAGTAATTTAAAATGATGAGCATTTAAATTCCAAAACCTACCTTCATAGGTTAAATATCTGATAATGTGGGTTGCTAGCTCTAGATATGGAGGTGGAAGAGAAATTCTCTTACATCCTTATTTTGTAATGTCTAGTTGAGGGTCACCTTGCTAAGTGAACTATGCACTTGAAGATCTGGCATCATGTTGATTTGGATAATGTTCCCTAATTACTAGTAATAATGTGACCTTTGCTATCCTTTCCTTAGTAGCAACCACTTTTAATCCCCAAACTGAGGCTTCCCCTTCATTAAATGTCATCATGAACTCCATTGCCACTTCTTCATTGAATTCTATTAATTGTAAGAAATAACTGAGCCATCCACAAGCATGAAATTGCCAAACTGCTTCAATGTTCATGAGTAAAATATTATGAACGACTAGCTCATAGCTCTTTAGTTGTCCTCCCATATTAAAAATATCTAGCTTCCATTCTTGCTACTATGACAAAAAAAAATTGCCCCTCTTACCTCTACAAATTTTCTTTTTCTCTGAACTTCAAAACTAATCTTAAAAATGTTGTATGCTTTAACCACTTCTCATAATCAAGACTACTTTTTTTCTAGCATGTAGAATAATAATACATTAATGATGGAGGATATTGAGGCTTTAACTACAAATGTTCCCATAATAACTCTTAGTCCTTTCAATCATGCCAAGTATAGGAGATCTTTTCCCAAAATTTGCAATAAAAGGTATCGTGGATACAGAAAGATTTTTAAAATTAATGAAATGAAAACTATCAAACTGCCACCAAAGTACATTCTTTAGTGTAGACATGACTAGGATAACATGGAGGTGACATTTGGAAACTACTACATTTTCCCAACCCCCCCTCAAAATTTGACAAGTGTCCTCACTTAAAAAAAATTTGCATGGGAAGGAGAAACTGGCTTAAGTCTTATATGATATATATAATGCAGTATTAGATATAAATATCAAAACCTATATTCTAAAAATGAATAAAGAGTAAAATAAATTTTTATACTTATAAATTTGAGATTGTACATTTTCATGAAATTTGATGAGGTGGTGAAGGTTGATGATCATAGAAAGTGTTGACAGTTTTGTTTATTGAAAGAAAGAAAAATAAAGTGCAGCTGACATGGAATGTGGGTGGATGGTAGATAAAGAAATGAGATGGGTTGATATGAAGAAAGACAAAAGTGAATTGAAGAATGGGACATCATATTTAAATGAGGTTTTATTATGAAGGTTCCTAAAATTCTATCATTGTATGGCTACACGAAGAAGATTTTCATCTTTTTCTGCAGGAACTGTGTTTAGAAGAGCTGGTGCACTGGTTGGTTGGAATTGTTGCAAGAAGTGTGCTTTATTCTATGGCTTATGATAGATACATAGGCTATGGCCATTTACAAGTAACTTAAACTAAATAGGATCAATAGTTGTTAGTTGCACTATGCCATTGTCAAATACATGTTGAATTTCATAAGGCCCTAACCATTGAGTTTGCAATTTCCCAAGATTCTCTTTGAAGTGAGAATCATAAAGGAGTGCCCAATCTCCTTCTTGGAATTTTTTATTCTTGATATATGCATCATGCCATTTCTTTCACTATTGTTGAATAATTTATGTTCTTTCTAAAGTTCTCTTTCATAGTTCATCCAACGAATTCAAGTGGAGGAGTCTCTCTTGTTGTGTTGCAGGAAGATTGATGTTCAACTCTAAAGTAGTGTGTAGTGACTTGTGTTCAAATTCAATGGGCAATTTTGATGCTTTACAATAGACAACATCAAATGGAGTAAATCTAGTTATTGTCTTCCATGTGGTCTGGCATGCCCAAACAGCTTCAGTTAATTTTCTTGTCCAATCCTTCTTGTGTATGTGTACTATTTTCGTCAGAATGGCTTCAAGTTCTCTATTGGTAACCTCTTCTTGCCCATTTTCTTGAGGGTGATAAGGAATGGATTTACGGGGCCTTATGATGTACTACTTCATAACCTTAGTGATCAAATTTGATGTAAACTAAGCTCCTTGATCTATTACAAGTTCTCTGGGTACTCCATAATAGGTGAATATTTCTTCAATCAAGAACTTAGCTACTTTCTCATCTCTAGCATTTTTCATTACTCTAACTTCCACCCATTTAGTTACATAATCTGTATGTACTAAGATGTAGGATTTTCCACTTGATGGTGGGTCAATTTGACCTATGAAGTCCATGCCACACTTATCAAAAGGTGTGACCAAAACCTATGGAGTGAGTGGCATCTCATCAATTTTGGTTGGTTAGCCCATTCTTTGGCATTTGTCATAATTAGCTATATATGTCATTGCATCCTTATGTAGGGTTGGCCAATAATATCCCATTGTAAGTATCTTTAGTGTTGTTCTATTCCCTACAAAATGGCCTCCACATGGTTCATCGTGACAAGCATGCAATATATCATATATCTCATCTTCCCTGACACACCTCCTCATGACTTGATCTAGTCCTACATAGAAGATATTGTTATCTATCCAAGAATATTGAAAACTTTTCTCTACTAGCTTTCTCTTTTCTTTATAAGAGAAGTGTGGGGGCACTCTATTTGTAGCAAGATAATTTGCAATGTCTGCATACCATGGTGTATGGGTTGCTATATGGAACAAGTTCTCATCTGGAAAGGTGTCTTCAATTAGAGTTGGATCTTCATCAGCAATGGTTAATTTAGAAAAATAATCTGCAACTATGTTGGATTTTCCTAGCTTATCAATAATAGTAATATCAAATTCTTGTAACAACAAGAGCCATATTGCCAATCTACCTATGACAGCTGGTTTGTTCATTAAATACCTTATAGCTGAGTGATCAATATGAACAAAAATAGGATATCCAATCACATAATGTCTAAATTTTTTCAAGGCATAGACTATAGCTAAAAGTTCTTTTTCTATTACTGTATAATTCAGCTTAGGTCCATGAAGGCTTTTACTAATATATTAGAGGCATTCTCAAGACTAGCAGGCTTTTGTCCTAATACAACTCCTATGACATAGTTTAATGCATCATTATGAATATGAAATGGAATCAACCAATTTGGTCCTTGTAAAAATAGTGCCATGATGAGAAGTTTCTTAAGCTACAGGAAGGCTTCATTATATTTGGGTGTCCAAATAAATTTAGCTTCCTTAGTCAACAATGTGTACAAAGGACTAGCTATTTTGCTGAAATATTTTATGAAATGCCTATAATATCTATCATGACCTAAAAAAGATCTTACATCTTTTGGTTTTGTAGGTATAGGAAGTGTTAGAATTACCTCCATCTTAGTTGGATCCACTTGTATTCCTATAGCTAATATGAAATGACCAAGTACCACTCCTTCCTGCATTAGCATGAAACATTTTTCACTATTAAGTGCTAGATTATGTTCTTTACATTGGATAAGAACCTTTTCAAGATTCATCATGGATTCTTCAAAGGTGAATCTAAATGTTGTGAAATCATCCATATATATTTCCATGCAATCATGTGATGTATTAGCAAAAATACTAATTACAACTCATTGGAATGTTGCAAGAGCATTACATGGACCAAATGGAAAAATAGAATATGAGAAAGTACCCCATGGGCATGTAAATGTGGTTTTTTCTTGTTCTTTAGGAGTAATACTTATTTGATTATAACCACTATACCCATCTAGAAAAGAGAAATACTTCTTTCCAGCTAGAATGTCCAGAATTTGATCTATGAATGGTAAAGGAAAGTGATCCTTTTTGGTTCCCTTATTCAATTCTTTTTAATATAATCCAATCCACCATTTACCTTCCTTTTTAAGAACTATTACCAAGGGTGACACCCATCTACTATCAAATATAGGATAAATAAAACTAGCATCAAGCAATTTTTGCAATTCAATTTTAACTATTTCTCTAAGGGCTAGATCAATCCTTCTTTGGGGTTGATGGAGTAGTAGGAACCCTTCATTAATGTATATTCTATGAGTACATAATGTAGGACTCAACCCTTCATATCCCCATAGTCCCATGCAAAATCCTTTTCATGTTTTTGAAGCAGCTTTGTTAACTATTTCATCTATTTGGAAGATAATTTTGAATTGATGTGAAGATTATGATCTATTGACAACTCAACAATAGTGGTAAACTCAATTATAGAAGCTTCAAAGATTAGACTTGTATCTAATTCACATGGTAGGAGTTGATGAATAATGTTTGGTTCTTTGAGCAGATTACAATTCTCATTACATTCCTCATATGTGGTTAATTCTAACATGGAACTATCAGATACATCTTTTTCTACCACACAAGTGTTAGTAAGAATACTGTAAATTACTGAATCCTCTTTCTAAAAATTTAGAAAACATTGTCTATGTAACATCATAAGCTATTCTATGGAATTAACTCTTATTCTCCATCTCCTAAATCTAGCTAGATAGATGTGCTTGAATCTAGTTGTGGTTGTGCTAAAGGATATAAATCAAATTTCTTTGTTGCTTGACCATTAGATATGGTCATATTCCCTGACCTACAACTTATATTTGCATTAGTTGTAGCTAACCATGTTCATCCTAGAATGATAGGATAACCATATAAATTGACTTTGGGAGACATAATCATGAAATTTGTAGGGTAATCTAGAGAGTATAGGGTTACAACTATGTTTTCTATCATCTCATCACGAGTGATAGTAGAACTATTTGTAAGTTGTTGAATTTTTGCAGTAGCCCTTAATCCTTCTATTTTCAACATCTCCATAGTATCCTTGGTCATGATATTTATAGCAGCACCAAGATTAATTAAAGCATTTTTAACAGATTGACCATTTATAATCACATTCACAACTAGACTACCTGGATCAAAATATTTAGGAATGATAAATTTTCCTAACATAATGTCAGCCAATTGTCCTACAACATGGACTATAGTTGGGTCTTTTTTCTTCCTCTCAGGCTTCTTCAGGCAGTCTTCTCTAATGGCTTTGCCATAGATAGGAACATCTTTAATAGCTCAAAATAGGGGTATTTGGACATGCATGTTCTTTAAATGATCAATAATATCAAAAGACTATTCCTCTATTTGTACAGGTTTTCTTTTTTTGAGCTTCTCTAGAAAAGGAGGTTCAACTATTGGTTGGGCTTGAGCTGAAATAGTAACATTAGTTGGGTCAACCTCTTTAGAAACTGGGGGTCCTAATGCTATAGGAGTATTTGGTATTTTAGTTATAAGAGGTAGTTTAGGCACTGGTATGGTTGTACCAAATCTCAAATGTATATTTGCAACATTCAAAGCACAAGCAAGATATTGCTAAGCATCAACATAGTACATGGGTTGTTATGGTTGTTGGTTATTTAGATTTGGCTGAGATTATGTAGGTAATTGAGTCTTCTTTTGAGGTCTGGGACTCATAGGTGGTGGCATTAGTGCAGGTTGTTAGACTAGAGGTGGTAATTCTAGATTGCTAGTATTTTGGTTAGGCCACTATTGAAGTCCTCTCCATTGATTTGTAGACTGCCAATTCCCTTGGGGTAATTTCCATTAGTTTTGTTGGTTCTGCCATTGACTAATCTATTGGTTTGGCCAAGAAGGTTGGGAATTTTGAGGCCATTGAGGTATTTGTGGATTATTTTTCCAAGCATTATTCCAATTAGGTTGACTATGTTGTGAAGGACCTTGGGTATTATAGTTTTTCCATTGATTACCATATAGATTTGAATTTTGCAAAGGGAGGCATACCGTGACATTGGGCCCATGGTTGGCATCGAGAAACAAAGAATACTTACTCATCATATCCATCTATCTTGATGTACTCAGTTGGAAGATGTTGGTTTTCCATGCTAGCTACCAATTTGCATTGGCAATCTTTCTTCCACTTCAATTAATGTGGGTAGTACTCAGCTAATTATACCTCAGCTTTTGTGTGTTTCTTCTTTGTAGTCATTGTGTCAAGATGTGTAGTGACATCATTTATAATGTCCTGCTTGAAATCTGAGAGCAGCTTAGATATCTCAAGCTTTGAAATACCTTGACTGATTCCTTTAGTAGTTGTAGTTCAATTTCCTTTTCCTTTCTTCATGGTTGATCTTGAGTAATTAAGACAAATTTTCTTGAGGTCATCCTAAGAAGATTGATACACATCTCCTCTAGCCATCAAGTCTAATGCTTCTAGACAACTATCATTCACACATCTCAAAAAGACTAGCATTTGTGAATCCTTGGACAACACATGCTGAGGGTTCTTCTGTAGTAGATACAAGAAATTTGAAACATATTATTCCAATGTTTCTTCCTCCTTTTGTGATATTCTAAAGATATCATCTCCTCTTGAATCATTTCTTTTGCAATACTCTTTGTATTTGTCCAAAAATAGAGTTTGCATTTCATCCTAAGTACTTGCTACATTGGCTCCTAAACCCATGAAACATCATAAAGCTGACTCTTTTAGTGTTACTAGAAATAATTTGAGCTTATGGGCATCAATTTTGTAGTCAAAGCTATGACAAAGTATGTCAAACTCAAACAAGAAAGTATCAAGATCTTCAGTTGTGAGGCCATAAAACTTTGGAAGAGCATTTGGAGGTATATTTTTGAGATTAGCATTGGTTATAAGGCTTGGAAGAGGAAATGGAAAAGTACGTTGTGCCATTACTAGAGGTATTTGATTATAAGGTTGCTACTAAAAAGGGATATTGGGCACTGGATTGTTAACAACTAGTGGATTTGGATTAGTACTATCAAGAAAACTAGCCAAAATTTCAACAAAAATTTGAAGAGCACCTGTATCCAAAGGTTCTTCCCTTGAGGATGATTCTGTAGAAAAAATAGGACTTGCATCTAAAAAAGGCAACTTAGCTTCTTCTTTAATTTCTTCATTCAGATTAATAGGCTCATGTGGAAGAAATCTCCCATATTTATCTCGTGATCTTCCTCTTCGATTCATGCAATTGAATTGGTGACTTGTGAATAAAGCACTCAATCTTGTGGTTTCTAACTAACACTAATCTAGAAACAAATGACTCATGAAGGTTCCTAGTTTGACACCATCCCTGACAATGGCACAAAAAATGTAGGTTTCCATAATAGATCAAGATAATCACACCACTTTTGGATACAATTGTCTAATTGTGTGTTGTCTTTGATGCTACACAAATTTCATATCAGTTATCAGACAGTGCTTATCGAGCTCAGTTGGTTAGCAAGGCAATTTTTTGAGTCTACCAAGCATTCCTGGAAATTACTCTACATAAACAGTGTCTATTGAGCTCACTCAAGTGTTGAAGAAAATTGTGGCAGAAAGTAGTGTTAACTGAGCTCTCATGGTTAATAAAGGAAAGTTAGTGTTTACCAAGTTCACTTAATTTTTGAAAGATTTTGCAAAGTTTGTAGTGTTAACTGAGCTTTTGTTGGTTAACACAAGAAATCATTTTAGGATCAGTGTCTATCGAGTAGGATCAACCAATGAAAGATTTTGTTGATTTGAGATATGAAGTTTAATTATTTGAAGTATCTGGTGTCTCATGTGTTCATGTTATTTCTTTTATGCTTTCATGTTAATCACTATGAATGTTTAAAGATCAGTAATAAGTATATCATACACTACATCTACCAAGTTACAACATTGTCTATATGTTTACTGAGAGATAGTAGTAATTAGTTTTATCAAACATCTAAGGTATTTGTGGATTTTTTTTTGTGGTAACTAATTCACCCCCCCTCTCAGTTACTCCATCTATATTTCCAACAATTGGTATCAAAGCTTTTGGTTCTTGCAAGAAAGGTTTCAATTACCTAAGCTAAAGATCAAGATGTGTTACAAGAGAGAAATTCCAAGGCTTAATAGAGATAACTTTTCAGCATGGTAGGGTCTCATGAGACTTCATCTAGCTTCCATTGGAGATTCAAGATTGAAATACTTTGATGAAGAATATACAACTCCTTCTAGTACATTATCTATTGGTGACATTGCTGAGAAAAAGACTCATAACACCATGATGATAGACATTGCATCTGCTCTAAGCTATGAAGAATTTGATGATATCAAGGACTAAAAAACTGCCTTTGAAATGTGGAACAAGCTAAAAGATATCTACAGTGGTGATGATAATGTGAGGAAAGACAAAGTAGAAAGCATTAGAGGAAAATTTGATTAGATGAGAATGAGGGAGAATGAAAACATTGCCAAATATGTTGAAAGGATCAAAGCAAGTAAGTGTCAATGCAATCAAAGCTTCTAGAGTAGAGATCAAGGAAGAAACAATTGTAAGTAAAGTTCTTAGAACATTACTTCCCATTTATGCAATTAGAGTATCTACAATTCAAGAAATAAGGTGTGGGACAAATCATAAGATAACTTTGGATACCCTAGTAGGAAGATTGACAGCCTTTGAGCTAGATAACTATGACAATTATGTTCTAGCTTCCAAGAATATTGAATCAACATTTGAAGCCAAGCTTTCACTTAAGGAAAAAGGCAAGAAAATAAAAGACACTCAGTTAGAAAGTGAAGAAGAATTAGAGGAAATTTCTAATAGTGATCTTGAAGTTGTTGAAGCTCTACTTGCAAGGAAATGTTCTGGAGGTAGAGTAAAGTACAAAGGTAAAGTTCCCCTAATATATTTTTCATGTGAAGAAATTGGTCATATTGTAGCTAGGTGCCCAAACAAGAAAAGCAAGGATGAGAAGAAATTTCATAAGTGCAATGGCAAGAAATATTTCAAATCATTCAAGAAAAAAGGTAAGAAAACATGTCGTATGGCTAAGGACTCTAAGGATTCAGCTAATAGTGAAGATGAAATAGTTTACATTACTGTGAAAGATGAATCCGATAATGATGAAGATGATAAGATGGCACTTATCTCTCATGTGAACAAAAATGACACATGGATCATAGACAATGGATGTTCACATCATATGACTGGTGATAAAACAAAGTTTCAACACTTTGAAGACTATGATGGTGGTAGTGTAAGGTTTGGAAACAATGAACCTTGTTGCATAAAAAGAAGAGGTCAAATCTCATTAACCAAAGAACTTGTATGTGATAATTCCTATTGGGTTGAAGGACTAAAACATAATCTATTGAGTGTGGCACATCTAATCAACATTGGATTCAAGGTGGAATTCATGCATGGAAAGGTAAGGCTACTGGATGACAAAGCAAAACTGATTGGATTAGGGAAACAAACAAAAGGTAACTTATTTTATCTAGATCTTGGTGAATGCACATGTTTTATTGCTCAAGTTGAAGAAAGTTGGTTATGGCACAGAAGGTTATGCCATGTAAATTTTGATAACATGGTGAAAATAAGAAAATTTAGGGAAGTAAGAGGCATTCTTAGTTTGAAGAAACCTATTGTTGGTTTATGCAAGAATTGTCAGATTGGTAAAATGGGAAAGACTAGTTTTAAAAGTAAAAACTATCAGTCTGAAGATATTTTGGAAATTGTGCATGCTAATTTGTGTGGACCTATTAGAATTGAGAGCTATACTGGAGAAAATTTCTTCATTCTTTTTGTTGATGACTACTCTAGAATGATGACTATTATATATTTAAGAGAGAAGTCAGAAGCATTTGAGAAATTCAAATGGTATCTAGAAAGAGTAGAAAAGGAAATAGGGAAAAGATTGAAATTCTTAAGATCAAATAGAGGTGGTGAATTCATCTCCAATGAAATCAATAACTTTTGCATTGAAAGAGGAATCAAAAGATAGGTATCAGCCCCTGGAACTCCCGAGCATAATGGAGAAGCTAAAAGGAGAAACAAATCTATCATGGATTGTACAAGGACTCTAATGATTGAAAAGAACATTTCTATCAAATACTGGAAGCTATCAACACTGCAGTTCATACCTTAAACCAAGTATAGTTGAAGAAGGACTCATTCAAAACCCCCTATGAGTTATGGTATGGCTATAAACCCAATGTAAGATACCTAAAAGTATTTGGAAGTAAATGTTACATCTTGAAAGAATCTAGAAAAGGAAAATTTGATGTGAAAGGTGATGAAGGTATATTTTTAGGATATTCTTGCAAGAGTAAGGCATATAGATGTTTGAATTTGTCTACTCACAAAATCATAGAAAGTGCACATGTGAAAGTTGATGAGTTTGCAGAAAGGACTAAAGAAGGAAGCAAAAAGGAACTAGAAGATTATAGGAGATTTGTTTTCATTGAACCCGATACCTTGCCAGACACATTTTTCAATCAAAAAACTTCTACTCCCAAGTCTTCATCAGTCACTAAGTTGCAAGAAGTTCAAACCAAGTCATAGGGACCCGAGTCACATTCTAAAGCTATCGAGCTAATGCCTACTGAGTCTGAGCAACCAAAACATAAATTTGAAGTTCAAGAGGATGACAATGTAATTCATTCAAAAGGAAAGGAACCTATATTAGCCAAATATGTTAGAAGGCATCATGCACTAGATCAGATTATTGGAGATAAATCAGAAGGTACAATGACAAGAAGTAAGCTAAAAGGTACATATTTACTTGCTGATTTTGAACCTAGAAATGACCAAAATGCATTGGAAAATGAAAGTTGGATTAAGGCTATGAATGAAGAGATAGAAAAAATAGAGAAGAACAAAACTTGGACTCTTATACTTGGGCCTAAAGATAAAAATGTGATTGGAAAAAAATGAGTATTTAGGAATAAGTTGAATGAATATGGTAAGGTATCAAGAAATAAAGCTAGGTTGGTGTGTAAAGGATATTCTCAAGAAGAAGGAATTGATTATGGTGATACTTTTGCTCCTATTGCAAGACTGGAAGGTGTTAGGACCTTACTTGCATATGCAAGACATAAAGGATTTAAGGTATATCAGATGGATGTTAAATCTACATTTCTCAATGGTATTCTAGATGAAGAAGTCTACATTGAAAAACCTGAAGGTTTTGTTGATCCAGACAAAAGAGACATGGTCTAGAAATTACACAAACCATTGTATGGTCTGAAACAAGCTCCTAGAGCATGGTATGAGAGATTGCCTGACTACTTTATTCAGATTGGTTTCCAAAGAACTAATGATAAAAGTAGCTTGTACATCAAGGAAGGACTAGATAACAAGATTGTTTTGGCAGAAATATTTGAGGATGATACTTTTTTTATAGGGAATGATGATCTATGCAAAGAAATTTCAGAGAAAATGAACAAATAATTTGAAATGTCTATGTTTAGTGAGATTAAGTTCTTTGTTGGTCTTTAGATTCAGCAGAGCAAGAATGGTATCTACATCACTCAGTCTAAGTATATCAAGGAGATACTCAAAAAATTTGGCATGGAAGATTCAAAACTAGTTGGAACTCCCATGTGTACTAGAATAAAGCTTACCAAAGATGATGATTCAAAAGAGGTAGATCATACCTTATATAGATCAATGACTGGAAAATTATAGTATGTAGTTCATACAAGGCCTAATATTGCTCTTGCAATTGGTATAGTGGCAAGATTCTTGACAAAACCCAGAGAAAATCATATGATGGCAATCAAAAGAATCTTGAGATACTTGAAAGGCACTAAAGATTATGGCTTATCGTATAAACTTGGAGGAAATCTAGACTTAAAAGTGTTTACTGATGCTGATTGGGTAGGAAACATTGATGATAGAAAGAGTACAAGTGATGTAGCATTCTTTCTTGGAAAAAAGTTGGTATCTTGGACAAGCAAAAAGAAAAATTGCACATCCCAATCTACAGCAAAAGTAGAGTATGTTACAGCAGCAGTAAACTATTCTAATATTGTTTGGTTTAAATAGTTGTTGGATGGCATGAAGGTTGAGATCAAAGCACTAGTTGTTATTGTTTGTGATAATATAAGTGAAATTAATACATTAAAGAATCCAATGATGCATTCCAAAACCAAGCATATTGCTATAAAATACCACTTTATCTGAGAATTAGTGTAGGATAAAGAAATTAGATTGGAATATGTCCATACAAAAGAATAGATTATAGACATATTCACCAAGCCATTACCTAAGGATGCAGTCTTGTATCTAAGAGGTAAATTAGGGGTCATTCCCTTATTTGAAACTCACTAAAATAAAGTTTTAATGATGCATCAATAGGAAGCAAGTTGAAGATCTATCAGTTGATGTAGCATGGTCAAGGGAACATTGCATATGAATCAGTACTCAGGGTACATTGATACTCATTGTCTCTGGCATGTGTTGTCAAAGAGGGAGAGTTTACTATCATATCTTTCTAAAATTTGTTTGAGGAAGAGTTTACTATTTGGAAAAGAAGCTATGTAATTTCTTCACAGAGGGATATTACTGCATTGGAGAATTTTGTGGCATAAAATCTAAGAGGGAGAAAATTTCTATCAGACAAAGACTTATTTTCAAATTTCATTGTACTATGACATGTTGTGTTGCCATCAATGCCAAAGAGGGAGATTGTTGGATACAATTGTCTAATTATGTGTTGTCTTTGATGTTACACAAATATCATATTAGTTATCAAACAATGCTTATCGAGCTTAGTTTGTTAGCAAGGCAATTTTTTGAGTCTACTGAGCATTCCTAGAAATTACTCTATGTGGACAGTGTCTACCGAGCTCACTTAGGTGTTGAAGGAAATTGTGGCAGAAAGCAGTGTTAACTGAGCTCTCATGGTTAATGAAGGAAAGTTAGTGTTTACTAAGTTCACTCAATTTCCAAAGGATTTTGCAAAGTTCATAGTTTTAACTGAGCTTTTGTTGGTTAACACAGGAAATCTTTTTAGGATCAATGTCTACCAAGCAAGGTTAGCCAATGAAGGATTTTGTTGATTTGCGATATGAAGTTTAATTATTTGAAGTATTGATTCTAGCTAACTAAGGTAATGATTATTGGTAATTGTAAGTTGTAATTGGGCCAACTTGAAAATCTAAATGGTATATATGAAAGGTCAAGTTGAGAATTCTAAAGTATATGAGTGAGTATGCAAGTGTATTGATTGTTTGAGAAGAAAAGTGTGAGAAAACTTTGAAGGATGGCTAGATATCCTTGAGGAGTAGAAAAGATATATTTGATTAGGAAGGATCTAGTGTGAAGTAGAATAGAGATCTATATCAGCAATTCAATTGCATCTCATTTAGGTCATTTCATTGTTTCTTTCTTACCATTGTAGCAATGATTACAAAATCTCTTAGTAGAGTTGGTTTAATAGCCATTTGTAAATCCTCTAACAAGGTGATAGCTTTATTGAATTGTTCTAAAGACCTCTTGCAAGGCCACTCAGGTAACAGGGTGATTAAATCCTCTAACAAGGTCACACCTAATAGTATGTTTCATAACCTTTAACTAGGTTGGATCCTAACAGGGCTCACTTCAGAAGAGTGAAAATCAGTACCTAGTTACTTAGTGGTTTTTCCCATATTGGGTTTCCACATTAAGTCAGGTGTCTCGTGTGTTCATGTTATTTCTTTTATACTTGCATGTTAATCACTGTGAATGTTTAAAGATCAGTAATAAGTATATCATACATTACATCTACTGAGTTATGGCATTTTCTGTATGTTTACCAAGTGACAATAGTAATTAGTTTTATCAAACATCTAAGGGATCTATGGATTTGTTTTTGTGGTAACTGATTCACTCCCCCTCTTAGTTACTCCATCTATATTTCCAATAACCACTATTTCTCTAACAAGGGTACTATATCTATTTTGAGAACTATCTATTCCATTATGAAAATACATTTGAATTGTCAACCCAAGGACATAGGAATCCAAATGGATCAGCATAGTATGTGCACCAAGTTCCTTTAAGAGTCTTAACACCTATGCTATAGGAAAGTAAAATGCCTGAAAGGAATCTATACTACTCATACAAAATAGTAATCACACTTAGATTATTCAAAAAGAACTGTAGAAACTATAGAAAATAGAATTCTAAACTAGTTAACAGTTCAAACATCCACTATGAGCATTCTCCACAAGTGTTGTAGGAACTTTCACAGTAACTATGTTGTAGGACTAATATAGTAAATCTATCTTAAATAGGAAATTGCAAGAAATGAATCTACTCTACCTAAATCTATTCCACCTCCCAAGTGGGCCCCCTTGGTTGGCTTCAACTAACTAAGAACACAGCAAGTAATCCAAAATCACTCTCTCAGTAGAATTCTTATTTTGTTATATGACTGAACAATTCATAGAGAATAAAGAAAACAACTTCAAAATCTCCCTAACTCTAACTCTCCATATATATAGAGGATCAAAACTTATTACAAACATAACATAAAAAATCATGAGAAAACATCATTAGTAGAAAAATGGTGGGATGTCAACCATGACTTTTAGAACATTGATTGAGGAATAAAATAATGGTCCATAGATAATGTAACAAGTTAGGCTTCCTGAAATAACTCCTCTCGCAGATGTGGTTTATCACCCAAAATTGACCTACGCTTCTCATGCTATGACTAGTGTTCATTACTCCTTTAATATGGTGCTCACCACTCTTCATGCCACTTCTTGATTTCCTAAAAATTGGAAACATTTGAACACATACAACAACAGTTCTACTCTCATTCAAATATTAAAACATAGATTAAAATATTTATATGTGTTGATCTCAGATTGGTTTTGACAATTGAGTGTCAACATACTTAAGAAATTTTCTAAGTTGATGTTGAGTATACTATAGATGCTGAGATATGTGTCAAGCCAAAAATTGAACAAGTGCTAAGTCATTCAGATGCCGAGTAAATAGAAGTGCCAAGCAATTTTCAAATGTTGAGTGACTAATAGATGTCGAGTAAAGTTCAAGTGTTGAGTAAGACAAAATTTAGTATGTGCCAGGCATCAACAATTAGTAACTGGTGAGTAACATAGAATTAGCATAAGAATTTGTGTCTTCACAAACTAAGATGTACATCATTTTTGAGCCAACACATGATTAGATCTCGAAGGATTAAAGGATAAGAATGAATCCATTTGGATTCCCCATGCAATCAACATGCAACCAATCAAAAAAATGAAAATATTTGAGTAAGAAAGATGGGTGAATCTCATTCATAGATTCATACCTAAACCTAAGTCAAGAAACCTTTTTAAAGAGGTTAAAGCCCCATAATTCAGTGTGTATGAGATAGAATGTGCAAAAAGAGAATGCATGCAAGGAGATAATGCTAGAAAAGTTTAAGGGAAGTGAAAGGGGTGAATTGACTTAGAAGAAGGGAAAAATTGTAGAATTAGTTAGTAGAACAGAGAATCAAGATCATAGCAATTTCATACTAGATCAGTGAGGATCAGACTAGATAGAACAAGGATTTGAAATCAGCAATAGAAAATTACAAGTAATTAGGTCAAACATTCTACTATACTTTCTAACAATTGTATTAGCAAAATGAAATCCTATGGAGATAGGTTGGTTTAATAGCCATTGTATAAAGCCTTTAACAAGGTGACATTCCAAGTGATTTTTTTAAAAATCCTTTAGCTAGGTACACTTTTAATAGAGTGTTAAAAATCCTTTGATAGGGTAGGATCTAACAATCCTCATAAGCTTTTAATAGGGCAGGCCTTTCACATGGTAGATCATGAGAATGGTCAAAAATATGTAACCTTAACAGGTGAACTTTACTACTACAATAGTGAAGAGTTGTGGGTGTCATCCCCACCCCATTTTTACCTTCTCATTGGAGGGTTTCTGGGTAATCATATCTGGTGTCAAGTGTTTATGTGGATGCATTTACTTTTCATGTTATTTTCATATGTTTATGCATACATTACTTTAAATTTAAAAGTTTTATTGGTTAAAGTTTAGCACTTCTAATTCACCCCCCCCTTAGAAGTATATTTCCCACTTGTTAATTTCCAACAATTGGTATAAGAGCTAAGTTCTCATTAGGAGCAGCCTTATAGCTTAGAGAAAAGTTCTTGAGATGGAAGTCTACAAATTGGGAAAAACCATTGAGAATCAGGAGATTGAGATACACCTCTTACTACAACAATTGGATGAAGCCAGAAATGCCTTGAAGAGTTCATTAAAGAGAAGGATAGAAATTACCATAGCTAAGAATGATACTCAATATAAGAAGATTGACACCACAAAGTTATTTACAAATGGTAACCCATGTGAGTTTGATGCAGCAATTGTAGATCTCATGGAAAAGAATAGAGCACAAGTTGAAGAGATTAGAAATCTCAAGTTGGAGCAAGAATCACAAGCAATACTACTATGTGAAGTAACTAAACAAAAGAAGAAAGCCATTGAGGATAAGGTCATGATTGAAGAAGACAAAAGAATTTTGTCAAACAGATTGGAAGAAAAATTAGTAGAGTTTTCTAGGGTCTTAAATATGTAGTTGGATATCTTGAGCCAAATGATGAATGCTTTCCATGAGTTGAATGTCAAGGACATTGAAATTTCAAAATGAGTAACTACAGAATGACCTAAAAAGAGAGAAGGATTTTGGTGAAAGCTTCAACAAGCCAAATGAAGCCATCAAGTACTTTGAGCCACTATTGAAATCCCCTAGATCCAATAAAGACACATCAGGCTTGGGATACACAAACATTGAAGAAGGAGAGTCATCCAAGACTGCTGAACAAAGGAATGACAAAGGTAAGAACTCCAAATCCACTTGTCATCATTGTGGTAAGAAAGGACATACAACTAAAGTTTGTAGGAACAAGAATGCTAGTTAGAATGCTAATCCAAAGAACATGAAATATTGTTACAAGTGCAACAAACAAGTTCATTAGGCACATGAGTGTAAGTCAAGAACCATGCATGTACCAAGATTTGAAGTATGCTGCTACAATTGTCAAAAGTTTGGACATAAAGCCTTCAAGTGCAAATCCAAGCCCACATGCTCATCAAATAAGGGAAGAAGCCATGACAATTCCTACAATTAGGATTATAAAAAAAGACATAGTTGTCATTACTATCAAGAGTATGGACACGTCCCTTAGAATTACATAAGAACACATTTTAGTGGAAGCTATAGCAGATGGTTGAGCCAAACTACATGCCTTAGTTGTTTGAAGAATGGTCATATTAGCAAGCAGTGTCCAACAAGATCAAAGGCACCTAACTCAGACTCAAACAAAGGAAAAGGCAAGGTATATGTTGAGCATATTAGAGGATAGATGAATAAGACATGGAAGAAGAAAGATGGAAGCAACACATCAAATGAAGGGATCACTTCACCTAAAGGATCAAATGGTCATACTTCATCAAACTAAGAAAGAAGGTACATGGGACTAATATTTAAATGCTTTATCATACATCAGTTCCTGGAATGAGTTAGCACTGAAAAAGATAGATCAGCATGAATAAAGATGCAAGGTTAAATCTTCAAAAGTTTTCACGCTGTTGCCCAGCAAGGAAAGTTGCCTTCAGATGTCGAGTGAAATCCTAGTATATGTCAAGTTGTCTGCCAAGTTAGTAGAAGCTGAGTTAGTAGTGGTTGTCAAGTAAAAGGAAATTCTTATTGAAGTCAAGTAAGGGAAACTCTAGTGGATGTCGAGTGTTGGATAATCAATAGAATTTGAATGAAATAGAATTGCATAAGATGCTGAGTGGATAGATTTATATGCACTAAGCATTAAATGCTATGTAATAAAGGGTATAAGGTTGAGTTTTTTTATCATTTCTCATCATTGCAAACATAGAGTGATAGTGAGAAGAGCATAGAAACAATTTCCAAGTAGAGATTAATGATTCTAGCTAAGATTCAACATTATTTCATCGATCTAAGATATTTACTCAAGTGTCAAGCTACATAGTTACAAAAAAAATTTATATCTTTAAACCCTAGTTTTCAAAAATGGCTTACAAAAATGACCCTGCTAGCACTTTGTCTATTATTCCACCTAAGGTTGTTATGGTGCAAGATATTAGAAAATGTTATAATTGTAAAGTTGGAGCAATAGGTGACATGGAGATTCAGAAAGCCTATGATAAACTTTGTGAGAATGGGGTATTAAAGGAGGAATTCTAGATTGTTGAAAGGAAGGTCTTAACCCATACCCTAGATTTCCTCGCATTTTTCAAAACTGAATGGATAAGAATATTGTTGAGTAGAATTCATGATAGATGCCTAGGTTGGAGGATGGACCTATTAAATGTCAAAGAGAATCATACATAGGGTAATAGGGTACCCAACCCTAGAATGACCAAAGACCCTAAGGAGTGATTCAAAAGAAGCCATAGAGAAGTACATTGAGGCTAAGTGGAACAAAAGGGGCATGACAATTGACACAATCAGAGATCTACTTGTACAATTTTTTGTTAGGGTTATATCCCATAAATTCTACCAGTCAAGCTGACTAAATAGTTTACCATGCATTGTAGTTGATGTGGGATACAAACTTTTCAAAAAGGATCATACATCTAGCAAAACTGCAACTACAACAAATTATGGAGAATTCGGGAGCAATAAGGAGATCCAAGAGTACTTAGTGTAAGTTTTGATCAATTTTGATATGCATATTTTTCTATGTTCAGAATGAATTCCCCTCTTTTGATAAAATAAGTTGGAAAACAAATAGGTCTATAGTAGTACAAGTGAATGAGTATATAGAGCAAATGGGAGCCAATTTTGAAACCTTAATGACAAGGTATTTTGAAGACTTTAAAAAATTTATGAAGCAAAGGCTCATAATACCAGTTTCTCTAGTGGATCAACACATCAATGACATTTTTTTCTTAGTTGAAATTGATTATACATATATCAAAGTAGTAGTACCAAGGGTAAGATGGCTAAGGCCACTTGGATATGAAATTAACATTGATGAGGCATCAGCACCAATCATAGCATTGCTTGCAGAAGACATTGATAAAAGTGCAAAACTCTTTGGCACTTTTGATGTTGTGAAATCCAAGGTAGAGATGGAGTTGAAGATTGCTTCAACCCTAAAGAAGAAGGATAAACTGGTCAAAAAGCTAAAGGCCAAATTTGGTGAAGGGATAGTAGAAGTAGAAGAAGAAGAAGATAAAGAAGAAGAAGAAGAAGAAGAAGAGGGCCAATGGCCACTTGCCTTGACACAAGGAATGGGTGAAGATGTTGAAAAGGAAGAAGGTGTTGAGGAGGAAGAACAAGCTAAGGAAGTACCTACCAAGCCAGAGCCAAAGAAAAGAAAAGCTCAAAAATAGCCTGCAGCTCAGCTCAAAGGCAAAAAGATAGCCAAACTAAGCCCAACTAAGCCTACTACAAGGGAAAGTACAAGAGCTACAAAAAAGGAGGCTAAGGAGTAAGAGAAGAAGAAGGCTATCAAGAAAGAAGGTCCAACAAAGAAGAAGCTAAGAAGAAAATATGTTGCACCTCCTAAATCAGATGAGGAAAGGACTAAATCTAAAGACACTAGCCAATTTAGAGTTGTAAGTCACACCACCAAGTCAGATTTAGAAAATATATGTGATAATATTAGAGATAGTGCAAATTTATCTAGCTTGAAAAACATTGATTTTAATAAGTTAAGTAGAGAAGAATAGAACATAGTTGAAGAATGATAGCAAAGTTCAAGAATGCTCCACTTGAACTTGATAATTCTATGCCCAAAGAGTTGTATTCTATTGTTGAAAATAAATGACATTATTGCCTTAACATGGAGAAAGAAATAAGAGAGTCAACATTGGCTCAAGTAATGCCTGAACTCACAAAAGGGAAAATAATTAGGGCAAATAAGAAGCATGGAAGCAAATTTGCACCCAAATATAGAGCATTTAGCATTTTCTAGAATAAGATAGATGTTGTGAAAAAGTCCACTCAAATGTGAAAAATAATCTATGGCCTCACAACTATAAAAGAAGGAGAAGATCCCTTTGAAGGCAAAAATAATGGAGAAGAGGATGAAAATGAAAAGGAAGGTGAAGGTGGAAAAGAAAAGGTAGATGAGACAATGGAAAATGAAACTCAAAAGAGTGATATGGAAACTGCTAAAGAGAAACAAATAGAATAGAGTGTGTAAGACAAACAATTACCACCACCAAGTCCTCCACATGACACTTCTACTCCCGTAGAAACAATAAAAGTAAAGGATGTTCTTGAAAATTCTGGTCAAAACATAAACCCAATGACTATAGAGGATCTCAACAAGATCCTTGACCAAACAACTCTATAAGCCCAATTTTGCAGTAACCCAATGTTGTTCAGTGTAGATGAGTTGCAAAAAGTAGTAGCTGACTTGACTAGCAATAAGATGGCAACACAAGAAACATCTTCTGTCATCCCTACAACTACAAGTGGACAACCTAAAGAGCAAGCTACACAAGATACATCAACTAAGGTTGAATCCATAGTTAAAGTCACTACAACTATCGAGGAGCTAGCAAAAGACAAAACAAGACAGATGGATACTTATGTTCCTACTACACAAGTACAAGGTGCACCACCTCAAATAATAGTTATTGATAAAGATAGGATAGAGGAGGAGAAGGAGACCCCAAAGGAGAAGGAAAAATGAGCAATTCAAACTTTGGTTAATCAGCCAACCTTTAGGACTCCAAAAAAAATGCCACAAAAGTCAAGCACTAAAGCAATACCACTTCAAATTTCAGCACCAAGCACCAGGCTAGAGCTCTACAAAGGTTGCAAGGGTACTTCACTATGGAGACTCTACACTAGATGAAGAAATATTCATTCCTAAATATGACTATGAAACCATGAACATTGATCAGATCAATGAAGTGCAAGAGGCACTAAGGAGAAAGAAGAAGTAGGAGATACTTAGATATGAGTATAAACAAAGGCAAGCATTAATTGAAATAAAGGACATCTTTCTAGATGCATTTAGCTTGCAAATACCTGATCAAACAAAGCCCATTATGGAGCAAATTTAAAACATGGTAGACTAGGTGCAAAGTGAAGACCATGATACTAATGAAAAGCAAATGGAATGGTTAGAAAGGAAGTTTCAAACAAAGGTAAATGAAAGAATATCCAGTGAGATAACACTATCACAGGTAGTGCTAGCCAAGAAAATTGAAAAGGTGAAGGAAGTACTTGAGAATATCTTCTCATTATACTCAAAATTGTGCGATCCTTCTATCTTCACACAGGAAACTAGCTAGAGAATCATGAGCTTGGAGAAGAACTTAAAGATATCAAGCATGAAACTACCTAAAGATCCAGCTGAAAGTGAGAAGCACCTTAATATAACACTTCACACTCAAAAGGAACTAGTTGTATTAATAGTAGAAGAGGCTAACACTAGAGCCAAGTTGGTGCAAATACAAGCCTCCCTAACCCCTCACATGGAAATTTTGTAAAAGGAACTAACCTATGTAGAGAATGTGATAAAGAAAGATCCCAATCTTTTCACATTAGATGGCTTAGTTCATCTTGCAGCAGAGACAACCATTCAAAATAAATCCCTAGAAATTGCAATACAAAACTAGGATGCTACTCTGAGAATTGTAATGGAAGTGAACACGAACTTCTTGGCCAAATATTTGGTCAGTGTCTAAGACCCTTTGACATAAGTGTCAAAAAAGGGGGAGAAATTAAAGAAAAAGAAAGAGCTAAAACAAAAAAGGAGTAATGGAGAAATTAAGGGAAGAAATTAAAGGCACATTAGAAGAAATTATAAAGCCAAAAGGACACTTAAACTACAAGAGGAACATGTGAAAGACGGAGCTAAAATAAAAGGGGGAGTAATAAATAGAGAAGGAGCAAAATAGAGCATAACAGAACACATTAGATAACAAGTATTAGAATTGAAGACAAGAAGTATTAGCTGAGACACATCAATCTATTCAAAGATATTTTGGTTACAAGGATATGGCACACTAACTTAGGGGAAGATACACAATTTTGAGGTATATAGTCCCTCACAAAATTTTGAACAATTTTGAAGTTTTTTATATATGTCGAACAAAATGTATATTATACTCGAGGAGATTAGTTTCACCATGTATAGTTAAGTGTTTTTGACACTCATGTCAAAGCGGGAGATTGTTGATCTTAGATTGGTTTTGACAATTGAGTGTCAACACACTTAAGAAATTTTCTAAGTTGATGCTGACTATAATATACATGCCGAGTTAAAATATGTGCCAAGCCAAAAATTCAAAGTGCTAATTCATTCAGATGCCAAGCAAACAAACAATCTCAAAAAAGTTTCAGATGCCAAGTGACTAATAGATGCCAAGCAAAGTTCAAGTGTCGAGAAAGACAAAATTTAGTATGTGTCAAGCATCAGCAATTAGTAAGTGTCGAGTAACAAAAAATCAACATAAGAGTTTTCCTTGACAAACTAAGATATAAACCATTTTTGAGTTGACATATGGTTAGATCTTGAAGGATTAAAAGATAAGAATGAATCTATTTAGATTCCCCATGCAATCAACATTAAACCAATTAGAAAAATGGAAATATTTGAGCAGGAAAGATGAATGAATCTCAATTGTAGATTCATACCTCACCCTAAGTCACAAAACCTTTTTAAGGAGGTTGAAGCCCCATAATATAGTGTGTATGAGATAGAATGTGAAAAAAGAGAATTCATGCAAGGAGATAATGCTAGCAAAGTTTGAAGGACATGAAATAGGTGAATTGACTTAGAAAAAGGATAGCATTGCAGAATCAGTTAGTAGAATAGAGAATCAAGGTCACAACAATTTCATACCAGATCAGACTAGATAGAACAAGGATCTGAAATTAGCAATAGTAGATTACAAGTAACCAGCTCAAATATTCTACTATACTTTCTAACAATTGTATTAGCATAATGAAATCCTATGGAGATAGGTTGGTTTAACAGCCATTGTATAAAGCCTTTAATAGGGTGACATTCCAAGTGAATGTTTTGTAATTCCTTTAGCTAGGTACACTTTTGATAGAGTGTTAAAAATTATTTGACAAGGTAGGATCTAACAATCCTTGTAAGCTTTTAATAGGGCAGGCCTTTCACAGGGTAGATCATGACAATGGTCAAAAATAGGTAACCTTAACAGGTGAACTTTATTGTTGTAGTAGTGAAGATTTGTGGGTGTCATCCCCACCCTAGTTTTACCTTCTCATTGGAGGCTTTCTGGGTAATCATATCTGGTGTCAAGTGTTTATGTGGATGTATTTACTTTACATGTTATTTTCATATGTTTATGCATGCAATGTTTTAAAGTTAAAAGTTGATTGGTTAAAGTTGAGTACTTTTGATTCATCCCCACCCTATTAGAAGTATATTTCCCACTTGTTAATTCCCAACAATATGAAATACTACACTTTATATATAATATTAAGTAAGCTATGTCATATCCACTATCCATAGGTTTAATAGGTTCTAGCTTCATTCAGTTTAAGTTCACAAGACATTTAAAATAGATATTTTGAAAATGTTTTTCAAATGGCTTAAAGAGTAAGTTCAGACTATATAAAAACTATATCAAATTTGAGACATTAATATGCCTCATCAAGAAGTATAAGGTCAAATTGTGGATTCAATAGGAGTGAGAAGTTATGAATGTATTGAAGATTTAATGATGAAGAGAGGAAGTGAATTTGAAGGATAATCAGAATATCCTTGTGGAGTAGAAAAGATATATTTAATTAGGAAGGATCAAGTACAAGCCTGAATAGAGATCTATAATCAACAATTTAGTTGTATTCAAATTAGGGCATCTCATTTTTATTCTCTAACCATTGTAGCAGTGATCTAAATCTCTTAATAGAGTTGGCTTAATAGCTATTTGCAAATCCTCTAACAAGGTGGTAGTTCTATTGAATTGTCTTAAGACATCTAACAAGGCCACTCCTAATAGGGTGATTAAATCCTCTAATAGGGTCACACCTAACAGTGTGTTTTGTAACTTTTAATAGGGTTGGCTCCTAACAGGGCTCACTATAGAAAAGTGAAAATAGTAACTAGTTGCAATTGGTGATTTTTCTCAAATTGGGTTTCCACATTAAATCCTAGTGTCAAATGTGTTCATGCTATTTTATTTTGTGTGTTTACAACTAACTTAAAGTAAGGGTAATCACAAATAACATTTAAAGATTTACATAATTAGTACTTACCGAGTCACAACATTTTATGTGTGTTTACTGAGCATCGATAGTATTTAGTCTTTAGAGTTTATTTTGTACTGACATCTAACAGATCTAGAATTTATTTTAGTGGTAATTGATTCACTCCTCCCCTTTCAGTTACTCCTCTTATATTTCCAACAATTGGTATCAAATCTTTTGGTTCTTATAGAGAAGGTTTCAAGGACCTAAGATAAAGATCAGGATGTCTTACAAAAGAGAGATTCCCAAGCTAAACAGAGACAATTTTGCAGCATGACAAGGACTTATGAGGTTACATTTGGCTACTATCAATGATTTGGGGTGTAAATATCTTGATGTTGAATAAAAGACTCCCACTAGAACATTATCAGTTGAAGATATTGTTGAAAAGAAGAGTCATAACATCATGATGATTGATATTGCATCTGCTCTTAGTTATGTTGAATTTGATGAAGTCAAAGATTGCAAGAAATGTTCATGTTTTATTTCTCAAGTAGAAGAAAGCTAGTTATGACACAATAGAATATGCCATATAAACTTTGATAATCTAGTTAAGATAAGAAAACATAGAAGAGTAAGAGGTATTCCTAGTTTGAAGAAACCTAATATGGGTTTATGCGAGAATTGTCAAATTGGTAAGATGGGAAAGACTAGTTTCAAAAAAAAAAAAATCAATCAAAAGAAGTTTTAGAAATTGTTCATACAGATTTATGTGGACCTATTGGAATAGAGAGTTATAATGGAGAGAAGTTTTTCATTCTTTTTGTTGATGACTATTCTAGAATGATGACTATAATATATCTATAAGAAAAATTAGAAGCCTTTCAAAAGTTCAAATGGTATCTAGCAAGAGTAGAAAAAGAAACTAAAAAGAGATTGAAATGTTTAAGATCAGATGGAGGTGGTGAATTCATCTCTAATGAATTCAATAATTTTTGCATTGAAAGAGGAATTAAAAGACAAGTATCAACCCCTAATACACCCAAAAAAAATGGTATAGCTAAAAGAAGAAACAAATCCATCATGGATTGTGCAAGAACCTCGATGATTGAAAAGAATGTTGCTATCAAATACTAGAAAGAAGCTATCAACACTATAGTTCATACCTTGAACAGAGTACAGTTGAAGAAATAATCAAACAAAACTCCTTATCAACTATGGTATGGCTACAAACCTAATGTAAGTTACTTGAAGGTATTTGACAGCAAATGTTATATTTTGAAAGAATCTAGAAAAGACAAGTTTGATGTTAAAGGTGATGAAGGCATATTTCTAGGGTACTCCTACAAAAGTAAAGCATACAAATGTTTGAATTTGTCTACTCATAAAATAATAGAAAGTGCACATGTTAGAATTGTCAGTTTGTAGAAAAGAGTGAAGTAGAAAGCATCAAAGAGCTAGAGGATTCAAGAAGATTTATTTACTATGAACTTGATACCCTACCAAAAATATCTAAAAGAAACGAGGCCTCATCTCCCAAGTCCACAAAATTTCCAACAGTTACTGAGTTATAGAAAGTGTAACTCGAGTCACAATCTAAAGGACTCGAGTCATAGTTAGAGGCTACCGAGCTATTTTAGACTGAGTCTGATGGACCCAAGTCACAAACAGTGGTACTTGAGATTGATATTGAAATTCATGATGAAAACATTGGAACTCATTTAAAACCCAAAGAACCTATGTTAGCAAGATATGTCAGAAGGCATCATGCACTTGATTAGATCATTAGAGACAAATCTAATAGAAAAATGACAAGAAGCAAATTAGAAGGTACATGTTTACTTGCTGAATTTGAACCTAGAAATGTTAAAGATGCTCTGGAAAATGAAAGTTGGGTTGAAGCAATGAATGAAGAGATACAACAAATAGAAAAGAAAAAAACTTGGACTCTTGTTCCTAGACCTAAGGATAAAAATGTAATTGGCATAAAGTGGGTGTTCAGAAATAAGTTGAATGAAGATGGAAAAGTTTCCAAAAACAAGGCAAGACTAGTATATAAAGGTTATTCTCAAGAAGAAGGTATTGATTATGGTGAGACTTTTGCTCTTGTTGCAAGATTAGAAGGTGTTAGAACTTTACTAGCATATGTAGCACATAGAGGATTTAAAGTATATCAAATGGATGTTAAATCTACATTTTTGAATGGAATTCTTGATGAGGAAGTTTACATTTAACAACTAGAAGGTTTTGTAGATTCTAGCAAAAGAGACATGGTTTGCAAGTTACACAAAGCATTATATGGTCTCAAGCAAGCTCCTAGAGCTTGGTATGAAAAACTTCATAATTACTTGGTACAGATTGACTTTCAAAGAACAAATGATAATAGTAGTTTGTATATCAAAGGACCAAACAAGAAGATTGTGTTGGGAGAAATATTTGTTGGTGATACTTGATTCACAAGAAATGATAAGTTGTGCAAAGCATTTGTAGAAGAAATGAGTAAATAATTTGAGATGTCCATGTTTGGTGAGATAAAATTATTCGTTGGGTTATAGATACAGTAGAAAAAAAATGGTATCTACATCACTTAATCTAAGTGTATCAAGGAGATACTAAAGAAGTTTGGAATGGAAGATTCAAGACTAGTTAGAACCCCTATGTCTACTAGACATAAGCTTTCCAAGAATGATGATTCCAAAGAAGTAGATTAGACCACGTATAGATCAATGATTGAAAAATTGCAATACGTAGTACATACAAGGCCTGATATTGCATTAGCAGTAGGTATGGTGGCAAGATTCTCAAGAAATCCCAGAGAAAATTACATTATGGCAATCAAGAGAATCACGAGATTTCTAAAAGGTACTAAAGACTATGGCTTATGGTACAATCTTGGAGGCAATTTGGACTTGAAGGTGTATACGATGTTGATTGGGCAGGAAATCTTGATGATAGAAAAAACACTAGTGGTGGAGCATTCTTTCTTAGTAAAAGAGTAGTGTCTTGGACAAGCAAGAAACAAAATTCCATCTGTCAATCCATGGAAAAGGAAAAATATGTGGCAACAATAGTTAATTGTTCTAACATTGTTTAGTTCAAATAATACTTGGAAGGAATGAAGATAGATATCAAGAATCCAGTAGTCATATGTTGTTATAACACCAACACAATCAATATACCAAAGAATCCAGTGATGCATACCAAAACAAAGCACATTGCTATAAAATATCACTTCTTAAGAGAGTTGGTGTAGGATAAAGGAGTCAAATTGGAATATGTAAATACAAAAGAATAGATTGAAGACATATTCACCAAGCCATTACCTAAGGATGCATTTATGTATCTAAGAGGTAAGCTAGGGGTCATTGCCCTATCTGAAGCTCACTAAATAAATTATAGTAATGCATCAACTAGAGCAAGTTAAAGATCAATCAATTGGTGCAAAATTGACAAGGTCATATTGAAAATGAATTAGTACTTAAGATACATTGATATTAATAGAGTTGTTATTTTTGGCATGTGTTGTCAAAGAGGGAGAAGCTTACTATCATATCTCATAGAAATTGTATTACAAAGAGGGAGAAGTTTTCTATAAGAGGGAGAAGTTTACTATCATAGAAACATTATGAAGAGATATCTGTGAGGGAGAATGAACTTGGCAGAAGTTTTTGTAGACAAAGGGAGGAATTGAAGGTAGAAAGAGCTCACATTGATAGAGGGATTTCTCATGAATAAAAACTAAGGATATATTCCTTACTTTATTCTTGTTCTAAACTTTTATTATGTTATGACATGTTGTGTTGCCATCAATGTCAATGAGGGAGATTGTTGGATATAATTGATTAATTATGTATTATCTTTGATGTTACACAACTGTCATATCATTATCAGTTAGTGCATGTTGAGCTCACTCGAGTAGTGAAGACATTTTTTCATGTTTATCGAGCATTATTGTTTTTGCCTAGTTTAGAAGGCAGTGTCTACTGAGTTCACTTAGGTGTTAAAGGATAGTATATAAAAAATGAGTGTTAACCAAGCTCACTTAGTTAAAGAAGAAAAATTTGGATAGAGCCAATGCTAATCAAGATCACTTAGTTACCAAAGGATCTTTATGAATATGCAATGTTAACAAGCTTCTGTTGGTTAATAGAAGAAATCATTTTTGAGTTAGTGTCTACCGAGTTGGGTTGACTAACGAAGGATTTTCTTGTTTTGGCATATTAATCTTAATTGATTTATCTATTGGTTCTACCCAACTGAGGTGATGAATTATATTAGTTATTCTAAGTTGTATATGAGCCAACTTGACAATATGAAAGATATAAGTATAAGGTCAAGTTTTGGATTCAATAGGAGTGAAAATTCATGAACGTATTGAAGATTTAATGATGAAGAGAGGAAGTGAATTTGAAGGATAAGAAAAATATCCTTGTGGAGTAGAAAAGATATATTTGATCAGGAAGGATCAAGTACAAGCCTGAACATAGATATATAATCAGAAATTTAGTTGCATTCAAATCAAGTCATCTCATTGTTAATATCTAACCATTGTAGTAGTGATCTAAATCTCTTAACAAATTTGGTTTAATAATAGTTTTCAAATCCTCTAACAAGGTGGCAGTTCTATTGAATTGTCTTAAGACCTCTAACAAGGCCACTCCAAATAAGGTTATTAAATCCCCTAATAGGGTCACACCTAACAGTGTGTTTTGTAACCTTTAACAAGGTTGCCTCGTAACAAGGTTCACTTCACAAGAGTGAAAATAGTAACTAGTTACAATTGGCAATTTTTCCCAAATTGGGTTTCCACGTTAAATCTTGGTGTTAAATGTGCTCATGCTATTTTCTTTTGTGTGTTTTCAATAAAGTTAAAGTAAGGGTAATCATAGATAATATTTAAAGATCTATATAATTAGTACTTACCAAGTTACAGCATTTTGTGTGTTTACCAAGCATCAATAGTATTCAATTTTTAGAGTTTATTTTGTACTGACATCTAAGGGATCTAGGATTTATTTTGTACCTTCTTAGGTATTGTTTTGAATACCTTCTTTGCTTCCAACTTAATGACCTAAGGTGTTTCCATTGTGTTTCTCTTGAATGAGATTCTCCCTTATAGATCCCTTGGGAACACACAACTAATTACCCTTGCAAAGTAGCGTAGTTTGCAAAGTATATTTTAAAAACTTAATATGAAAATGGTTCTCAAAATCTAAACATACCTTGTATGCTTCACCAAAATCTTCATCACCTTTGTAGAGATTTTTGAATCCTTCTATTCCCATGCTATGGAGTTCTACTTCTTGGACTATCATGACCCTACTATTGAGTGCATCTACCACTTTGTTAAGCTGCCCTTTCTTGTGCTTAATGGTGAAAGTGAAAGCCTGCAAGTATTCCATTCATTTCAAGTTTCTATTGCTTAATTTCTCTTGGTTATTTATGTAACTAAGGGCTTTTTTGTTCATAAACACCACAAACTTCTTAGGAAAAAAATAATGCCTTCACTTCCTAAGACATTGCACTAAGGCATACAACTCCAAGCCAAAAGATGAATATATCTTTTTGGCTTCATTAAGTTTTTCACTGTAAAAAGCTATGGGCCTACCCTCTTGACTCAAAATACCAGCTATGGATAAACCACTTGCATCACATTCTAATGTGAACAACTTCTCAAAGCTAGGGAATTTCAATATAGGCTAGGTAGCTACTTGTTTCTTCAACAACTCAAAGGATTTTTCATCCTCTAGGGTCCATTTAAACATGGTTTTGACCCCTCCTTTGATAGTATCTAGCAAATGTGCATAGATCCCACTAAATTTTGTAATGAACTTCCTATAGAAATGTGAGAAACCATGAAAACTTCTTACTTTTGTGGCTGTAGTAGGTGTTGGCCAACTCAAGATAGCAACAAATTTTTCTTTATCCATCTTCAAAGAACCTTTGGATATGACAAAACCTAAATACACCAGCTCTTGCTTGAAAATTTCACACTTCTCAAGATTAATAGCCAACTTCTCTTCATGAAGCCTCTTTACGACTGCCTCCACATGCTTGACATGTTATTCTTTTGTCTTTCTATAGATGAGAATATCATCTAGGTACACCAACACAAATCTTTTGGTGAAGTCCTTAAGTACTTCATTCATGATTCTCATGAAGGTACTTGGAGTATTTGAGAGACCAAATGGCATTACAAGCCACTCATAAAGACCATCATTAGTCTTGAATGTTTTTTTCCATTCATCTCCCTCCTTAATCCTAATTTGGTAATACCCACTTTTCAAGTCCAACTTTGTGAATTGCATAGCACCACCTAGACAATCCATTAGGTCTTCAATCTGGGGTATGGGAATATATACCTAATTGTAGTCTAGTTTATTACTCTTGAATCAGTAAAAAGCCTCCATTTTCCTCACTTCTTGGCTACCAAAACCACAGGAACTGCACATGGGCTTATGCTCTTTTGAATTAGGCCTTGATCCAACAACTCTTGAACTTGTCTTGCAACTTCCAAATTCCAATCTGGGGTGAGCTTATAGGCTAGTTTTTTGGAAAAGGAAGCACCTAGAACAAAGTCAATTTGATGGCTAATGACTCTCCTTGGAGGTAAGGTAGTTGGGGCAACATCATTTACAATATCTTTTTACTTATCAAGCAAGGTTTGCATTTCAATAGGCAAAGGTTCTTTTTTTAATTTTTCCTCTTCTTTGAACTTCAAGATGACAACAAATCCATAATTTTTAGTTTGCTTAATTTCCCTTAAGAACTCATTCTCACCACACAATAACACCTTAGGAACCTTTTCATGTGTTCCCTCTTCTTCTAGTAAAGACTGAATTTTAAAGGTCTTACCTCCTTTCTTGAATGAAATGGAATTCACCCTACCATCATAAACCATCTCTCTATCAAATTTCCAAGCACCTAGAAAAATATAGCAAGCATCCATGGGCAAGATATCACACAATAATCTATCCTTGTAACCAGCGATGGAAAATTCCACCCAAGCTTACTCATTAATCAAGATACTTTGCCCCTTATTTAACCAAGTGACCTTGTAGGGATTCTCATGAGGTATCCTTGTCAATTTCAATTTAGTAATAGCCTCTTTAGAGATGACATTATTAGTGGATCTTGAGTCCACTAATGCCTTTCATACTTTGTCTAAAATCTTGCACTTGATTCTAAATAATGCCCTTATTTGTTTGGGTTCATTAGGGGCAGGTTGTTTCATTAGTACCCTCCTATACATCAAAATCTCTTTTTTTTTAGACTCAAGATGATCTACATCAGCATCCTTACTTTTTGAACAATCCTCTTGTACAAATGCCACTCTCTTGCTTGGATTCGAAGAAGAAGGCTTCTCAAGACACCTATAAGCAGGGTGTCCAAGCTAGCCACAATTGTAGTACTTCATGCTTGCAAAATAAGATTTTGATTTTCCTACTCCTCTTCTTCTTTGATAGTTGCTATGATTGCCTCTTCCTCTATTATGACCTCCTCTTAGTGAGGTTTCATTTGGCTGCTCATTAATCTTACTTTTAGCTTGACCTTTTGGTTCACCACCTCTTCCTTGGTAACCTCCCCTTTTTCCTCTTTAGTTTTTACCCTTGCCTCTAAAATTTGAATCATTTATATTCTTGTGCTTCTCTTCTACCTTCAAGACTAGTTGATGACACCTTTGGACTATGGTAGGAGTCCACAAGTTGAGTTCTTCTTGGATACTCCACTTCAAACCACTTAGGTATCTAGAAAATTTGATTAGTTCCTCCTCTTGCTTCTTGGATCACAAGCATAATCTCTAAAATTCTTTTGTATAGGAAGCCACATCCATGTATTTTTGTTTTAATCATTGCCTTCTTTGGTGGAGTTGAACCTCAAAGTCTTTAGGTAGAAGGTTTTCGTGAATCTTCTTCACCATAGCTTTCCAATTTGCAATGGGTTCCTTACCCATCATAACCCTCTCACCTTGGACATATTTCCACTGAGTGAGCATTGTTCCTCTAAGTCTAGAGGTTTTCACCTTCACCTTTTGATCCTCTATTACCCCTTCACACTCAAAGTGGTTCTCCATGCCTTAAATCCAATCCAAGATAGCATCGAAGTCCATCTTTCTTGTAAATAGAAGTATTCCTTCCAAAGCTTTTCCACTTAGTGCTTTGATGGATTTTAATAAGGTCTCTTCTTGCAAGATAGGAAAAGGTTTAGGTACAATGTCTTCCTCTACTACCCTTTTACCCTTCCCATCTTCTTCTTCATCTCTTTTCCTAGTTGTCTCTGCAACTACATCTAGTTTTTGCTTCACCTCTTCCAGTGCTTCTTCAAGAAGTCATTTTATTTTCCTTTTTTCATTAACCTCTTTGGATAATTCAACATTAATTACCATCATGAATTCACCTACTAATTTGTAGCTTCAAACATCCACTACCTTTTCCCAAGTCTTTAACTAGCTCTAATACCAGTCTGATGTAACACCCCAACCTTCCTTCCAAACCCCAAGCTCTCTTAGGGATACCTTAGGTCATTCACTAGACCCACTAGGGCTTCTTCACACCCTATGCTTACTAGAATCTTGCTCAAGAGATCCTAATCCTTCAGTTGGGGGCACACCAACAAAGTAATATCAAATTTCTTACCAGCTAGCTCCAATCCACTACTAACCCTCAAGTCCATCTATAGCCCCAAGGGTGCTAGTTCTTCATCCAAGATTTTTTTAGACTCCTTCTAACATCCATGACCCTAAACAATGCTAACCTCATAGGTGCATTCAATCTACTAGGGAAAATACACCAAATTGCTCCAAAAAGGCTACTAGGAGTTAGCCCTCCTAAATAGCTGGCAAAAAGATTTCTTGGAAAACTTCTTAACAACCTTGCAAAAAAGTTACATTTATGGATACCCTTTTGAAATTACTTCAAGAGCTTGTGATTGTTTCAACCCCCAAACTATCCATACAACCAAAGTATAATTTTAGGCCAAAAATGAGGGTTTCAAGTGCTTTATTGCTGTTGTGATGCAAAACCACCTTGGAAAATGTTCCAAGACCTCTCCTTTGGACTAGATAAATGTTAGACTCTATCCTTACTTATTGTGTGGTTGGATTGAGGTATTTGCATGCTCAATCCCCTCCATGGCTCAATTTCCAACTGTGATTCCTAGCCAAGTTGCATTTGGCTTGCCTAGGGAATCACTTTAAAAATCCATGCCATGCTTCCCATGGGCTCTCCTTTTCTATTCATAATGTACAAGGAGTATAGTTCAAAATTCCAAGAGGCTGTACAGTTTATATAGTGGGAAATGGCCCTAAGGCTCCATTTTTTATTGGCTGCCTAGTTCAAAACAGCAACCTGCTAACTTACAAAATAATTTATTAGAACACACAAAACTCTTTGTAACAACACAAAAGATAAAAATATAAATGAAGGAAAACTACCACTAACACTTCCAACTCAGAAAAACCTAAGTCTAATCCATACAAAGCATGAAAAAAGCCTCAAAGCAAGAAACTGTTGTAATAAATAAAAATGCTAATTGCAATTCGTAAACTATCATTTCTCCTTCTTCCAACCTCTTGATAAGGTTGATTTCAACCTTATATAAGCTTGGCATGTAAATTTCCAACTACTTTAATTGAATTAAGGTCTCCCACAAAGAAGTTTCTCTTTTTGCATAAAAGTCAAAAGTTGTCAATGACAACTTTGCAAGAAATGAGCAATTTTTGTAATTTTGCAAATTGTCTACCCAAATTTGCTCTACTTGATACCAAACTTTCTAAAAGGACTAAGATGGATCCAAAACATCTAATAAGGACCCTAAAACACTTTATTTCCCTATTTGGTTCTCAAAACCCAAAAATTCTATATTGAGCCAAATGAGCAATTTTGAGCAAGTAGGAGCAATATTGCATTGTGGGGCTCTTCTAACCTATCTAACCTCATCTTAGGACCAAGTTGATCCTATTATTAGACTATTGATGTGGCTAGCATCACTACAAGACAAAAATAAGGAAATACCTAGGCTTCAAACTTAGCCTACCTATGTCCTCCTGCACCAAATCCTATGTTCACCAACTTTGTTTTTACTTTCACTCATAATGAACCTATTAATTATATTGATAATAATCATATGCCCTTAGAAAATGGGGGTCATATGAAATCCTCTCCCACTATTGTCAATCATAATCTAGGATGTGCGAAATAAAGTATTGTATCACATTATTTGTCCACATCCTCTCACATATCTTCTCCTACTAATCAATAAATTCTTTTACCTAATCTTCTTCATGCTTAAGGTGATTACTAGGCCTAAATGTAGAAAGAAACATAGTCAAAAAGTCATGAATCTTCCATTTTGTATCTATCATTGTTATCATTATCACTTTACTAATAATTGTCAAGTTTTGCATTACAAAATTCAAAAACTCATTAATAATGGGGCTATTCACATGTCTCCTAATAATGAGCTCTATTTTCCCTCTAATTCTTAAGTTAACATTTAAGTCCCTATTGTTGGCCTTCTTTCTGGGGGCTCATTGTCATACATGGTTTTCTTTGTGAGTAGAATAATTGGTTGTTTTCTTTTCTCTTATTCCTATACTTGGAGGGCAAGGGGAATTATGTCTTTATTTTTCACTTTTTCATGGATCCACTATTTCCTTTAGTTGAGTGTTATTTTTTTTATCATGCCACATCCAATTTTATATTATTAGAAAGTTGGTTTTCATGGTAGATATATCACTTACCTTGAATACTAATAATATTTTATCCTCTTTTTCAAGGATTTTTTTTTTACTTCTTGCATGGTGTCTCTAAATTCTATCCTTCCATGACCTCATAGGAGGTGTGACCTGTTTGGTTTGGACTGGGTCTTGCATATGGATACTACCTTGATGCTTAAATTTCTTTATCCTTCTTCTTCACTTCCTTAAGATGATTAAATAAGTCATTATTTTTCCATATTAAAGGAGGGGTTGGGGGGTGTCTGGAGAAATAAATGGTTCCCTTATTCTTTTCATATATTCAAACACACCATATAGAGTACACTACCATGACACAAATTGTTAGGGTCGGCTTTTCTCTCTTTACACATGTCTTGGATTGATTGACTAGCATGCCACACACACTTTCTAGACTATTTGACCTATCCTAGCTCACACACAAACTATTCTCATAATATATGAGTACTATATCATGAGAGTGTAAATAAAATTTATGGCATTGACTATCAAAAACACAAACCCACTAGACTATTCAATCCTATCTCCTTTTTTGTGATTCACAATAAGGAACACAAACCTTATTGGGAAAGTTGGCTACACCCTTCTTCTCTCTCTTTCTATCTTTTTAGTAAAATATATCTTATTGTAATTTTGGGATTTGATGAAAAATCAAGATTCTTAGGGGCAAATATGGATCTTGAGTATGGCTTAGAGTACTTTAGCCTTTATGGCTTGGTATGATTTATGGGTTATCTTCAAACCTATGCATTGCTCCTAGCTTGATGATTTCTTTGTCTCCTAAGTCGTGATTATATCATCTTTTACTTTTTATCTACTATTAGTGAATGATTTTTCCTCCCAGTTACTTATGCTTTATTTGCAAGAAAAAGACAAATTCACAACAATTGAGTCTTTATAATTACAAAGACTCTCTATGTTTCAAAGGCACAACTTCCTTCTAAAATGATTTGAAATATAACTCTTTATGCAAATGAATCATTATTGTCATTCTTTTAACTAGAAAGAACTTAAGGAAAGGTGTAAACATCCTTTTATAACCATAAAAGAACATTGCAAATATGAAAACTATAATCAAACATATGTCATATGACACACTATTTGGAATATCAAATTTGATCAAGCTCACTAGAATGAACAAAAGGCAAAAATACCAACAAAAAAATTAATTCAATAGCATCTATATGGCATGAACCTCACATGAACTTCCTAAACCAATAAGATAACCACACACAATTATCAAATGGACACCATAGAAATAACCAAATGATCAATATCTATTATCATTAGCTTGTTATTCATAAACACAAAAGTGGATATTTTTACTTAACTTATAACTCTATCTAAAACTCTAGAGATCCAAGCCATAAGATCAATTAAAATATTACATATATAACCACTTCGGGCTTTCCAAGTTCCAACCAAAAATAACTCCACACAGGGAGTTGAAATGTTTCTTGTAAAATAGTAGAAGAGTTTATAACATATTAACTAAAATAAAAGAAAGAGATCAAATATCTCTTTGTCTTTGTCAAGTTCTAGCTATACCACTCATGGCATGTGATTTGTGATCATCAAAACCATCACTATTGATACCTTTCCACACTCTATGAGTAGTGAGGAAACTAACAAGTTCTTGTTGCTACAGAATGCCTAATTGTTCCTGCCTGAGTTTCCACATCTTCATGATTTGGCCAATGTGATCCAACTTTTTGTTTTGAACCTCCAAGTGGTCAGTGAAAATGATTACCATAGAATCAGCCCCTGGAAACTATGGTCAAATCATGAATTGATACTCACTTGTTTCTTTCAATAGCTTGATTCTTGTGAAGAAGGTCGCCTCTAATTCTTTAGAAAGTTTTTCAATGCAATCTTCATTCCCATGATTTTTAAATCAATGCATTTTATGTCAGCTATTAAGATTTCTTTGAGGTAGCCCACTTCTTTTAGTATCTTAGAACATTCATCTATAAGAACTCAGCATGGGCAATGAATAAGAAGTTGGCATCTACCTTAGCCTCTAGATTCTCCTTCACAAACTTATCAACACCAAACTCCTGAACTTCCATGATATTAATGATGTACTCATCCCATTTAATCTTCTCAGACTCCCAATCATTCATTTATGAATCTAAGGTTGTGGTTAACTTGTCTTCCCTCTTGCTAGTGTTAGTGAAATGAGAAAAGTAACGGGTCACTTGAGTGTGTACAACACTCAGTCATTCGCTATATGCTTGGGCAATTGAAATACCTCCCTTGACCTATTCAAGGAAGCTTTAGTTCAAAGGAGACTCCACATCAATTAATATTGTACACTCAAAAGTGTGTCACACTCTAAACCCTTCTATCCAAACGATTCCATGAGTTTGGAATGCTTGGATGCCAGCTTAGAGATCCCTATCCACAGAGTGCAAGAGAGTATATTTCAAGAATAAGAAGGCTCTCAAATGAGCCTTAGAGATACTCTTCTTACTAGTAAACCATGCAATGGGAGGTTCCAAAGACAAGATGCAAGAATGCAAATGTCCCAAGGAGTTCCTCAAGAATGCAATGCAAATGAAGATTAAATTAGAATGAATATGAAAAGTGCAGCTACTCTAAGCATGGATGAAAGATTAACCTACATGTAAAAAAGAAATCTAAGCTAAGCTAGAATGCCATGGATGAGAGAATGTAGACAAGAAAGAGAAGTTCTCCACAAAGCTCTAAAGAAACCTGTTAGAAAACCTGTAGCATAATAATATTCAAAAGATAGATTGAGGGGGAAAGCTCTCTCCCTTTTAAATTTGTATGAATGGTAGAGATCAAGATGAATATGGTGGATGATCAACGGTGGAATTTGAAAATAGGTGTGATCCATGTGCACACACAAGTTAACCAATAGAATATAAGTTGACTTGTCATATAAGACAAAAGTCACAAAGCCTTTTCTTTTAATTGCAAAATAGAAAAAAGACTTTATGTGTGCACTTTAAGTGGGTTAGAAGAATGGGGTCTTTTATTTAATTATAAGGGGACATGTTCTTTTAATCAAATAATGAACTTAGGATACCATAGTCAAACTATAGGTTATAATCAAATAAATTGATTATTAGCAATTTGGTCTAGATAAATGATTAAATTAATTTAGCCAAAATGCTGAAAAGGGGGCTAATAGTCTAGATGACCATTTTTAGGTGATTACATTTGCCCCTCTTTGAATAATGTGTGATCAATCTGGGAACACATTATGTCAAAAAAAATTGAAGCCAAGTAGGCGATGATAGATATAGATATCTGATTCCAAAGAATGAAATGCAGAAATAGATAGCAAGTCCTAAATGCACTACCTAATAGTGGTAGTACTAAACATTAGGAAGATGATGTTAGGATCCGAAAAGAATTCTAACATCTAGAAAAGAAAATAGATCAAGAGCAAGTGATAAGGTCAAACAAATGCTCCTAAGAAATAGATAGCTGTAACAATTAGCAATAGAGCATTTCTTCTCCATCGGGATCGAAATCGAAATGAGGTAAGAGGAAGCAGAAAGTAGCTAGACATGAGAAAATCGAGATATAGCAATGTATAATATGATAGATAAATGATTAGAACCCAAGAATGACTATAAAAAAAATTGATAAAATGCCCCAGTTTGACTAGAGTTGACCTTGAAGGATATAGCATAAAAATTAGGTCAAAATGAGTAGAAAGGTGATTTTAGACATGAAACAGTGAATTGAAGTAGATATGAAGTATGGAAATGATGAAGACATGAAGAAATGAAGATGCCCCAGTGATGATTCAGAGATTAGACCTCAAAAGGTCAGCTAACTGCTCAAAAGAAAGTAGAATTTTAAAATACAATTTTGACCATCAAGATGAACTCGAATTTGAATTTCGATCTCAAAAATGAATCTAGGATGTTGAAATTATTTAAGAGGTCAAAACTTTATATAATGTGATGATAAGATAGAAAAGAGATGAAGTGAAAGATTAAGGAGGTGAAAAGACATGAACAAGAAGAAAGTAAAGAAATATATGAAAGGAGTTAGCTGATATGTCCACAAAAAGATGAAGTGAGAGCTCTCCCCATATGCAAGAATGCAAGAATAAGCTAGAGAATGAACCTAAAATGCAAGCTAATATGAAAAGTGGTTTACCAGCAAGAAGTGCATAACATTTAGACTCTTAATTTCATCATTGAGCATTTATTAGGGACATCATGAGATCATACAACCATCACTAGTATAACTATAAGGATATGAATATGATCGATATGAGATAGGTATGTGGAAATCCAATCTAAGCATCAGAGAAATGTAAGTCAAGATAACTACGTGATTAGATTCCCTAAGTTTAATTTAGCAAGATTACACCTGTATCAAGGCATAAGTGCCAGGATAAACCCCAAGTGCAGTCTTGCGAAATAGTCAAGGATGATACATTTATAAGTCAAATTGTTGAATAGGATAAGCACAAATGCTTACAACACTATAGACAAGCAAAGTATACCCACAAGCAGAAATCAAGAAAACATGCCCCATGCCCCTAGTCTTCTAGTCAATGACATCCTTGAAAGACTATTAGGGATGGAACATATAGTAAATAAATCGTCATAGACAACACACAAAGTAGATAAAGATCAGCATAGCTTAGTTGTTTAAGTGTTAAAGTGCGTGTATGTAAGTCAATTGGCCATTTCTTCAAGACTTGATTTTGATAGTGAGAAATATTGTGACATCAGAGAACGTAGGTAAACTATCTGAAAAGTGTTGAAAAACGCTTGATGTCAAAGTGGGGGAAGTGTTGAGAAACACCATTTTGTGAGTTGTCAAAGAAACCCTAATGTACAAGAATACCTCAATAGGCTAAGTAGTTGTGCCCCCAAGATAAGGACAAGAAACAATTCCAAGCTAGGAAATGTGTAGCGAAGTGGATGATTGAGACTAATAGACATAGGTGCGAGGGTTTCAAGTAGTGCTTGTTTCCAAGTTTTCACCACTTGATAGATTTTTTTCAGGACTTTTTTACAATTTTTTTGTATTTTTGTATTTTTTGTGATACATCAAAGCACCTCTTACTAGGTTTTCACTAAGATGATCATTTTTTCAGGGCATTTTCTGATTTTTAGGATTTTTTCAGCATCATATATGATTTTTTAGATTTTTTAGAATAATTTAGAGATCACTAGTTCTCAAGCAAGATCACATCATTTTCTCCCAATGTCTAGCAAGGTTTAGGACATGATGGAGCAGAAAGTTGGTGGATAGAAAATGATGGATAAGAAAGGAGTATGAAGAAAGTGAAAGTGATCCTTAAGGACACACTCCTCAAGAGTACCCAAGCTAGGGAAAGATAGCCATATAAACTAGGTTTTGGATAAGCAATGGAAGAAATGAGCAAGATAGCATTTAGGATAAGCGATGAAGCCAACAAGTGCGATAGCATATAAGATAAGCGATGGAAGCCAACGAGCAAGATAACATGTAGGATAAGCAGTGGAAGCCAATGAGAAAGATAGCATGAAATCATGTAGTCCAAGAGAGAAGACATGTCAAGAGGCCTATGAGAACCATGTTTGATTTATTATGATCAAGACCAAGGGGTCAACTAGATAGGATAGCAATGGGATAGAGCGATAAAAATAAAGCTCAAGATGGAGGCTATGAGTGAATGGGAGAGCACAATATAAAATCTCATGGATAAGATAGCCAATATGTAAAGATAGCTCAACATTGTCAAGATCAAAGAGAGAAGAGGGGATAGATGGATGATGGAAGAATTATGCATGACGCATGTTTGCCAGGTTTTCATCATGGTACTTATCCAAGGTGCCACAAGAAGTAGTTTTCACCATAGGATGCATTTATTTCTCTTTACTTTTGCTACCAAGGTGCCACAAGAAGTGGTTTTCACCAAGGCACATTTTCATTTTTTTGATTTTTTTTTTTTTTTTTTTTGCTTTTTTTGAATTTTTAGAAAGAGCTCAAGCTTTTTGAATGTAGATAATGCTCCTATAGAAAAGATAAGTCATGATAGTCCAAGACCATAGAAAGGTATGTTCAAAGATGTTGATAGGGTGATGAAAAAGAAATGGTAGTAAGAAGAGTATATGGAGGATAATAGTTCATCTATAGAAAGTTAGTGTAAGCTTTAGAGGATTTCATGAGGGTAGTTGAAATATTGTACAAGATCAACATTGACACACACCTTGAAGGGTATTGGAATGATGGAGGAATCATGGATGAAGTAGCTTGAGGATTAGATGTATGAGGTGGTAGAAGAGATTTGGGAAAAAGTGGAGTGGAAGGCTTTGGAATAATTTTAGGAAAATTTTTGGAAGAAGATGGAATGGAAGCCTTTGGAAGCTTGAATGTCAACTTTGAAGTATTTTCAATATTCAAGTCTTTTAAAAGAGACTTGGGAATCCACATAGCTTTAGATTTTCCTTGTTCTTTGGGTGCTTGAGAGTGCATTTGTATAACGATGGATTTAGGAACCCATATTTTCTTTGGTTTAGCTCTTTGAGTAGTGGACCTTAGCAGTCTCTTTTGTGCATTCTTCTTCTTAGCATTCACATGTCGATTAGATGGGACATAGTAATCTTTCTTTTTCAATGGATTCTTATGTTTATTCTCACTTCCAAAGGACTTGGGATTTTTGGATGAATAAGGATGATATGACTGGTTTAGATGTATAGATGGGTGAAAAGTCATCAAGGATGAGTGTCTTTGTTGATCTTGAGGTATTATAGGAGAGCTAGTGAATGAGCTATGAGTGAATGTAGGAGATGGAGGAACATAAGGCCCCAATATGGGTGGAAGGTTTGAATGCTTTAGCTTAGATGGATAAGGACCAAGGATAGATTTAGAAGATGCAAAGAGATAATGGGAAGGGATATCAACATCTTTAGAATGAGCAACATGGTCAAAGCCATCAATAGACTCATGAGTACCTTTGATAGGAACAACATTTTTAGTAGTAGCACTTGAAGCTTGAGCACAATTTGGAAGTGGATATGGAGAAGTAGAACATGAGGGGATGCTTTGATCTTGACAAGTAGCCTTGGATAGCATATGAAGAGAACTTTTCTCATAATTTTTAGTAAGCTCAAGGGAGATAATGGAAGTGGTATCTTCATCATACTTAGGAGGTGGACAAGTTATAGGATATGGAGGGGAAAAATCTTGAAAGAGATGAAAGGGTGCGTGATCTTGATCTTTCTTGACATTTATAGCTTCTTCTTTTTTGAGAGGCCTCTTGACATGGAGCCACTTCTAAGGACAAGGGAGAATGAAGAGTGAATGGAGTAGTGCTTGGATTAGGTATAGTAGTGCATGAAGGTTGAGGATGTTTAGGAATAGTAGCATGGAAAAGGTTTGCAACCAAGTGAAGGTTAGCTAGAGTTTCTTTTAGAGGTAGCCCTTGACGATACACGTAGTCTATATGGAAAGCATTAAGTTCTTTATTTGATGGAGGCATGCTAGAAAGATTTGAAGTGTTGGGAGATGCATGAGTGTTGGAAGAAGTGGAAGATGTAATAGAGCTGCTACTAGACATAGGTTCATTAATGTAATCTTGCTCAAGAAAAGTATCCTCATCGCATGAATCATTAGAGGTATCAATAATTCCATTATCAATAAGATCTTGGATTTTATGTTTTAGCTCAATGCAATCTGAAGTACTATGCTCATTATGTTGATGATAAGCACAACAGATATCCAAAAATGGGTTTCCATATGAGCTAGACTTTGGTAACATGATGATCTTATTGCCAAGAAGTTTTTGCAAAGTGTCATCATAAGAATCTTCCAAGGGAGCAAAAGTTCTATTAGAAGTATGTCTAGGATCTTCTTGTTGTTTCTCAAGTGAATAGAATTCATTCATGTCTTCATCATTATCTTGGTCAAAGATAGGTCTATCATGAAATTTTGGAATAGGCTCAAAGTAGGTATCACTTGCTTGTCCTCTAAAGAGGTCTTTAGATCTAGAAGATGAAGACATTTGATGTCTTGAAGTAGAGCATGTAGACCTAGAAGAAGAGGATGACCTCAAAGAAGGTGACTCACATGCATGTAAAGACCTTAAGGAAGATTCATGTAATGATGCAATCTTCTCCTCTAACCTTTTCTCAAGCTTAGACTTCATTTCTATCATGCGCTTAGAGAGATGAAGGTAAGAAAGATCATTTGTCTCTTCTAGTTCTTTATATTGTGCATATAGATCTTGAAATTCTTTAGTGACATGGAGGATATCATGATCATCTAGATTCAGTTGAAGTTTGGTAGCGCAAGGTTTAGATCCCATAGTTTTAGATGCAAAGCCAAGCATAAAAGAGCCTAGAAGATAACTTGATGTTGAAACTATAGGAGGTAGAGTGTTCACTTGCCAAGATAGTAGAGAGATATTAAAGCGACTTGTCAAACAATATGTCCAAGAAACTTACGACACGAATGACTCAAGTCAATAGCTAGGAAAGTTGCCCAAATAGCCAAATAAATAGAGCAAGTAGGGTGACAAGTGAACAACTTTCCCAACCCAAGAGTGTAGTCAAGAAATCAAGGTAACCATTTTAGCAAAAGGATAACTAGCAAGCATGCATAGACCATTAAGATAGAAAGACCAAGAGCACCAAGACCAAAGAGTCACTTTAAGCATGTTCAAGAACTAGAGACATAGAAAATAAAAATCAAATGATGAGACTCCCCTTAGCAAGCAACACAAGAAAATGTTTGCATTTGATGTTTTGACTTGGTTGACAAAGTTTGACAATAGTTGATAGCATAGAAAGTTTGATGTTCAAAAAAAATTCTTTCCAAGCAAGATAGTGACACATGGAGTAGTCTTCAAACAATCAAGCAAGGGACAAAGCAACCTTGCATGATACAAGCATATGTGAGTTCTTAAAATAAATCTCTAGAACTATCATCATGTGTATGTTCAAAAGATTTTCATAGGTATACCACATTCGAGAACACATCAAGCAATATCTACCTAAAGGACATGGTTCATTACTCAACAACTTGGCCCACACTTGATGCTCCTTCACCTCACACGAAGTGGTTTTCCACAAGAGATATTGGCTTTGTCATGGAAGTTCCATAAGCACAACCAAGGGAACACATATGGTGAGTGTAAAATCTTGGGGTGATCCGGGTAGTCCACTACAATCGATCCTTGCACCAAGAAGTTGAGCGGCTAAAAGAGGTAGTTACTAACTTAGGGTGTTTAGATAGGGCTTCTGTTCATAGTGTTCCTCTTGCTCCCAATTACGGGACACCTCACCTTGCGATGAGTAACTGATCTCGTGACCATAAGAGTACCTTAAGCATTCTTGTCTAGTGATCTCCCTATGGTCAAAATCCCATAAGCGATCACACTAGGCAAAGACAAACACTATGTCTACCAAGGTTTTGTGTCCTTGATAACCTTGAGTTTATAGTGGGTTGGAAGAGCCAGGTAATCTACTTGTCCCCACTTGGGTCGTTCCTCTTAGGTTTTCCGAGAGCAGGCCCTCTAAAGGGTTCTAACTACACAAAGAGTGGATCAACTTTTGTACGTCAAGATTTTTGATTCACCACAAGGGTGAAGAGCATACTCTCCTATTACCAAAAAACTCCAATCACAAGTTTTATATGCCTATAAAAAATGAAAAATTAGTCAATTCCACACATGAAAACAAAAAAACAAGAAATTTTGGGTTTTTATGCTTTGGGTAGCCCTGCAAACAATGTTAGTAGCTCTTGCGCATTTGAAGCTTTGACATGCGTTCTTTTTATGCAATGTTTCAATTTTTTTCATAAGGATGGCAACTTGCAATCAAAACTTGTTAGCACCACAAGTTAGTGTGAAATAACATAAAATACTGCAATAAAAAGTGGTTAGTTTCCTCAAATATCCAATTTATCTTCCAATCAAGTATATGCAAAAAAAGTGCAAACTAATCACAAATGCTCTCATTTTTACTCTTTGCTTTTGACCTAGTCAACAAGATTAGACTTTTTTGCTATGATTTCGGATTCAAAAATAGAAATAAAAAGAAGAGACCCCAAATAAAAATCAGAGAGCTTTCCAAAAATGCAAGAAATTCAAAAAAATCTCTTCATTTGTGCCCTAGGGACCCATTTTGTCAAAACAGGCCAGATTTATCAAATTGGATTTTTGATCCCTAATATGACCTCAAAAGTCAAAATACAAAGAGAGTACCCCTCTTATAATTTAAAAATATTTTTGAAAATGTAATTTTTTCAAAAAAATGCACTGATTTGAAATCATAAATGGCTTTTTATGAAAAATAAAGAAAAAATCATAACTCCCACAAAGCATGTCAAAATGCTTTTAGAATTGGACTAGGACATTTTGAACACATACACAACTTGCAAAAAAACATTCAGAACCAAACTCCAAGCGGTTTAAAAAATATGATCAAATCTTTAAACCAACTAAGTTTTTGGCCTTCAAACTAATCTACTTATGGGTTGGCCTTAAAACCAAAGTGATAATTCTAAAAAAGCACTTGATTAGATCCAATATGCTACTGTAAAAAATCATAGATAAGAAATGAAAGCAAATGGAGCTAAAAATTTGATTCAAGCCCCACGGTGGGCGCAAAAATGTACACTCAAAAGTGTGTCACACACTAAACCCTTCTAGCCAAACGATTCCATGAGTTTGGAATGCTTGAATGCTGGCTTAGAGCTCCCTATCCACAGAGTGCAAGAGAGTATATTTCAAGAATAAGAAGACTCTTAGATGAGCTTTAGAGATACTCTTCTTACTAGTAAACCATGCAATGGGAGGTTCCAAAGACAAGATGCAAGAATGCAAATGTCCCAAGGAGTTCCTCAAGAATGCAATGCAAATGAAGATTAAATTAGAATGAATATGAAAAGTGAAGCTATTATAAGCATGGATGAAAGATTAAGCTACATGTAAAAATGAAAGCTAAGCTAAGCTAGAATGCCATGATGCTATGGATGAGAGAATGTAGACAAGAAATAGAAGTTCTCCACAAAGCTCCAAAGAAATCTGTTAGAAAACCTGCAGCATAACAATATTCAAAATGAGGATTGATTGAGGGGGAAAGCTCTCTCCCTTTTAAAGATGTATGGATGGTAGAGATCAAGATGAAGATGGTGTATGATCAATGGTGGAATTCAAAAAGAGGAGTGATCCATGTGCACACACAAGTCAACCAATAGAATATAAGTTGACTTGTCATATAAGACAAAAGTCACAAAAGCCTTTTCTTTTAATTGCAAAATAGAAAAAGGACTTTATGTGTGCACTTTAAGTGGGTTAGAAGAATGGGGTCTTTTATTTAATTAAAAGGGGACATGTTCTTTTAATCAAATAATGAACTTAGGATAGCATAGTCAAACTATAGGTTATAATAAAATAAATTGATTATTAGCAATTTGGTCTAGGTAAATGATAAAATTAATTTAGCCAAAATGTTGAAAAGGGGGCTAATAGTCTAGATGACCATTTTTAGGTGATTACAAATATAATATCATCAAGAAATGCTTCCGTATGAGGGTGCTATAGTTCATGTATGTACTCATCCATCTTTCATTGAGATTGTTTTAATTCTTGCTTATCCTTCTGGTCTTTCCATATTCAATGAGAGATTTAAGTATTCTCTACACTCTAGATTTTCATATTAGTAGCCCTTTAAGTAGGACCTAGGATGGTCTTTTCTTCTGCATAGTCTTTGGGTTGTATTTCCTATATGCTTTTCCCAGTTGTAGGTTTCATAGCCTCTACTACCCACTACCCTATTTCATCGTCAATGTTTAGTATGGTTTCTATCTTGGGCCTCTTGGTTTTAGGGGTCTTCCTTGAGAATTTTTTGACCATGTCTTTGACTAGGAGGGTTGTTGGTACTAAAATTTTCTTCTTGCTTACAGAAAACTCCAACCAATTGGGTATTAAATGATTATCTTTAGGAGGAGTCTATAGCATGGGTGTAGGGCTCAAAGATATAACACCTAATGTGATAGTACCCTCTATGATTTTTTGATAGCCTTTTTCCATTGTGATGATGAGAGATTCCTCTATTTCTTCTTACTCCTCTACTACGTCTAGCTCTATAGTTGCAAGTTTTTCATGGGACACATTCAATTTATTTGACTGTTCTTGCTTCTTTTGACTATGAGAAAGTGTCCACTTGATAGACATGGGTAGGTGAATTGAACCTTGAACAAGATGTTTAGGTTCAACACTAAGTTTTGACTTACCTACAGTGGGTGAAGTAATAATTTTATTAGAATTAAAAAAACCAAAGCTGAACCTAAAAAAAGCTTGAATCTTTTGAACATTATGAGCTCCTATTCTCAAATGCCTTTTGTCGGTGAGTCATTGCTCTATTTGGGCTAAGACAAGGGAATTTCTTATGTGTAAATCATCCTCTTGTGGCACTGATCGATCAATTTCTCGTAAGGGATAGGCCTCAACTTTCTCAATATAGATAGGGCCTACAACCTCTTCTTCCTCCTCTTTGGTCATCACTGAAATATCAAATGGGAGATTGAAGTCCTTAATTTATGATAGAATTAACCTAGACTAGATCCTTTTCTTGACTTTAAAGTCAGTTTGATAGTTGGCCCAAAAATCCTCTAAATGGGGTATGTGTGCATCAAAAGAAGCAATTTAAGAATACTTCATGGCAAATTCTTAGCTATTAAAATTTAGCCTAAGAGAGTAGGTAAGTAAGTTTAAGGAGTTGATCTCTATTTTGAGTTTGAGAGCATCTTGGATGGTTTTGCATTTGTAATGTCCAAGCTCAACGAGGAAGTTATATCTTGAATCCTTCCTTACTTTACAACATTTTTCAACTTCTACCAGCTGTCTACATACCTCAATTAGCACCATATAGTCAAGAAAATATCGGGGAAGCCTCAATGGTTTACCTTTATAACCTCCAATTCTAAGATATGTGAACCAAGGAAACTAAGTGAAATAACTACCATAAATATCGATCAACTGAGTGGCCTTTTCTATCAATCTCATGTTTTCTTTCCCTTGTAACTCGAACACCAATTTGGCTAAAAATGTGTCCTAAACTATCTTGAATCCATCAGGGCTTCTATTTTTCTACAAGAGTGGGTAATATTCATTAATGGGTATACTTGGTTTCTAATCTAAGTGTGGAAGTCCCTTCCACTCTCTACTACAAGATAAGATGTAGAACAAGTAGGAGGTCATGTAAAAACTAGCAGTTTGAGAGGATTGGCAAAGTTCTTCCTACAAATTAATCACTATTATTTATACCCAATCAATGTATTTATCTTCCCCTAGAATAGTCTGAACAAAGAAATACATCCAGCTTTCCCAATAGAAGGCATTTGCATTTCCCTTCACACTGTTTAGCAATGTGGTAACATCCTTAATCTCAGGAATCATATGCTCTCTAGTCAAAGGCTTTGCAAGATGGGAACCCCCCTTTTAGACTTGAAGAGCCAACTCTTAGTGATATTGTTGCTCAACTCTATGACATTCATGGAAAATTGAGCATAGGAGGAACTAATGGTCTAGTCTTCATAAACTTCCTGTGGAGGAATTCTTAGGGTACCCATAACAAAAAATTTGCTCACATATACCAAGATTTTACTATTGAAAGTAAGAATGCATTTCTCAGTAGCATCATATCTATTCCTATAGGCTAGGACCAATTTAAGACAAGGAAAAGCCTTTAGGAATGTAGATGCCTGCAATAGACCATTATCTATGACTTTTTGGGATATGGAGTTGGGTGGTGGATTTGTGAACCTAGTTAGTAGTTTGTTCATATCTTCATTAGCGAGGAAGGTGTCTTCCATGTGAGGGAGGACACTACTTAGCACTAAATCTCTAACCTTCTTAGGGAGCTTTGGATGAAAAAGAGTAGCCATGGCAGGAAATTAATGGAACCAAAAAAAATAGAGAGAAAGTACAACTTAAAGAAATGTAGAAGGAAAAGGCACCTTGAAAGTGAAGGACTAGGGATGAATTAAGCTTAGTGCACACAAATTTTCAGGAAGATAAAGCTCAAACTATCACCTCATATACTTAGATGAGACAAATTTTACCCAAAAGTGGAAATAGTAGGGAATGAAAACAAGGAAAGTTTCTTTTAAGACATGAAGCCTGGACTCAAATGATACATATGGATGACATGACTAGTGACAAGATAGGAGTTATGATCATTACCATTTCACCCAAGCTTCACATGCACTGCCACATACCTTTTCATTATTTTCCTTAACTCCTCATTAATGCATATCTTTTCCATAGATTTAGCAACTTGCATTGTTGTTGAGTTATCTAAAAGACATGTGGCATCAAGAGCATACATATTTATGACTGGGTGAACATAAGTGCTTGAACTATGGGATAGTTCAATGTTCAAGTTTAAAGGTCATGAAATATTGGAAACTAATCTCATGATCTGACCTGTAACAAAGATGCAGTTGTGAACTTAAACTTTGAACAAAAGAACAAAGTGTTCAATGTTCACATTCATTCTGAAAATGAGAATAAGAATTTGAAAAAGACTAACTTATTTAAATGACTAAAGTACCTATGAACATTGAAACTTGAACATCGAACAAGGTGTCCAATTTTCAAGTTCACTAGCCTATTCAACAGAAGGA
>CM053789.1:555498332-555605832 GCA_028749045.1 Cupressus sempervirens | reverse complement strand
ATTTTAAATTTTTTAAGTATACATTTTTTTTTATGTTAATTGAATTGAGGTTCATTATAAAAAATAAACCTATATATAGAATGCTCATGGAAAAATAGTAAATAAGAGAATAAAAATTCTAAAAAATAACTATAGTCTCTGTATTCAAGTCCTCTTTCAATCAAAAAAAAAAAAATTGAATTTGGATAAACATATAATAAGTTACATGTGTCAAAAGCCACGTATGTCCAAATTAGTGTTAGGTAAAATTTAAACTCTGATAAAATATGAAATACTATGGATAAAGTCATCAAATCACCTCTGTGATTTTGGTATGGATGTTAAAAAACTAAATTCAAAAGAATCACATTGATATCTATTGTAGAAAAAAAGTTATGTGTGTCAAAAAAAATGTCACTTTTTAAATATTAGGTTTTTGATAACATAGCAATTTTCATGGGAGAAAAATTAATTCAATCAAATCAATTCAATTTTTAAATATATATATATATATATATTTAGAATATACATAGAAAATCCTAAAAGATTCTAATTTACTTCATCTTCAAATTTCTTACCATTAAATGGCAATTTGCATTTGAATGTGAAAGTTTTCTTGAAAATTCATAGTTAAGTGTCAGTTTAGGCAAAAAAGTGTAACCCATTATTGTGGGTCCACCAGGTACAAACTAAATTCTTGTCACATTTTGGTATTAACTTGTAAATATTTATCACCTTTGACATTTATGTCAAAAAGGGGGACAATATTATTAATAAAGGGGGAGAAGATTATTTGTATAGCAATATTTATCATACTCCAGATATATGTATAGAAGAAATATATGTATGGGAGAGTATAAATAAAGATATATATGTTTAACTAAGTAGAAAATATGTTTACAAAAGCAATTTTGAAAAATTAGAAAAATAGAGTAATTTGCCAAGCTACAGCAATAGTAAGCCAAAACAGACTTAAAGACATAGAATGTTGATAAAGGAAGGTTTTGACTTGAAATTTTGAGAATTCAAATTTTTGGTATGATAAGTGTTTTTGTCACTAATTCCAAAGGGGGATATTGTTGACATTAAGGTCTATTTGTCACTTGTTGACTTAACACTTAGTCAGTTGGTTATACTACTACTGATATCTATAGTTTATACCAAGTTTATCATTCATCTAGTAGTGTTAACTAAGTATTTTAGTTGCTACTAAGCTAAATAGTAAAATTGTAGTTCATGTCAAGCTTCACAATGCCCTCTAAGTATATGAGATAATTTATAGTATCGCCTAAGCATAGTAGGGTCTACTGAGATAGCTAGTAAAAGTTATGAAGATCTTAGTGTTAACCTAGCTCTATAGTATTAGCCAAGTTCTACAGTATCTACTAAGCTCACAATGTTAACAAAAGGAATCTAGTGTTGACCAAGTCATGTAGTGTCAACCGAGTGATTTAGTTTGTACCAAGTTTTCTAGGGTTCACTTAGTCATATAGTGTTGACTGATTTTGTGCTACTCGAAGTGATCAATACAAATCGAGCTTAAATTTCAACTGAGTGCTAGATTATGTCGAGTGTTGATAGTGTTTGTTGAGTATCAGAATATCACTAAGTTTTTCTTCTTAACCTGAGTTACAACAAAGGGAAAACTTTGTGAATTATGATGAATTTGGTATTGTAGCTGATTTCATAATATAATTAAGTGGATTGGTATATATGTAATGTATTATATCTATGGTATACTTTAAGAAACCCCTCTTTTAGAAAAGGTGTAAAAACTTGGCGAAAGATGCAAAACACCTAAAAAAAATTTATTTTTTGTGGTGAAAAAAGTTTTTTACAAAGAAAAAATAATAATCTCCATTAGCAAATCATTCATAGTCTTTCAAACAATTTTTAAAATTTGGGCAAATTGTGTTATTTTAAAACAACAAAAAATTTATACATTGGCGAACAAAAAATAATAATTAGTAAAATTTCATTTTTTGGGCAAATCATTTCATTGTATTCAAGATTCAAAAAAACATATGCAAATTTAATGGCATCGAAGGTTTGCAAAGGGTTTCATCAGCTTGAAGTTGGCAGTTGTGAAACTGTGTGAAAGGCTTTAACAAGTCTATCACAGTGTCACTGTCAAAGTGAAAGTTAATAGTTTGTCTATTGCAAAATTGAGAGGAGGGCAGAGATCACACCATCATTGATTGAAAAGATAAATGAGGAGTTAACAGTGCAGCTTTTCTAAAAGAATATTTTGTGGCATTAGTAGTTAAATGATGGTGATTTGGTGAACTTTTATGTTACAAAGTCACAAAAAGGGAGATCGCATCATCAGAGGTTTTTTTCCAGGTAGTTAGTTTGTTGGTTGAGAGACTATGAAATATTAATTCAGGCAGTTTTTGCATGTTCGCAGTGGTTAAAGGGAAAAGACTTCTGATAGTCTCAAAAAGGGAGATTACATCATTAGAGGTTTTTTCCAGGCAGTTAGTCTGTTGGTTGCAAGACTGTAAAATGTTAATTCAGGCAGTTTTCACATGTTCATAGTGGATAAAAGGGAAAAGACTTTTGGCAACCATGAGACAATTATGGTAGGGATTTTCATGTTTTGAGATTCTAATAGAAAGATATGTCATCTTGTGAAGCTATGAAAAGTTAAGATGAAGCCATCTTCTCCACTTTGCATCGGTTAGAAGGAAATGGGTTTTGACAGCTATGAGACTGCAATGTGAAAAGTTTAAGTTCTAAACCTATGATAGAAGGGGAATCTCATTAGAAGAGGATATAAGGCTTATTGTAGGGTCACAAGGGTAAAGTGAATATTTGATTTAATGGTTGCAATAGCCCAAGAAAAGAAAAAAAAAGGGTTTTGCAGTTTTGCAAAAAGAATTCAAGGTTAAGTTAAACTACTTGTGATAGAGCATAGAAAGAAGGGTTTCACAACTCATAAGATTGTATTTTCAAACCTTGAAATTACAAAAGAACAAGCTTTCAAATCTATTATCTGATTCCCAATAGTTGATGAGTTGACATTCTGAGGCAAATGAAATAAAGGAAGTACTTACTACTAGTAGTGGTGACTGAATGATAATAGATATCCATGCACATGAAAGCTTTTAAAGCCATTAACAATTTAACACCATGGACCATCACCAAGTTGTAGAAAACTAGAATTCTCAGATATCTAGAGCTAACAGAGAAAAAAGAATTTGCAGTAAGATCAGAATGGTAGAAGCAGAATCATCAATAAAGAATGGCACTAGAGAAGGAAGCAAGGTTTCATTGTCTACCAAATTTGTAGAAGAATGGTTGGAGATTCTCCCTAAATCTTTTAATGCTCAAAGCGCTAATTTCCATGCATTTAGAGATTCTTATAGCTTCTATAGAGATACTCAAGTACTAGACACCAATGGAACTAAATTGTTCTAGTACTTTTACAAGAATAGGGTGCAGAAGGTTCACATCTCAAATCCATGGATGAAGAACTTGGGGAAGTTGATAATGTTGGAGGTATACATGGATGTTGACCTTATCAAAGCACCAGTAAATGCATATAATCCAACCACTCGGTCCTTTCATAGAAAGGATATGAGCATTCTCTATACGTTAAGTAAGGATGCTTTTGTTGAAGCATTTGATTTGTAGGGTCCCATGTCAGTTCCTATTAACCTAGAAAAATTGGATGCAACATTTCAAAAATAGAGAGGTTTCTATACAAAACATGCAATTTTGTGACATATCTTGAGAGAAAACAAGATGAAAGGAGAATTCTCAAAAAAGGTTACTAATTGTATACCCTTGTCATATTTCTATGCATACTTTCAGAAAACAATTTTTTGGTTGAACAAAATATTAGGAGTAGATGGATCCATGGATGCCTCCCTAGCATTGTATGTGATAGCTCTAGATATTCAAGACCCACATACCAATGTGGGGTATGATTTTGGAACATTCATTACTGATAGTATTCATCAGCAGATGGTGATAGCTCAACAAGTTGAGATTGGTAATTTCAAATTTCCACATTACTCATTGCTTATGCATCTCATCCTCTTCTACAATGTGGGCCATATGGATTCCAATTTCATTGAAGCTTTGGACAATTTTGGAGAGGCACTTCCTATTCAAAGCTGGAAAAGATTATGGTAGAGGTTCTACTCCTTTTCTAATTCCCTCTCTTTTTATAATAATTTTGTTGCAACTATTCATAGGATGTTAGATTCAAAATTGGAAAGATTACCTACGTTAATCAAGAAGATTGTTAGACCAAATATGTGTTTTGATGATGAGGGACCAATTCATCATGATTGGGGCAGTACCTTTTTGTTAGAAAATTATACAGTGATTAGAATTTTTGGTTGTTTCCAACCCCCTCATTTCTTGCCAAGATATGTACCGGAGAGGGTGGGTGTAGAGGAAATTTTCTAGTCATTGTTATCCATGAATAGAGAATATCTAGGGCCAACCATCAAAAAGGGGTCTTTTCTGTATAGAAATTTCAAAGTAGGGGATTTTGAAATTGGTAAAGATGCCATTGAGGAAGTTGATGCCTTCCTAAGAGAGTTAAATTTCCCCACTACCCCCACTAGGGTTTATGACCCATATAACATTGTTAGAAGTGCTCTTAAACAAATGAGGGGTTATAATGTCATCATTGGAAGGAAAATTTGGTAAGAGAATTTCATTAGGGATCAAGTGGATGAAGATGTCTGTGCTGATAGTATGCAGAAGTGGAGAGACATCCTCTTAGTAGAGGAAGAAATGAAGAAAATAGGTCCTAATTTCCAAGGCTTCTATTTTGATTTACCCTATTTTAAAAAAATTGATAAGTGTATTGAGGAGTTTGATAAAATTATGGCTCAAGTTCCTCAAAATGCTAGAGATAGGGTAGATCCTTCTTCTCCAAAGGCAGATGTTGTAATGGAAATCAATGAGAAGGAAGATCAGCCTAGCCCTTCAAAATGGGATAAAAGGGACAAGAAGAAACAACAATTGATTGAGGTTTTGGAAAAGGCTAGAGAGAAAGCCTTACAAGTGCTTCCAAAAGGAACTAGGTATTTTGATGATGCCAGAAAAAATTTCTTAATTGATCAAGCTACTCAAGAGGAGAGGACACCCAATAGTTTAGAATTGGAGTCCATGATGTTGGATGAAAAAATTATACAAGCTCAGGAATTCATGAAGGATGATGATTTTATCAAGAGTGAAGAATTCAATTTTTTTTTGTATAAACTCAAACAAAATGAACTTTCTTTGCATATAAAACCTAGAGACACAGATGAAAAAGTGTCTGAAATGGTGCAGAAGCTTCAAGCCTATGATCCTAATAGTGAAAGCCTCATTGTAGAGGAGGCTAGGGAATTGGTACAAAGGAGTGGTATGATAGTTTTCCTAGGATGGGATATTAGTTCATCATTCCTACTTGATCAAATGAGGAGATAAGAAAAATCAATCTCTTATGAGGAGATTAATCCATTTGGTGAGTTGCAGGGGGGAGGATTTAATATAATAATAAGACAATGGCTATTTGGAGTATAGCTCCATAATCAAAGAAGGCTACCCTAATGGGAATTAAAGAGACACCAAAAGGTAATGAAATTTTTTGAAATGCACATTCAACTTCTTCAGATCAAATTTACAACCTCCAAAATACTGCTGCTATGCTAGGCAAGAACAAGATTGATATTCTTCAAGAACAACTAGTGTAGACATATGAAAAGTACCTTGAAACTAGGAAGAAGTATGAAGAGGAGATGAAAAGAACATATGTTTTGCAGCACACTTTGGAGGAATAAAAAAAGGAGAATGAAGATTTGAAAAGAGAAGAAAGGTCACTAAGAGTAAGGGAGGTACAAGACCAAAATATTCAAACTGACAAGATAGCAAAAGAACCACATCTAGTAATATATATGGATATGGATGAGTTTGAGATTAGCAAGGATGCAGAGATCAAGACAATGAAATAGTTTTTGATTCATAGAATCATTGCTTTAAAGAGAGCCTCTGTAAATGTACATAGTATGTACAATACTCTGCAAAGTAATGAATACCAATGCTCTGAAGCTTTACCACTATTATCTCCATTGTTTGCCTAGTTGGAGCCATACATTCAATTCTTTGATAGGTTAGTTCCTTTACTTACATAGAAAAAGGAATTACCTAAGGAGATCATTGTTCCTATAAGGAAAATGATACATCAAGCTAAAGAATTGAATTCTTCAATGGTAAGATCGAAGCAATAAGGGGAGAATTGAAAAACATAGCATTAGGTACCCTAGATTTCATTCCAATAATTTTGAACAATGAAGGGTATGTCAAATCTTGGCAAGAGTGGTTTGAATCTTTTGATCTAATATTAGACCATCCAATATTTCTAGCATTTTCAAGAGGTGAATCAAGTGCTCAAGTTGTATATGATATGATTGATATGACATACAAAATTGAAGCAAATATGAACAAAATTACTGGAGAGGGTAAAGCCATCACAGATGCAAAATGGACTAAAAACATTAGTGAATTAGAGGTAGTTAGAAATAGAGTGTGGCCTATTGGGGATACAAATATTTCCATCTGGGACATTATAGCATATATCAAAGCAATCTCTTTAGTAGAAGATGACTAGTAGAAAAGATGGTGGCCCTGGGGAATCAATTGGAGGACAAGTGTTGTAGAAGAATATCAAAGAGAAGTTGTTCATCATAATAGATTACCTTACCTTTGTGGTACATTCGATATGGGTAATTTTATAGTTAGAACTAGAAGACAGGCTTAATGATCACTTGCCACTTGTCACATTTTTTAATTGTTTCACCTTTTTTTGTTAAAATATGTTACAAAAGGTTTCAAAAAATTGTAATGATTATCTTAATTGTTGTTATCTTTTGTCCTTTATAATGAATCATGATGTAACCTTTCTAATCTTGAAGCTTGTTGCAACTCAAGTGATATAAATATGAGTTCCCAAGGCTTATAAATGGTCTGATCTATTGTTATTTTTTAGATTAATTATAATTTATGTAAAGAGCACACATTGTTCCAACTCAGTGTATTTCCATTATGTTTTGTAGTCAGTGGTTCTCTGTGATGTTAATGTTAATGAAAAGTGTCATATTCTGAAATGATATTATGGCCTTTGCACACATCTCTATTATCTCTTTTTATTATTATCAAACAACTAAATCAAGAGAAAGATACAAAAATAACCTTTTGTCAACAATATGAGTAGAGTAACAACTAAAAAAAATCTTGAACTCAATTTTTGTAAATTTTAAATATGGAAGAACTGAAGTAGAGTATACCTATAAATTCCTTAGAACTGAATGCTACATTGCTAAATCATGATTCACTTCATTGACTTAGTCTCAAATGTGATGCTTCTATATCCCATATGGACTCCAGATCCTAAAATTTACTAGTACTAATAAATTCCTCTTCATTCTGAATCAAGTATTCAAAATCTTTAAAATCTTCATCTTCATTTAGACTTTGAGACCTAAATTCATCATTTATGTTGGAGTCAGCTGTAGAAGTAGAATGACCATATTTTAAAGTGTTGCAAAGGCCTCATCTTTCACATGTGGAATTCCAAATGGCCAATGACCTATCACAAGGAAAATCTCTAACATTGTATTGAGTTACAACAACCTCAAGAAAGTTTCCAATTTTTTGTCTAGTTTGTTTTTGACATTTGATTTCAAAAACCTCAATGCACTGAAAACTCTCTCATCTTCCATTGACCCTAATATCATTGTTTGACATAAATCAGAAAGTTTGAAATATTTTGATATTGAAGTATGTAATACTTCACTCTGACTTATCATTTTCTAGAGCCTTGTTATTGCACCAGGATTGAATGGATTCTCAAAGTTTTCCATCTACTATTTCATACACAATGCAAAATGTTTACGTTGTTTTTTAGGATTATTTGAATCTAAGATTCTTTGTATTAGTTATCCATTGCAATCTATATGCTTTGAAAACTATGTTATCAATTCATCAAGTTTATTATGAAACAACTTTGCATCACTTGGATTATGTCCAAAGTGTTTCCAAAATTGAGGAAACACAAAACTCATGGTTTCAAGAATTTATTCTCGGGGGAATCTTTCAAAAATCTCACTTGAAAGTTGGTAGGAAATAGACTTCACATTTTCACTAACAGATTTAACAATCTTGTCAAAATCATCCTTTCTAATTGGTCGTACTCTATCTCTCTTGGTTATTTTAGATTGGTGCATTGGTATTTCAAATCCTTTCACAAACACACAGCTCATTTTTTCCATTGAACCATAAAAAAATCTCCGCATGATTCAAATCTGTAATTATCTCCCACCTTGAAAAAATTGGGCTATGACCTGAGAGATTTGAATACAAAGAATCCAGAGCCATGCATGTCATTTTAAATAAATCACAATTCTCATGAATATACATATTTTTATCTTGGGATTTCTTAACAAGTTTTTTCATTAAATCCAACATGGGGAGAAGACTAGCTAAAGTTAATAGGTTCTCTATGTCACTTAACTTATTTAACAAATCAGGAGCTCTGTCCATTATAAGGCATTGCTCATATAGAACTCCAATCAAGGATTGATATTTTGCTAGAAATTGTTCTGCTGGTCCATGCAAAGATATCCATCTAGTCTCAACATCCTTGAGAATCTTATTTCTTGTTGTTTCTCCCTTAGAAAAGATCTTAAATTTTGTAAAGTGTTTAGGACTTTTGCAAAAGTACAAGTGGAGCTCACATATTAGATCTTCAACTTTTGACACTGTAGGAAAAGTACTTACAATCTTATATGCTAAATTCATTTGGTAGGCCATGTAGTTTATGCCAAGCATGTAAGGTGCACTACTAGTTTGTAATCTTGCACAAAGACTAGTCATTTGCCCTTGCATTACTGCAGCTCCATCAGCTCTGATACACACTAACTGCTTTGCAATTGTCAAGTTATCCATACCAGAAATTTCATTCAAAGCTTTCTTAACTTATAAATATAAATTTTCTACAGTTGAATTGACCCTCATTTTACAAACACAAAGTAGATTAGCTTGACCGACATGATCTTTTATAGTATATACATGCATATAGACCCAAGCAATGTTATCTACCATAGTAACTTCATCTAAGGATAATGAAATGAACTTGTATTCTTTTACTCTCTCCTATACATTTTTCTTTTCCACCTTAGCAAGATAGCTTGCCATTTCCCATCTAGTGCTTATTGACCAATGTGACATAGGATAGTGAGGAACTCTCAAAAAAGATAATAAATTACTATATTTTGAAAATTCACTCATAGGATGCCCTCTAGATAGAATATGAAAAATAACACTCATTTGAATGGTCTTTGCCAAGTTTGCATCATTGGCTACATGTTGAAGCCCATCCTTGATTGGATTTCCACTACTGCTACTACCAATTACTGCTATTTTCTTGAAATGCTCTTCATATTCTATGATATACTTAACATGAAGGCATTCTTCCTTTAATTTCCATCTCACTACTACTACTTCCTTTCCATCTATGATTTTTTTTTCATAAACCTTACCAATATGTTTTTCTATAGTGTTGAGCTTTAGCTGCAACTTTTTCTTTCTTTTAGTTTTCTAGGTACAAATTGTACACTTGCATTCTGTTGGTGGTTCATCATTGTTAGTGATTGGTTCAATAAACTAGTACTTTGCTACCCAATCAACCTAGAAAGTCCTTTTCATTTCCCACTACCACCCCATTTTTACATTCCTTTTTCTTTTCTTTCTACCAACATCAATATTATCTTTTGTTACAACATCTTCTGTTATTCAAATATTGTTATCCTCATTTGATGCATTTTGATTTAATTGAATAACAACCTAGTCTTCTAGTGGTGGTGAGGTATTGTGATTTCCTTTTGCACTTGTACTTGCACAAGTTGGTGGACCAAAAACATTGTCAATTCCAAAGAAAGCCTTTATGGTAGTATCTCTAAGTTTTTAGCATTTTGATGTAACATTAATCCCTTCACTATTCTTGGGGGTATTACCCTTGTCACTTCCTTGAGATTGAGCAATATTAGTTACAAACTCACCCTCCCTTGACATCTCAATCCACTGACAATCCATTTACTTCCCTGGGAATAAGCACTATTACTTTTAGCCTAGGAATTTAAACTTAAAGAAAAAAAGTTAACTTTCAAATCTGATTTTTGATAGTTGGTGAATTGACATTCCATGGCAAAAAAAATAAAGGTGGTCAATATGCATGCATGCAAGCTTTAAAAACCATTAACATCGTCAGAAAATTTCAACATTGCATCCAATCTTTGCAAAAATTTTAATGCAAATGAGATAAGAAAGGAAACTATAGATAAGCTTATGATTAAATTAAACTAGATAAGCTCAACGAGAGTATTTTACAAAACATACTAGTGTACCACCACTTGTGGAAGCTATCTCTGGAGTTTGAGTCATGCCTGCGATGTGTCCTACACTACCAAAAATTTGATGGAGTGCCAACGGTATTTAGTGAATGTCTCATTGCTTGGGTGAATTCAAATTTATACATATTACAAATCAATACAATTACCAATTAACCACATCAAATGAGCCAATTCCTCCATGGCAAAATGAAAGTGTGTTGACGAAACGAGATGACCCCTCTATGGTAAAATGAAACTAGGATGGTGAATTCCCCCATACTACATGAAATAGAAACTTGAAACCCACCGAACATTCCACGATAAGCATTATCTGGTTAGTTGTGTGAAACGTGAATACCACTAGGAAAAAAATCAAATGTAACATTTGCCTTAGCGATTACAATGCTAGGCAACTAGGTAAACCCAACAAAGCTTGGCAACTAGGGAAACAATGGAAGGGCTCACAAATTGCCAAAAATAACTCTAGAAAAATGTCAAATTCACCAAAATATGAAAATTTTCCACTATATTATACCATAATTATATCATATCCAATGTTAAAAATTAAGTAGGATAGTAATGAGTAAGAAGCAAATGAGTGTGAGTTGATGAAGGCTAAAAGTAGTATAAGGGATAGTAGAGACTTATCTATCATAGCAATGTGATCATTGCAATTCAAGGAATCTCATTCAATAAATCAAAGTTATAGATTACATATCAACCACTAATCATCCTAATAGGTGCATTAGTCAAATCCTTTAATCTGGTAGACCTAATAGTCTTTTTTCTAAATCCCCTAATAGAGTGCATACTTCACTATGTGTTTGTAAATCCTTTAACAAGGTGGACCTAATAGTTCTTATTTCTCCTAATAGGGTAGAACAACAAAATTGGTCAATTGTAAGTCTTAAATGGCCAACTTTATATTGCAGTAATAAATATTGTGGGTATCATCCCTACTCTAGTTGTACTTTTTATTTGGAAGGTTTATGGATTACCATATCTTGTGTCAAAGTATTATGAATATTTTATTTCTTTCATTCTTTCATGCATGCAATTAGATCATAATAATATATGAATGATTAATAGGTAAAGTGAGTTAAAGTTTAATTTGAAAACAATTAATCACTTGTATATTGTCTTTGATGTTACATAAAATGTCATATCTTTACTAGTCAGTCTATGTCAAGCTCACTCGAGCAATGAATATAATTTCTTGTGTCTATCGAACATTCCAGTATTTCCCAAGTTCAAAAGACAATTTTTATCAAGTTCACTTGGGTGTTGAAGAGAAGTTTGTAGAAGTTGGTTATTAACTAAGCTCACTTAGCTAACAAAGGAAAGTTGGATGACTAGTGATAACCAAGCTCACTTGGGTACCAAAGGAATTTTATTCTTAGCATTGATTAATTTCACTTATTTAACATAGGAAAATTCTTTTAGAGTTTATGTCTACTGAGTAGGGTGGGCTATCAAAGGATTTTCTTGTTTTGGCATATTGTGTTTAATAGTGTGAGAATTTGCCTTATGACCAAATTCACCCAAGAACTAAGAACTCAAACACAAGCAAAATTGTAGACTAGAAAGAAGTATGATTAGAATAACAATGTATTCAATTCAATATGTGCATGAGAGTACACTAGGAGTGCTTGTATATAAAGGCCTCTGAGATGCATCTAGAATGCCTAAAAATTAGCTACATGATAAGTCATACAACCAAGCACATGTCCACCAGATATGGGTTATCCTCCATTAAGCATGGAAGTAAGTGTGATTATGAGAGGATAAGCTACAAGCATGTAACATACAAATTAGTGTTGTAGACAATGTGTGCTAAAATAGAGTTGCGTACTTCTATGTTATCAACATGACAACTCAAAAAGGTACACAAAATCCTAAGTGTCTCACAAAATAAAATAATAAAATAATGCATTAACCTAAGTAAACTTAATTAAGTGTAAGTAGTAAATATGTATTTACACCAACACCCCACCTTAAGTGCAACATAGGGGAATGCCCTTAAGCTTATGAAAACTAGGATGAAATGCATAATGGGACCTAGCTACTAGGCCATGTTAGGTACCTATGTACATAATAAAATGCAATATCTCATAAAGTAGAGAAAGAGGGACAACCTCATGGGAAAAACCCTCCCCCAAATAGAGAGATGAATAGGGATGCATGGATGGGTGGAGTAAGCAAGACCACCCCTCACCCCCACCCCCCCATTACGACATACATCCAGTATATACAATAGTGAAGAATGAGAAGAAGAAGACCTCATAAGAGGAAAATGTCCACCCCATAAGAAAGAAGAGGAAGAGAGACAAGGTAGTCCCCCCCTAATGAAGAATGTTGACCAGTGAGTGCTACTCTGAGGAAGAAGTTGGTCCATGAGTGCTAAATGATGTTCCTCCCCTTTGCAAGAAACACTGAAAATGGCACAATCTTGAAGATGTATGGTGTTCCTAAAACCTACTCAAGTATCCCTATGTTGATGTTGATGGTTGGCCCCTCCAACTGTGCTGAAAAGAACTAATGTAGATCTAGCAAGGATGTCTATTGAACCTATTCCAATGAACCATCGGTCTCCTCAACTGATAAAAAGACCTCTAAAAATTGCTATTCATAAGGATCCACAATCATGCCCACCTGTGAAGATTGATTATGTAGAGAATGGACATGAGGGTTAGAGTGAGCCCTCACAATAGCTGTAGAAGGATCATATTCATTAAAGAGATGATGTAAATCATCAAGGCTATCTTCCAAATTTGTGTTTTGTGACTCCATGAAAAAATGTGCAATGTCTGTCATCTAGTCATCAACTCAAGCTAGAGTTGGAAGACAACATGTACCCAATTGTGCTAGACCTTTCACTATGGCAATATAAGTATGTGGACTATATTGATGATGTGACTTCTCATTACAATTATTGATAGAACCCCACATGTTTGAACTATTGAAGCACTACCACTAGTGGCACTATCAATTTCCACAGTATATGATGTGTGGAGAGCATTAGAGGATAAGCTGGGTGAACTTTCCTCAAAGTGAAAATTATTCTCCATAAAGATCTCATGAGTCTCTTGATCCATAAGTTTGTAATCCTTAACATTGTCTTGATATCCTATGAAACTACAAGGCCTAGGCGTTGGTGCCTTTCATCACTTGGAAGATAGGTTTGCCCATGCTAGACAACTGAAGACTCTAAAGTGAATCACAATTGGTTTTCTACCACACCATACCTCAAAATGAATCTTCCCATCTAAGGCATTATGAGGAGAACTATTAAGTATGTGAGTGGCACTGCTAATGACTTCAACTTCAAGTGTAGGATTAAGAGACTTGGCTTGAATAATGTAACTTGCCACGGTTTTAAGAGTCCTAATCCTCATAGCTATAGCATCTATCTTATCTAGACTGAATACTGGTGGGTTCTGAAGATCAATTCCCTAAAGTTTGCAAAAGTCTTTAAGTCTTCTATCCACATATCTACTTTCATTGTCCATCTATAGAACCTTGATGGATTTCCTTGATTTGTGTTCAACATGACTTTTGAAGGCTTGATGCTTATCAATTACTTCATTCTTATGATGAAGGAAGTAGACCCATTGAAGCATGAAAAGTCATCAATGAAAGTAAGGATGTAGTGACCCTGGCTGACTGAAGTCACTGCAAAAGGACTCGCTAAAACTATGTGAACCAACTAAAGAATGACTAGTGCTCTAGAAGACTTCCCTTTATCAAACTTCTCCTTGAGATGCATATCCATTGAACATGATGAACACTCACCCTTAGAAAAGTTGATGTTAGGTAGAACTTTGACCATGTCTTTTAGGAAAAGTTGTTGAAGATGGTGGAAGGCAAGATGACCAAACCATTCATTCCATAGGTTGATGTGTGAAGTAGAGTGAGTCAACAAGGCTTGAGAAGGAGACTTAGGCACATAGTAGGAGAATTAATAAAGCCTCTTGTCATGATTGAATTTCCCCATTGCAACCAATGAATCATCTCTAAGACTGCACACTATCACTGAATCTGGAAGGAACTCAACTTTGTGTCCATCTCCGAGGTGATTGATTTGGTAAACTGAGAGGAGATTGGAGCTAAGATTTGGAACATAAAGAACATCATTGAATTCCCCATTTTCCATTTCCACGTGTAATTTTCCTTCAACTTCCATTTTGGTCTCATCTCCCATGAAGATGTGTGATACCTGTGATTGCTTCAATGAAGAAAAGTCTCCCTTTGAAGAACCCATATGATAGGAGGCACCTAAGTCAAGTATCCATTCTGAAGAAGAACTTTAATTTTCCATAAGTTCTTTCCCTTTTCTCTTTGAATTGGGTGGAGTTGAATCCTTGGAAGTACCTAGCACTTGAATTTTGTTCTTCTTGAGTAGGTTTTCCAACTCATTGATTCTTTTAGTCTTGCAGTGATGCTCATCATGATTTTGCTTTTTGCAGAATGCACAAAAAAGTTTTTCCTTCTTTTCATTACTTCCCTTCTTGTTGGAAGAAGAATTGCCTTGCTGTGAGGAGGATTGTTGTATCTAATATTGTGATTTTTGCTTCCACTACTTCTTGTTGTTGTTGCTAGAACTTCTTCCTTCTTGACTTGATTGGTGCTCATCACTAGCCACCAATGCTTTGTTCATTGATGTCATGAGAAGTCCCAAATCCATCAAGTGAGATTTTTCAACAATCAACATCTCTAAAAATGCATCAAATGTAGGCTTCTAGTAAGCAGCTTCCATGGTTAACCTATGAGTATTATAACTCACAAAAAATGAAGCATGCTCTGAAGGTAGCCTCTTTAGGATATGGTGAATCAACTTGTCATCCTTCATGGGATTTCCACAATCTTTAAGTAGTGCTCTATACTCATTTGCTTTATTGATATAATATTGAATTGTGTCAAAGTTCTTTAGATCCAAGAGAAGTAGATTGTCATCAATCTAAAATCTCTTTTCCTCATCCACCTTACCATACAATGCTACAAGTTTATCCCAAGCTAGTTTGGATTCCGTACAACTGGCAATGTGAAAGAAGAGATCTCTATGTACACAATTCTAGATAGCTCCTAAAGCCTATTGGTCTTGTTGTTTCCAATAAATGAGTTCTTTAGCATTAGTGGGTTTAGGTATTGTATCATCAACATAAAAATTGTAACCTTTTACCATTAATCTACTCCATGAAATATCTTTCCAAGTAGAATAATTATGTGAAGTTAGAAGTGGACATTTAGGTGAACCTATGATGCAAAAATTGAAAAGAGCACAAGAGAGACACAAAACACAATTCACACCCCCCTTTTCATTCAATCAAAAGAAACCCCCCCCCCCCCCCCCTCCAAAGAAAAAGAAGAAGATGCTTTTGGCACTTTATAAGTAGTGCATGTACAATAAGCCACTTGTCAAAATGTACAAAGTGGACTTTTTGATTTTGCTTTTATAACTACCTTTTGAGGCCAAAATCTATCACTAAGCACTATAGCTCAGATGTACAATAATTCTAAAAAGTAATCAAAGTATTACAATGTAGAAAAAGCCCTAGTTCTGAAAGTGAGATTTTTATCCACACAACCTTAGAATCTAACTATAGATCTAGAAAATACACACAAAATACACACCTTAAAAAAAATTAAACCTATTTTCATGTCCATATGAGCCCGTACAGAGCATTTGATGTTGTAAAATGCAAGATTGAATAGGTATAGTTGCCAAAAAATGTAATTTTTGAAAAATGCTTGCACAAAAATTAGAAAAGAACACCACCATTGGAAATTTTAGAAAACTTTACCCAAAAAAAAATTTAAAAAAATTGCATCTAATTTGAAGTCTAGATGTCTGAGTTATGGGCTCATAAAGTTAGGCTACCAAATCAAAAAGCAATCTGAAGAGGGGTTTGGAAGAAAAATTGCATGTTTCAATTTGATAGTCAAATGGCCATCATAGCATTTATAAAATCCCTAGAAATGATGGTCAAATGGCCATCAAATTTTTGCTTATGTTTGGCTGACATTAGCGAAAAATAGTCCCCTTGGTGATGTGGTAGGGTCGTATGTTGATGTGGCACTAGTATGGTTGTAGGAAACTGTATGATAAACATTGATGGGGTAGATGACATGGCATAGTATGGATGCCCATGTGTTAGTCAGTCCTTGTTGGGTTGGATGCTAACGTGGTTGATAGGGTGGTAGGCGACGTGTAAAATCTGTTGAGTGTATGCCTGCATGGCAATCCAAGTTGGTGGTCCTGGCTGAGTCACTTTCACTGCTGACATGTCAAGGTCACTGAGGTGTATCCATGTGGTGAGTGATAAATGGTCTACATGGAAGACTAGTATTCATCCAGTGGTTTGCGTATGCTGATGGGAGCAAGTGGTGATGCGTGTCATTGAGCAATCGATGAGAACAAAGGATAGGATTATGCCAGAAAAGATAAACATCGAGCTAAAATAACTATAGGTCATGCCAAAGAATAAATCATAGCCAATAGGGGGATAAGAAAATTATCCCACATGCAAGGGAAAGTGGGTTCCAATAGTTAATAAAAGAGTGAACTCGTGGCTTTTAAAACAAAGCACAAAGAGATATGGGCTTGTGTGACAGTCTGTGTTTGCAGCTGAATTGCCCAAATTTAATTTGCAATGCCGCCAAATTTAGAGGATTGGCCAGTTAATGGAGTATGTAGGCCAGATTTAGCCACTAGAAATAGTAGAATATTCACTATTGAGGGAATATGCTAACCCAAACTATAATTAAATTGCCAAAATAAATATGCCTTGCAAGGCCAGGACATGACTGCTTAGTTCTGCTAAAAAAAATCTCCACTAGGCCGATTGGGTAGAATTTTTTTTGAAAATATTCCAAAAAATATAGAGAAATTAATAGATTTGAATTAAAAAATTGTAGGTCTCCTAGTCAACATTCTAGATGCAATGGTGAGGTTTGTTCTGGCTCTAGACACTCTAATTTTTGGTAGTACTCTAGATTTGGGTTGGGATGCTAATGCAACAATGGTCTCAAATGGCTATGTGAAGAGAAAATCTCCAAGCTTTGATATCATGTGAGAATTTTCCTTAGGGAAAAATTCATCCAAGAACTAAGAACTCAAACACAAGCACAACTATAGACCAGAAAGGAGTATGATCAGAATAACAATGTATTCAATTCAATATGCGCATGAGAGTATGCTTGGAGTGCTTGTATATAAAGGCCACTAAGATGCATCTAGAATGCCTAAGAATCTGCTACATGATATGTCATACAACTAGACACATTTCCACCATATATGGGTTATCCTCCATTAAGCATGGAAGTAAGTGCGATGATGAGAGGATAAACCTACAAGGGTGTAACACACAAATCAGTGTTGTAGACAACATGTGCTGAAATAGAGTTGCATACTTCTATGTTGTCAACATGAAAACTCAAAAAGGTACACAAAATCCTAAGTGTCTCACAAAATAAAATAATAAAATAATGCATTAACCTAAGTAAACTTAAGTAAATGTAAATAGTAAATACATATTTACACCAACAAATAGATTTTTTTATTGGTTCTAGCTAACTAAAGAGATGAAGTACTAATGTTATAAGTTGTATTCTATTCAAGTAACAATTGATATTATAGTGCTTGCCAAGTTACATCATATTGTTAGTGTTAACCAAGTGTGAGTTTGTTTATTGAGTAACAATAGTTTTAGCAAATTCTATGTTTTGTACTGACATCTAAGGGATCTGGGATTTAGTTTTTTGGTAACTGATTCAGCCCTCCCCTTGCAGTTACTCTTATATTTCCAAAAATTAGTATGAAAGCTTTTGGTTCTTAGAGAGAAGATTTCAAGGACCTTAGCTAAAGATTAGGATGTCCTACAGAAAAGAGATTCCCAAGTTGAACAACGATAAATTCGAGGCATGACAAAAACTTATAAAGCTACATCTGGTAACCATAAGTGATTTAGGTCTAAAATATTTGAATACCTAGCATAAGGCTCCTACTAGAACATTTACTATGGAGGAGATTTTTGAAAAGAAGAATCATAATATTATGATGATTGATATTGCATCCACTCTTAAATATGTTCAATTTGATGAAGTTGAAGGGTGTGCTACTACTCATGAGATGTGGAAAAAGCTAAAATATATCTATGTAGGTGATGATAATGTGAGAAGAGCCAAGCCAAAAATCTTGAGAGATCAGTTTCATCACATGAAGATGAGGGAAGATGAAAAAATTGCAAACTATGTTGAGAGAATTAAAGCTAGTGTAAGTGCAATAAAAGCCTTGAGAGGGAAAATTGATGATGTGATAGTGGTCAACAAGGCAATTAGAACCCTTCTTCCTATCTTTGTAATTAATTAGAGTGTTAGTTATTTAAGAGATGAGATGTGATCCAAATAATAAGATAACCTTGGATGCTCTAGTGGAAATATTAACAAATTTTGAGCTAGATAACTATGATAATTATGTTCCTAATTCTAGCAATCTTGAGTTTGCATTTGAAGCTAAGTTGTCACTCAAGAAGAAAGATGTAAATTCTAAAGGAAAACAATCTAAAAGTGAAGACAAAGATAGTTCTAATAGTGATCTTGAAGACATTGAAGCACTACTCGAAAGAAGATATCCCAAAGGAAAAGGAAAGTACAAAGGTAAAATTCCATTAATCTATTTTTCTTGTGAAGAAGTTAGTCGTGCATTGTTGCAAAGTGTCCAAACAGAGTAGAAAAAGATGAAAAGATGAACACCAAGTACAAAGGCAAGAAGAATTTCAAAAACTACAAGGACTAAAAGGACAAAGGTAAGAAGTTTTGTTTGACGGCTAAAGATTCTAATAGTAGTGATGATTATGAAATGGTTTGCATTGCTATAAAATATGAATCAAATAATAAAGACGATAAGATGACACTTATTTCTCATGTTAGCAAAAATGATACATAGATTATTGATAGTGATTGTTCTCATCATATTACTAGTGATAAAACAAAGTTTGAACATATGGAATACTATGATGGTGGAAGTGTAAGATATGGAAACAATGAACCATGTTGCATAAAAGGAAAAGGTTGTATTTCTATAACCAAGGAACTTAGATGTGGCAATGCTTATTGGGTTGAAGGATTGAAGCATAATCTACTAAGTGTTGCATAGTTTAATAACATTGGATTCAAGGTAGAAATCATGAATGTGAAGGCTGAATTTCTAGATGGAAAAAGAAATCTAGTTGGGTCTGGTAATCAAACAAAAGGTAACTTATTCTACCTAGATCTAAGTGAAGTTCATGTTACATTTCTCAAGTAGAAGAAAGTTGGTTATGCCATAAAAGGTTGTGTCATGTGAGCTTTGATAAATTGGTCAAGATAAGAAAAAACAAAATAGTAAGAGGTATTCCTAGTTTAAGGAAACCTAACATGGGCCTATATAAAAATTATAAAATTGGTAAGATGTGCAAGACAAGTCTCAAGAGCAAGAACTATCATTCTAAAGAAGTCTTGGAGTTGGTTCATCTTGATGTCACTTGTGTTCATGCTATTTATTTTATGTGTATGGAACTAAGTTAATAAGGTTAATAGAACTTAATATCTTAAGATAAGTATTTCATTTTATTTTTTGATCCTTATTCTAGGATGATGGAAGTAATGTGTCTGAAAGATAAGTCTACAACTTTTTAAAATGCCAAGTGGTATCTAGCTAGAGTTGAGAAGGAAATAGGAAAGAACCTAAAATGTTTGAGATTAGATAGAGGAGGTGAACTCATTTCTAATGAATTCAATGAATGCTACACTGAGAAAGGAATCAAAAGATAAGCATTAGCCCCTAGTACACCTTAGCATCATGGTATAGCATAAAGAAGGAATAGATCAATCATGGATTGTGCAAGAACCCTGGTGATGGAAAAAAATGTTGTAGTCAAATAATGGAAGGAATCAATTAGTACAATAGTTCATATTTTAAAGTAGCTATAGTTGAAGAAAGACTCAAACTAGACTCCTTATGAACTATAGTATGGCTATAAACCTAATGTAAGTTACTTTAAAGTATTTGGTAGAAAATTTAATATCCTGAAAGATACTAGGATAGGTAAATTTGATGTCAAAACTAATGAAGGAATAGTTCTAGGATACTCTAGTAGAAGTAGAGCATACAAATGTTTGAATCTAACTACTCATAAGGTCATAGAAAGTGCATATGTTAAGATTGATGAATTTTCAAAAAAGAGTGAAGAAGAGAGCAACAAAGAACCTAAAGACTATAGAAAGTTTATCTACTTTGAACTCGATAGATTGCCTAATCAAATTGGAAGTGAGAAGACTTCACCTCTTGAGTGCCCAAAATATCAAGAAGCACTGGAGTTGTAGCCAAAGCAACTCAAGTCATAGTTTGAAGGACCCGAGTCATAATTATAAGCTACCATGTTGTATTCATTATAACCTAAGTTTGAGTTTGAAGGACCTAAGTCATAAATAGTGGGACCTGTGCATGATGTAGAATAACATGGTGAGCCAAGTGAAACAAGTTCTAAATTAAATGTACCTATATTAGAAAGATATGTCAAAAGGTGCCATGCACCTGAGAAAATCATTAGAGACAAGTTAGAAGGAATAATGACAAAGAATAAATTGAAAGGTGAATGTTTGCTTACTAATTTTGAATCTAGAATAGTTAAAGATGCTTTGGATAATTAAAATTGGAATGAAGCAATGAATGAAGAGATAGAACATATAGAAAGGAATAAGACTTGGACTCTTGTTCCTAGACCCAAGGATGAGAATGTAATTGGCACAAAGTGGATTTTTCAAAAATAATTTTAATGAAGATGGAGAAGTTTCAACAAACAAAGTAAAGTTAGTATGGAAAGGTTATTCTCAAGAGGAAGGTATTGATTATGGTGAAACTTTTTCTCATGTTGCAAGATTACAAGTTGTTAGGACTTTACTTGCTTATGTTGCACATAAAAGGATTTAAAGTGTATCAAATGGATGTGAAATCTACATTCTTGAATGGAATTCTAGAAGAAGAAGTCTACATAGAGAAACTTGAAGGTTTTCTAGATCCAAGAAAAAAGGATATGACTTGGTATGAATGACTTCATAATTATTTGATGAAGATTGGTTTTCAAAGGAAAAATGATAAAAACAACCTATACATAAAAGAAGGGCTAGACAGAAAGATTATGTTAGTAGAAATATTTGTGGATGATACATTGTTTACTAGATATAATGATTTGCACAAATCTCTTTTATAGGAAATGAGTAAGGAATTTGAGATGTCATTTTTTGAAGAAATAAAATTATTTTTTGGATATTAGATTCAATAGAAGAAATATGGTATCTACATTACTTCGTTTAAGTATATCATGGAGATACTGAAGAAGTTTGGAACGAAGGATTCAAGACTAGGTGGTGTTGGAAATATTCAAGATATGACAAGTTACTGAGAGGGGAGGGGTGAATCAATAACTTAAAAAAATTCCCTTAAATTTACCACACATCCATCTATGCTACTACATACATTAGTTCTGAAATATAAAACATTCATTACACAAAAGAACACAATATTTTGGTGACCTAGAAACCTTCCAAATAGAAAGTAAAACTAGGGTGGGGATGATACGCACAAAACTTCAATACTATAGCATAAATTTTGCCTATTAAGGCTTATATTGAACACTTCTAGTGATCTTCCCTATTAGGAGCACAAAGCACTACTAGGTCCACCTTGTTAGAGGATTTACAAACATACAATGAAGTATGCAATTGGTTAGGAGATTTATACAAAGACTGTTAAGTCTACCTTGTTGGAGGATTTAGAAAATTGATTCACTTGTTAAGATGAAGTAGTGGATCTACTTACAACTGATTGCTGATAAGATCCTTTATACACTAATCACCTTATGTGATGAATACATTTTTTTTGCCTTTGTATTGAACTTGCTGTATTCCTTGAACTGCTATTGAAAACCCTTCACAGATTCTTTTCAAAATTACTTCACATTACTTTGCAATTCCTTGATATGTTTGATATCTTACAATATATCTTACATATATACCATTAAAATTTACAAAATTTCAAGGTCAACCAAAATACAAGTGAACAAATACATTACAAAGTCAGCCCAATAGTAAATAACTCAGGTTCACTGAACTGACTCAGTGACCTTCTAATACACGACATCCACTACATTACTCGGTATCATCATGCACTCCATAGAAGTGAAGGCTTGGTCCATACTAATCACTCAATGTAGTTTTTAACTTGGTAACCACTAGTGACTTGGTAGATGTAGTGTCACTCAGTAGATACTATACACTGAGTTTAGCTTGCTTCACTTGGTAAACACTGTGTCTTCCAACGCTTGGTTTACACTGAATCTCCATGAAACAAACTTACTACTCAGTACACACTCTAAAGCATTGTAGACATTAAGAAAATTAGTAAACACTATTGGTCTTTACATTGCCTATATTTACTCAATAGCTTCAGGAATGCTTGGTGTAAACCACATAACTGCTAAGATTACAAGGTAACCATTGGATGCTCTGTAAGCATTTAGAATTGCGTAAGTGTTGTCACTAATGACAAATATAACATAATACCAATAGTTGGAACACCTATGTCTACTAGACATAACATTTCCAAACTTGATTATTTCAAGGAGGTAGATCAAACCACATGTAGATCAATGATTGGTAAACTACAATATGTAGTACATACTAAGCATAATATTTCTCTTATAGTTGGTATGGCCACAAGTTTTTTGGCTAATCCTAAAGAAAATCATATGATGGAAATAAAGAGAATCATGAGGTATCTAAAGGGTACTAAAGAGCATGGATTATCCTAAAAGAAAGGAGGCAATTTAGATTTGAAAGCCTTCATTGATGCAGATTGGGCAAGAAGATTTGATGATAGGAAGAGAAATAGTGGTGGATCATTCTTTCTTGGTAAGGGACTAGTGTCATGGACAAGTAAGAAGAAAAATAGAATCTCTTAGTGTACACCAGAGGCAGAGCATGTTTTAGTAGCAATCAATTGTTCCAATATTTTTTGGTTCAAACAACTATTGGTAGATATGAAGGTATAAATCAAGGATCCAGTGGTTATTTTCTGTGATAACACAAATTCAATTAATATATCAAAGAATCATATGATGCATACCAAGACCAAGAACATTGCAATAAAATATCATTTTCTAAGAGAATCAGTGCAAGAGAAAGAGGTGAGATTGGAATATGTGAATACTAAGAACAAATTGCAGACATATTCACCAAACCATTATGTAAGGATGTATTTTTGTATCTCAGAGGTAAGCTAGGGGTTATTACCCTATCTAAAGCTTACTAAATTAAGTTTAGTGATGCATCAACTAAGCATTCCTAAAGATTAGTAAAATTGATGCAGTAATGAAAGGGCTGATTGCATATGAATCAGTTTATAAAGTACATTGAAATTCATTGAATATTGTCTATGGCATAAGATGTAATAGAGGGAGAGTATATTTTCAATCATATAACATATATTTTGTCTGAAGATATCAAAGAGGGAGAACCTATGAAAGATATCAAATAAGGAGAACTTGGTCTAATATCAAAGAGGAAGAGTTTAATGAAGAATAAACTTGTAAAGTTTGCTAACAAAGGAAGAAACTAAAGTTAGAGGAAGAGATTGATGTTAGAAGGAGTTCACACTGATAGAGGGAGTTCTCATGCATGAGAATTATAATGAAACTAAGGATATTATCTTTACTATTATTTTTCTTCAAAATTTTATTGTATTATGGCATGTTGTGTTACCATCAATGCTAAAGAGTGAGATTGTTGAAGATAATTGATCAATTGCATATTTTCTTTGATGTTACACAAAATTTCATATCTTTACCAGTTAGTGTATGAGAAAATCACTCAGGTGATGAAGACAATTTTCTTTGTCTACCAAGCATTCTAGTGTTTGCTAACTTTAGAAGATAGTGTCTACCAAGTTCACTTAGGCATCGAAGGGAAATTCACAAAATTTGAGTGTTAACCGAGCTCACTTGGTTACCAAAGAAAGTTTATGAATTTGCACCATTAACTGAATTCACTTGGTTTGTAAGGAAACTTAGGTGTGGAAATAGCTTCCTACACTAATCTCTTAAGGAAAGTATTTTGCAAATTCTTTTAAAATCCTTACAATTATAGATTCAATATTATGTAAACAATAATATTGCAATCAACCATGAATATAGAAATAGATAGAGAAATAATTTGAGACATAAACACAAACATATGCCAGTGGGGAAAAACTTGTTTAGTAAAACAACCCCACCCCTCCAAAACATGCATAATGTATTATCTTCAACTCAAAGATTACAATACACCTATATTGCAAGCTCTTTTAGGACATGGATTGTTCATTTATTTATGATTGCAATTTATTTTCAAATTTTATTTTTTAGAATAATTGCACACCTAGTCAGGCTACCAGAGATTTTTTTTTGCAGAAATAGGCTATCAGATCTCGACTCTACAATTTCAAAATTATTTATTAATTTGTAGGGCATATTATATCATCATTCGACCTCTATAATTAGGGTTGTACTGCATAAGTTAGCAGACAACACTACAAAAAGGAGCACCATTGGCCACATAAATTCCAATGACTAAACTAGTGGGATAGCTCCCCAACTAGGCCAACTTCCCTGGTGGCCTCTTCATTATTACTTTCTTGTGGCATTTTATCATATATATCACTTGCTCTTTGTTTGTGCGAGGCATGTGGGACTAAGCATCCCACTGTCAGCATATTCTCTCACACTGACCCCAAATCCCCCACCAAATACTTCCACTGGCAACATACAATGTTTCTAGCACAATATATTCTAATTGCAGAAAGTGTTGATGTTTGGTAAATGAAATAATACTCCCAGTGATGAAAAATATCACTGGGAGTTAATTAAATTCCTGCGCAGTTAGGAATCCATGTAGACCAATCAAAATTAGCCATGTGGACACATACTCCATCAGTGATGAGTCAGCCTCCAAACTCATGCCACACCATCCTATGTAGGGTCACCCACAGACATGCAGACTAATCTGCATTTGACACATGGACCAAAGATTATGAGACACGTGTCAAACTTGCTACATCAGCAAGCCCAATCAGCATCCATATAAGTAGTCCAGTCAACATCTAAGCACCTTGCCACATCATCAATTTTTGTACAATTCTATACAGTCTTTATGGTAAGATACTGCCACATCGACTACTAACATCATCACTAATGTCATCACAGAGCAGGAGGATGTTGATGTCATCAGTTTTATGTGCCTAAATTTGAAGGCCATTTGACCATCATTCCTAGCCAAATTTGAACTACTATGAGTGCCATATGACTATCAAATTTAACCCCATTGTTTTTCTAATGCAACCCCTCTCCAGATTGATTTTTGATTTTGCAGTCCAACTTTAGGAGGCCATAACTCAGACATTTGAACTCCAAATCAGGTGCTTTTTTTTGAAATTGGGTAGAATTTCCTAAATTTTTCAATGGTGTAGCCTTTTTCTAGTTTTGGTGCATAGATTTGTTGGAATTTTCATTTTTTAGTGACTATACCTACATAATCCTACATTTTGCAACTTCAAATGCCTCGTACAAGCACATCTAAAGTCAAAAATAGGTTCCATTTTTTTTGAAAGTGTGTTATTTTTTGTCTACTTTCTAGATCTACTATAAAATTATAGGGTTGTGTGGACAAAAGTTTCACTTTCATAAATAGGGCCCTTCTTTTCTTTGTATTGCTTCAAAATTGTAGCACATTGTAAAGTTTCAGATTTATAATCTATTAAGAGGTTGTAACAAACAAAATCAAAAGTCTATGAAGGCAAAAATTGGCAAGTGGCCATTATGATCACATTACTAATAAAGTGTGCAAAGCATCTATTTTGGGGGGGTTTCTGGATCTAGTGAAAAGGGGGGGTGTTCTTGGTGTTGTGTTCTCTCTTTTCTGCACTTTTCTTTCATTTTTTGCATTTTGGGAAATTTTAAGTTTCCTAAATTAACTCCTCATAACTATGCTACATGGTCCATCAAAATGTTTTATCATTTAATGCATAATGGAGTTTCACAATATGTCGATGGTACTCTTCCTAAACCAACAGGTGATAAAGTTTCAACAAGTGATATTTCAGCTTGGGTAGCAATGGATAGGAAATCCCTAGGTGATATATGTTTGGGGGTTGATGATAAGATCATGTATCAAATCAAGAAGTGTTCTACATCCAAGGAAGCTTGGGATACCCTCAAAAACCTTTATGGTAAATTGTCTAAAGAGGATGTTTTCAAAATTGAAGATTAGCTTGTCCCCATGGATCCTAAGTCATATGATTCAATATAGGATTTCATCATGAAGGTGAATGAACTAAGGACAAAGCTTACTAATTGTGGGAGTTCTATAAAAAATGATAGACTAATATATCTCATACATAACAAGCTACCATCAAAGTATTCCACATTTGTCTCTTCTTTTAACACCTCAAAGACTACCTTAGGGTTTGCCTACAAGAAAGTCTCTTTTGATGAATATTCTAATTTTTTGGATACTAAAGAAAAGAAGTTGAAATCAATGGGGATTCTCAAATCACCTCAATCTAGAGCATTGGTGGCCAACAATGAGGGTTCTCAAAATTCAGCTGGACAATCTTCAAATAAAGGAAAGGGTAAGAAGAAATGGAAGATAAAATTAGAGGATGTAGAAAATACAACACCACAATAAAATCAACAAGGAAAGTCCTCAAATTGCAACAAGAAGGGGGACAACAATAAGGAGAATAAGAAGTGTACCTATTGCAAGAAATTGGGTCATGAAGAACATGAGTGTTATCTTAAGAAGATTGATGAATTGACCAACATCATAAAGAAACATAATGTTCCATTGCGTAATGCTTATAAGGATAAAGGGTCTTCTTTAGATTCAAAGGGAAAAGGGAAAGCATTCATGGAAAATGAAAATTCTTCAAAGGAATGGATATTTGACTCAGGTGCCCCTTATCACATGGGTTCTTCAAAGGAGGAATTTTATTCAATGAAGCAATCAAAGGTACCACACATATTCATGGGAGATGATAGTAAAATGGAAGTTGAAGGAAAAGGAAATGTGGAGATGGATAATGGAGAGTTTCAAGATGTTCTCTATGTTCCAAACCTAAGTTCAAATCTCCTATCAATCTACCAAATCACTCACCTTGGAGATGGACATAGAGTTGAGTTCCTTCCTGACTTAATATAGGTGCATAGTCTTAAAGATAATTCCTTGGTTGTAGTGAGAAAGTGAATTATAGCAAAAGGTTGTACTCTTTCTCCCATTTTGTGCCCAAGTCTCCTTCAAAGGCCCTGTTATCCCAATCAAATTCAAACATGCAATTATGGCATCAATGATATGCACATCTTTCCTTCCACTGCCTTTAGAAAATTTGCACAAATAGAATGGTCAAAGGTCTACCCCAAATCAAATTTTCTAAGGGTGAATGTTCAATAGATTTAGTGGATATGCATCTAGAGGGGAAGTTGTAGAGAAGGAAGTCTTCACGAGCATAAGGTGTTCTATAGATGGTTCACATGGTATTAGTAGGTCCTTTTGCATTTAGCTAGGGTCACTACATACTTACCTCTTTTGATGACTTTTCAAGGTACACTTGGGTCTACTTTCTTCATAATAAGAATGAAGTGTTGGAAAAGTTTCTAGCCTTTAAGTCTCATGAAGAATAGAAATCCAGGAAAGCCATCAAAGTTCTAAGAATGGACAATGGAAGCATGTATGTGAACAAAAGACTTAAGGAATTCTATAGACTCAAGGGAATTGATCTTCATAATCCACCAGCATTCAATCCACATAAGATAGATGTTGCAGCATTGAGGATCTACACTCTTAAGTCTATGGCAAGTTAGATGATACTTGAAGTCAAAGCAATCAGTAGTGCCACTCACATTTTTAAGTAGTTTCCTCATCCCACCTTAGATGACAAGACTCCTTTTGAGGCATGGTGCAAAAAAAAAACCTATTGTGACACACTTTAGAGTCTTTGGTTGTCCTACATGGGCAAACATATCTTCCAAAGGATGCAAGGCACAATCACCTCAACCTTGTACTTTCACTGGTTATGAAGATGGTGTGAAGGCATATAGACTATTGGATCTTGAGACACATCAAATTTTTGTGGAGAAGGATGTATTCTTTGAGGAAATTTCACTGAGCTTGTCCTATAATCCTCTCCACACATCATATCATGTGAAAACTAATAGTGAAAAAAGCAATAGTGCTTCAATAGATTCACACATGTGGGGTTCTATCAATAGTTTCAATAAGAGGTCACTACATCAATTTAGTCCACATGCATACATAGCCAAAGTGATAGGTCCAACATAATAGGGTACATCAAGTCTTCTAGGTATAGGTTCAATGATAGATTTGGGGGACAATATTGATGATTTAGCTCTTCTTCTTGATGTAGATGCACTTTCTTCAGTTGTTATGAGGGCTCCATCTGATCCTCTTGTTCATTCTCTACATGATCAATCCTCACAAGTTGAATTAATTGTGGATACTTATAATTAGTAGTTGTAGCAGGGTTCTTCATTAGTTGTAGAGATAAATAGTTCTTTGAGACAGGTTCTTTAGTTAGTTGAGTAGGTTTCAAAGACACCACTTATCCATGGGATTCCTACCACACATAGCAGAAGTGTCTCATTTTTAACTTTGGCACTGTTTCTTCCTAAGGGGAGGAACACCATTCTACAATATTGGATCAACTTCTTCATTGGAGCAGTCACTATTTGACATTCTTCTTTTAGAGGGAGGATCCTATCCTATCTCTCTTCCTCTTCTCATAATTCTCTTATGTATATACTAGATGTATGTCATAATGGGGAGGGTCTTGATTACTCCATCCATCCATACATCATGTGTGTTTTCATCTCTCTTTTGGGGGAGGGATTTTCCATGAGGTTTTCCCTCTTTCTCCACTTTATGAGAGATTGCATATCATTATGTACATGGGTATCTAACATGGCCTAGTAGTTGAGACCCATCATGCATTGGATCCTAGATTTCATAAGCTTAAGGGCATTCCCCTAAGTTGCACTTAAGGGGGGGTGTTGGTGTAAATAAGTATTTTAATATTTACACTTACTTAAGTTTACTTAGGTTAATGCATTATTTAATTATTGTGTATTATTTTATTATTTGTTTAGGTGAGACACTTAGGAGTTTGTGAACTCTCATAGAAGTATGCAACTCTAATTATGCACATGGTGTCTACAATACTATAGTTTGCATTATTCACTAAGTTGTCATGTTGACAACATAGTTTTTTGCACTCCCATTTTAGCACATGTTGTCTACACCACTAATTTTCATGTTACACCATTCTAGGATTATCCTCACATCATCGCACTTACATCTATGCTTAATGGAGTATAACCCATATCTGGTGGACATGTGCCTAGTTGTATGACTTATCATGTTGTTGACTTCTATGCATTCTAGAAGCTCTCTAGAGGCCTTTATACACAGGCACTCCTAGTGTACTCTTGATATAGTTGTATGGCATATTGAATGAATATATCATCATTCTAATCATACTCTCTCTATTGGTCTACTGTTGTGCTTGTGTTTGAGTTCCTTGGTCTTGGGTGAATTATAGCCTAAGCCAAATTCTTACAAGTAGCAATCAACAATACACTACTCACATACACTCTCGCATAATTATCTATGGCTCTCAAAGTGCTTATATAATGTGCCTTTCATTTTTAGGGTATCTTCCAAAGATAGCTCTTATGCATCATAGGAATCTATCATATTCATTTCAACCATGATTTCCTTACACATAATTAAATCTTCCAAAGATAGTTCATACACATCATAAGAATCCATCATAACCATTTTTAGTCATGATCTCCTTACACACAATCAAATATTCCAAAGATAGATCTTCTACATCATAGAATTCTATCATAGGAATTTGTCATAGGAATCTATCATGGGAATTTTTCATAATTCAAGATACCAACACATGCAAGTGGAGTGACAAGTCAACATGCCAACTAGACATGTACACTCACGCTTAAATATATTATTTGAAAAAAATACATTTACAAACAAACAATAAGAATAGGAATTATTTGAGGTTGAGACACCTTATTCCTAACATTCTCCTACTTGTCGAACACCTTGTAAGAGCAATAGGAACATAACAAGAACTAAGTGCTATAAGTCGAAAGGTCCATAAACTCTGAACACCATTTGAATTTCTCAATGCCCATTGGTTTTGTCAATACATTTGCAACATTATTTATAGTATCTACCTTCTCCAAATTTACCTTTGCATCTTCCACCATATCTCTCACAAAGTGAAACTACACATCAATGTGCTTTGGTCTAGTGTGGAAAGTTGGATTCTTTGCAAGGAAAATAACACTTTGACTATTGTAACAAATAGTAATTTATCCTACATCAACACCAGTATTAGAACACAATCTTCTAAACCAAATTTCTTCCTTACAAGCATGAGTAGTGGCCATGTACTCAGCTTCTGTAGTGGAAAAAGCAACCATAGGTTATCGCTTACTCATCCAACTGATGACACCACCAAACATAGTGAACACATAAGCATCAATGGATCTCCTACTATCAATATCACCTACTCAATCTGAATCCACAAACCTACAAATACAAATTGAATGCAGAGCTCCAAAAGAGTTACCATGATAAAAAATGGAGTAATTTAATGTACCCCTCAAATATCTGAATACTCACTTAACTGCATCCCAATGTACCTATCTAGGATTAGCCATAAACCATCTCAGAACTCCCATTGCTTAGGAAATGTCTAGTCTAGTACAGACCATAGCATATATAAGAATACCAACTACACTAGCATAAGGTAATCCACTCATGTCCTCCACCTTACTAGGAGATTTTGGACAATCATCTACAGATAACTTTGTTCCCATAGAAACAAGAACACATAATGGTCTACAATCTGCCATGCTAAACCTTTCCAACATAGATTCCATGTGTTGGTGTTTGAAAATGCTGGAGGGTTTTCAATTATCCCCAGGAGAATATGACATATCTAGGGGTAGCTAACTCCCATTCTTAACATATCATTTTTGACACAAGGCCAACTATAAGGCTTGACCCTTCTTCTACTTCAAGCTCTGCTAAACCTAGGCAGGTAGACCTCAGATTCAAATGATACCGTACCAGTGCAAAAACATATCCCTGAATCTATTAAGCAGATTTTACCCTTATTTCTCCTAATGACTCATGAAATGACATAGATCTATAGTAGCTAAATGCAAAGCTATGAATCTCATAAGATGAGTGAGGGTTAAACATTTAGGTCCTTCAACATGAAAGGGAAAGAACGTTTGATTAATAATGTTGATATCAGATAGACCCAAATATAAGCAACAAAACCTAATGATCCTATCTCTAATCAATGTCTTATCTATTGGGAAATTAAATAAATTACATCCATACATCTTCTGCAAATCTTAGACATATCTCTACATCAAGATCCTTGATCTATCCTTCACCTTGTGAACAAACATCTACTTCAAATTTGAATCTCATACTCAAATTATCCCATCATAAAATCTACAAACCCTATCATAAACATTGAGTGATTACATGGCTCTTTGTTCCATCTGCAAGACATTTTAACCAATACATTCCAAAATGAAATGCAACCTAATTCATGCTCTTGGTTCACAATTTAGAAGAAATTACACATCCATAAACATGAGACAAAATTCAAACTGAATTAAAAACCCTTTGCTACACTTTATTTGTTTTCCTTGAAACCAAATACACGAAAGACATATAGAAATACTTCACAAACTACCAAACAAATATGAACTATCTACATAAAACACAAATTATGCTCATATAAGAGAAATGCTAAAAAATATGTGGTATCATAGTATGGGAATACATCAAAACTAGATCGAAAGCATGGTATCATAGCAGGTTTTTTTCCACAAAAATTGGAACCAATTGGTTTCTCAGTGACCAAAACTGGAACCCTACTAGTATTACCCAGAGCAAAACTGCCCTCATGGTGATGGAAGAAAAATAGAAAGATATAGCAAAGAAATAATTCTCGGATCTGATCTCAAAGTAACATGTGTCCACTTAGAATTCCATCTCTTGCAACTGAATCGCCTCTTTCATCTTTTTACCTCTTTTATTTGATTTGGTTTCATCATTTTTGATAAAAAATTTGAAAATATCCTCTATTCAATGACGAAAACTCTTTTTGCATCCAAAATAATTGATTTGCCTTATGAAAATCTAGTGAAAATTTAAGTTTTTACTGATTCAGAAGTGATTAAATTCGCTTCAAACTGCATTTTTACTGCCTTTTAACCATATCCAGGTCATTACCTTGCTAAAAATCAAAATTGAACTCCGATACCTAAATTTGGTTGCAAGATAGGAACCTGAGACAAATCCTTCTATAACTTGAACCAGTGGCATTTTGTCCAAACACTGACCTCAGAATTAGAAAGTTCATCTTCTCATAATTCCGACGATATATAACATCACATATTTTGCCTCTCAAAAACCCATTAAATCTCAATTTGAAAATCACTCCCTGAGTATAAGTGCTCAAGTCTGCACATCTTTTTAAAATTTAAAATTATCTAAAGTTAAAACTTTAGATTATACCCTTTTTAAATTTCACTAACGTTCATATGATGAAAAATAATTTTGAAAATGAAAGTTTAAAAGTATTTATTTTTTCCCTCATCCTTTAATTTTGGGGTCAAGTGTCCTTTGATCAGGTGCCACATGGTAGCCTCTAATTGGTTGACTTGCCACCTCATCACCACATGGCGCTCACCTGCTTGCTTGAATTTCTTAACGACCTTGCAACTTTTTATTGTGGGGATGTACTGACAGTCAGATTTTCCACATGGCAACATCCTGTGCATCGCATTTGAACCTATTCTTATGGTGCCATATGGTAGCCCCTAATTGGCTACTTGTTGCTCCATCTTCACCTGCACGCAAGTATGCCACATCATCATTTGTGGGACCCACTGACACATGTCATCATCCCACATTCTTGCATGCATAGTCAGCAATTACCACATCGCATGCGAGAATGCACTTTTGCAACATGTGGCACATTGCGCCACATCATACCATTCCAGCCCACACTACCACGTGTTGATCACCCACATTCCCACATTTTCTTTCTTACATCTTTGTTTTGTGGGTTTGCACCAATCATCTGATTTAGACATTTGGTGACATCTGGTGCATTTTCCATTTGGTACCATGTCATCATCCTTTCATCTTTTTTAAAATTTAGCACTTATTTCCTTTAGTTTACGTTACCTCCAACTGTGGATTGGGAACTGCGCATGACCACCACTCTTCAAAAAGAATCTTTGTTTGGACACAATGCATGGTGTGTTGGATTATATTTAAACTATTAAAAGTACCACCCCATAAGAAATGTGGGATATTTAGTTTTCAACTTCTTGGCTCTTTCTCACAGCATGGATTGCTTTTCTGACTACATGCGGGTGTGCCCTTCATTCTTCTCATACGTGGGTTACATTTTCTTGCCTTTGTGGTCCTTTTTTAACATTTTTCACTTGCTCCAGTCAACTGCTTATTTGGCATGAGGGTCATTCTTTGCATTAGTGTGGAAGCTCTGTTCTAATTTGCATGTCTCTCTGCCTTGCTTAAGGCTTGCATTTCTTAACAAACATGCCTTGCTTCTAAAAACCTTTGACCTGTATCTTTTCCTTGTTGCTTGCATCATTGGAATTTCTTTTTACTGTAGGTGTTTTTTTTAATGTGTTCCCCTTCCTTTGACTGGGCTTTTTACTTTTTCGTTGCATCTTCTAATCATGGTGTCTCTGGGGCTACTTTTAATTGATCTTCTCTTTTAAGTTCTCCTTTTTTGCATTTCTTTTCAATACCCTACCTCCAAATCTGTTGCCTTGTTCATGTTGATTCTTTTTCCTGAGCTTCTCCTTTCTGATTCACAGGTTTCCTCTATATCCAACAACTTTGGATGTGAGTAGCTTTCTTTTCACTTGTTGCTCTGCTATTGTGGGTGGCTTCTAAGTCTTTGCCCCCTTTGTAATACATGAGTTGGAGTCTCTCCCTCATAAAACATGGGGACCTTCTTCTTATCAATGTGAAAAATTCCATCTCTGAAGACCTGAATCTGCACTTCCAACTCCATCTTGCATGTCATGAAGAGTTGATCTTCCAAGAAAGATGCAAGCAGACCGCCACCAACTTTCCTATACAACCCCATTCCACTCATGCTATATATTTTCTTCTTTCTTCTATGAATTGACTAGTTTCTTGTGTCTTTCTTTACCATTTTCCTTTTTTCAAGAAGAAACCCTTTGTTTAAAATCAAGACCGGCAGTTCCTTACATTTTTCTTTGCCTTTACTTCCTCTCTAGCTAAGAGGTTTGACTGTGGCTTGTTTTAGCCTTTAAAGGCATAAGCTTGTGCTGGTCTACTATGTAGCTTATCACGGGTTTAGACTCTTTGCATACCTTGTGGTTTTGTCATTTCATATGTGTGAGGCTCCAAAATTGAAGGCATCCCTTTTCATTGCCTCTTGCTTGACTTCTTGGCATCTTCTCTTGTTCAGGCAGTGGATTTGTTGCTATGCATAGGCATGGGTTATTGAGTGGATACTACCCCTTACCTACTGGTCACAACTTTTCCTCTATCCATGGGTGTCTCTATTTATTATCTCATGCCCCTTAATGTAGGTAAGGACAAGGATGCACTCCCATTCATTGGAAAGGATTGCAGTTCCACATCTGCTTGTGAAGAATCTTGCAACTAACTATTTGATAACATGGGCACTTCATCTATTTTATCCCTCATATCCATTTCAAAATGAACAAGTAACATTGATTCTTAGAAGCATTCTTCATCATACTCCCTACCATTCCTTCCTACATCTCAAATCCAGTTCTCAAAGGTACATCTTATTCAAGGTTTTTGCAAACAACCTCTATATTTGTTTTCTTGCAAAGCCTCTTTGTTGTCCACTTCTAGCATCTTAAAATCTCATGATACTCGGGACATGGATGCTTTATATTGCTTCTCTAGTTACATGCACTTTCCTCTTATCTAATTGTGAATAAATTTTTATTTTTAAAACATCCTCTATTTGCCTCAAAACCTATCAATCCAAGCTGAATTAGTCAGGTCCCAAAGTGAGCCTGGCTAAAAAAAATTTGTTTCCAAACAATTGAACCTTCAAACTATCCCGTTGATTATCTGGCACTAATTTGAATTAAAATCCATCACTGAAACATCATTTTAACTCTATTTTTGCAAACTATCAATTTAGTGCCAAGAGGTCCTTTGACTGGCCTTAAAAACTGATTTACACACTTGAATAGGCTTTGAAAATTGGCACATTGACTTGTTGTTCTGCATATTTTTACCCTATCGAATCTCATCCCATGAAGAGTTCAGGATCAAAAGATATTGACCGTTAAAGTTAGCTTCTTAAATTCACCTGCAGATAAACATGTCAAAAAATAACAAATTACGTTCGGATTGGGCTTTGAAAACTAGGCAAATGAGCACATGGGGAAATGAAAACTAGGGCACTGGTTCACTATCATTAGGGGAGTATAAATTTGAAATTTGGGCTTATGATGAATAATTGGGCACATTTGACGAGTGGTCAAAGTGAGCTACTTGGAATTGCTAACTAGAAACATTGACAAGATAATGATTTTTGCAAATGGAATTGACCTGGAAAAGTGTAAAAATGGATTTGTGAAGATGTGAAAATCGGCACACTTAAAGTATTTTTAGAGTACAAAATAGTGGTACAATCCATTCAATCTCACCTATCATGGATCTCAAATTATGATATCCCAAACAGGGGTACTAATCAATCTGCAAATGTTGACACCATTAAAAAGATAGAAATTGTGTTTGGAATCACATTTGAAAACTGATCAAATGGATTCATCATAAACTAAAACTTGAAACATAACAAGTATCTGATGTCTAAAATATAATGCAAAGGAAATTTAACATTTTGGTCAACTAGTCAAAAGTTATTATAGGTCAAACAGGACTTCCCAAAAATTTGCACAATTACACAAAAGCATGAAACAATAACTAGCCAACTTTGAGGGATTCAAAACCTAGTCAAATGGACTCTAAATGACTTGAAATATGAAACATAGGTTCTTCAATATGGAAACTAGACACTCCCAAAGTGGTGAATCACAAAACATTTCTAGGTGCGAGATATTCAATGACAAACACAGCTTCATGTCGTTGTTTGACACTCAGGGTAAAATTGCAGATTTGACAATTGCTTAAAACAAGACTTCACGGGATGGCTCGGAATGATAATTTAACTTCATGGAACAAGTAGATGCACTAAATGAAAGGTGTTGGAAGCATTAAATTCCTCTTATGTCTTAGACTGATAGTTGGGTACATAGGCATCAAAAAGCATTTATAGGGCTCAATTTTCTCAATGGTACTCAAAATTGACCTTGCAATTTTTAGTGCCAACACCACATACTTACTCTAGCTCAAAAAAAGTTTTCTATTAGACATATCTCTACTAATTTCTATACCCAAGATGTACATTTCTGCCCCAAGATCTTTCATCTCAAACTATGCTAACAACTGAGATTTAAAATTAGAAATCATACCCTTACCCTTCCAAAACATCAAATATCACCGACATATAATGCAACAATAAGAAGGAAATCATTTTTAACTCTGAAGTAAACACAATGATCTAATTTCAATCTTAAAAATCCAATTGACAACACAAATGCATCAAACTTAAGGTACCACATCCTAGGAGATTTTTTCAAACCATATAGAGACTTCTTTAATATGTGAACCAAAGATTCTTTACCTTTAACAATGTAGTGCTCAGGGTGCAACATATAAATCTCTTCCTCCAAATCAACATGAAAGAAAGTTGTCTTTACATCCATCTATTCTATCTCTAAATTATATGATGTAGTAAGAGATAATAGAAATCTAGTGGATGCCAACTTTGCAATAGGAGAGAATATATCACCATAATCTATTCCCTCTACCTATGAATACCCCTTTCCAACTAATCTAGCTTTGTACCTTTCAACACTGCCATCTGCATAGAATTTCTTCTTAAACACCCATTAGCTACCTATAGGTTTTCATCCTTTAGGAAAAGGTACAAGGTCCCAAGTTTTTTTTTAATCCAATGAAGTCATCTCATCATCCATGGCCTCAATCAAGGAACCTACATCTTCTGTATCCAAAGCTTCTTTCATAGATCTAGGCTCATCAGTGTTAGAAATCAAAGCAAAGGCACAACTGGAATCTAACATAGAATAACCAAACCTTTTTGGTTGCTTTCTTACTCTCGTGGATCTCCTCAAGGGTTAAGGTTGAGTTTGTTTTTCATCTTCTTCTAAACTATTAGAGCTACTAGAGCTCTCCTCATCATTAGACCCAACATGGTCTTTCTATTCAATCTTCTCAGGGGTAGGAGGTAACTGAACAATATCTTCCTTCTTCTTTTTTTCATCTGGTTGTAGCACAATAGGAGAAGGTGTTAGCTCTCTAAAAATAACATTTCTACCATACAGCACTTTACTAGTCACATGGTCCCAAAGCTTGTATCCTTTCATACCAACTCCATATCTGATGAAAATACATTTAACAACTTTATTTTCCAACTCAGGTCTTTTCTCCTTTAGAACATTTGCATAAACTTCACAACCAAAAACATAAAGATGTCTAATTGAAGTCTTCTTACCAGACCACACCTCCATGGGTGTCTTATCAACAAGGGCTAATGTAGGAGATTTGTTAACTAGATAGCAAGTAGTTGGCATAGCTTTAGCCCAAAAATTTTGTTCAAGACTAGCTCCACTAAGCATGCTTCTAGCCTTCTCCATTAATATCCTATTTATTCTTTCTACAACTCCATTTTTCTATGGGGTATGAGGAGTTGTCTTATGCCTCTCGATACCTTGTTCTTTATAGAACTATTTGAAAAATGTTGAGCAAAAGTCACCACCATTTTCAGTTCTCACACACTTATTCTTCTTACTAGTTTGATTCTCTACAAGGGCTTTAAATTCCTCAAACTGACTCAAGACTTGTGTCTTTCTTTTTAGGAAATAAATCCATGCCCTTCTACTATAATCATCTATGAAAGATACAAAAAATAAAAACTTTCAGATTGAAGGAACTTTTATAAGACCAAATACATTAGAATAAATAAGATCCAAAACATCAGAAGATTTGTGAGAACTACAGTAAAATTGAACACAATTTTGTTTACCATAGACACAATGTTTGCAGAAGTCAAACTCAAGATTAAAATAATTTAACCCCTCAATGAGGCTCTTGTTTTTTAGGGTTCTGAGACCCTTCTCACCAATGTGGCCAAATCTCATATGCCACAACATTCTCTTTATTGTAAGAAGCTTTCCTTCCAATCTATTTGTACCCTTAGGTACACATACTGCACTACCATTAGAACCAATTACCATAGTCTTCTTTACTACTTGTTTAGATGGTGGGGATGAAATTATAGTTGCTCTCTTCTTTGAAATAGAAGAACTATTGTACTAAGAAATGCATGCATCAAGATGAAACAAAATGCATCTCCTAGTACCCTTAGCAAGCACCATAGCTCCTCTCATCATCTTGCATCCATCTTTAGAAAAAAAAACTTGCACAACTACATCATTCAACATACTTATAGATAATAGGTTTTGTACCAAACTAGGGATGTGCATTACCTTGTTGATCCCCTTTACTCATCCATCAGGGAATCTAATAGTGACCTATCCTTATCCAACTATCTTTAGGTGAGAATCATCACCCAAGTACACCTTTCCACAATCAAAAACTTCATACTTGTAGAACTAGCTTCAATGAGAGGTCACGTGGAAATAAGAACTTGAGTCTATTAACCACACATCATCAGATGCATGTACTGCCAAGGCTACAATGAAAGTGTCACCATCTTATTGATATTTTTTTGAACCTAAATCTGAGGCTTTCTTCTTCTTTGGCTCTTTATAGTCTTTACAGAAGTGTCCAGTCTTATCACAATTTTAGTGTTTTTCCTTAGACTTTCTAGGAGTCTTTGGTTTTCCATAGGATTTGGATCTACCCTTTCCAGAATTGTCATTTTACTTGCCTCTATCATTGGATCTACCATGAATAGAAATAGCTTCCTTAGCTAAATCTAGTAACTATCTCCTTGTCTCCTCAGATAACAATGAAGATACTACATCATCCATTTTGAAAGAGACTAAAGTACTTCCAAGAGCCATCACAAGATGGTCCCATGAATCTAACAAGGAACATAATAGGGTCATACATCGATCCTTCTCCTCTATCTTAACACTGGATGATCTCAACTATGTAATCAAAAAATTAAAAGCATTTAGATGATCTATAATAGATCCTCCATTCTTAGAGAATGCATCTTCTTCCTTAGGAACAACTTGTTCACCAGAGATTTGACCTGATACACTGACCCAAGTCATGTCCACAAACTATTTGTAATCTTCTCATCAAGAACATTCAGGAGAACTAAATTAGCTAGATAGAGTCTAATGAGACCCTTAGCTTTCTAGTCCTTGAGATCCCAATCTACTTGAGATATTGTTGTGCATCTCACATCAAGTCACCTCCCATAGATCACAATCTTTAAGCAAGTCTTCTATCTTGAGTTTCCACAACTGAAAATTACTACCACTAAATTTCTCCACCTCCATTTTTTTGTATGATGAACTAGCCATCTCAAACTACAAATAAGATTTGGAATGCTCTATAGAAAACTCCCACTCAACTTGAGATTGGCTCAAAAAGCCCTACCCAACAACTAGGATCAAAAGTTGATCAAGCTCTAATACCACCTGTAAGGAAACTCAAGTGCTAAAATAGCTTCCTACACTAATCTCTTAAGGAAAGTATTGTGCAAATTCTTTTGAAATCCTTACAATTACAAATTCAATATTATGTAAAAAATAATATTTCAATCAACCATGAATAAAGAAATGGATAGAGAAATAATAACACATAAACACAAGAATATTTTTTTTTGGAAAAACCTTTCAGCAAAACAACCCCACCCCTCCAAAACCTGCACAATGTATTTTCTTCAGCTCAAAGATTAAAATGCACTTGTAGTGCAAGCTCTTTCAAAACATGGAAGACTTATCTAGTAGCAATTAACAATACAATACTCACACACACACACACACACACACACACACACACACACACACACAAACTCGTAAAACTATCTATGGCCCTCAAGTGCTTATATAATGTGCTTTTCATTTTTAGAGCATTATCCAAAGATAGCTCTTACATGTCATAAGAATTTATCATAACCATTTAGGTCATGATTTCCTTACACACAATTAAATCTTCCAAAGATAGTTCTTATGCATCATAGGAAACTATCATAACCATTTTTAGTCATGATCTCCTTACATACAATTAAATATTCCAAAGATATCTCTTACACATCATAGGAATCCATCATAGGAATCTGTCATAGGAAATCTATCATAGGAATCCATCATAGGAATATCTCATAATTCAAGATGCTGACACATGCAAGTGGAGTGACACATCAACATGAAAACTAGACATGTACACTCACACCTAATTACATTATTTGCAAAAAATAAATTTACAAAAATAATAATAAGAATAGGAAATATCCAAGGTTGAGACACCTTATTCCTAACATGGTTAACACAAGAAAATCATTCTAGAGTTAGTGTCTACTGAGTAGGGTTGGCTAATAGAGGATTTTCTTATTTTGGCATACTGAGTTTAATAGATTTTTTTGTTGGTTCTAGTTGACTAAAGAGATGAATTATTATTGTTATAAGTTGTATTCAAGCCAACTTGAAAATGTATATGGTATAAGTATAAGGTCAAGTTAAGTATTTAATGTGTGCAAAAATGTATGGAAGATAAGAATATGCTTATAGGAAGAAAATTGGAAGGATAAGTAGAATATCCTTGTTGGGATACAAAGATTAATCTAACTAGGAAGGATCAAGTATTCAAGGTAGAATTGAGATCTGAAATTAGAAATACAATTGCATCAGCAATTAGGTCATCTCATTGTTACTCTCTAACAATTATAGCATTGAACTAAATCTCTTAATAGAGCTAGCCTAATAGGTATTTTTCAAATCCTCTAATAAGGTGACATTTCTAGATTGAAGTGTTAAAGACCTCTAATAAGGCCACTTCTAATAGGGCTCACTTCAAAAGAGTGAAAAATAGTAACTAGTTGCAATTGGTGTTTTTTTCCCAAATTGAGTTTCCATGTTAAATCTTGGTATCACTTATGTTCATGCTATTTATTTTATGTGTATGCAACTAAGTTAATAAGGTTAATCACACTTAATATCTTAAGATATACATATTTAGTATTTGCTGAGTAAAAATTGATATTATAGTGCTTGTTGAGTTACAACATATTGTTAGTGTTAACCAAGTGCCTATGTGTTAATTGAGTAGCAATAGTTTTAGCAGGGTTCATATTTTGTACTAACATCTAAGGGATTTGGAATTTATTTTAATTTTAATTGATTCACTCATCCCCTGAAAGTTACTCATCTTATATTTCCAATAGGTGTGACATGTGTGCTTACTCATTGAAGTGCCTAACTATTGGGAGGAGTGACAAAAGCTGGTAGGATCACCAAGGTCTATATAGAAATTTGTTCCCCTAGTGTAGTAGTCACCTTCAACTCTTCATTCATTACACTTGTAGTTGCTTCCTATGGTTCTTGAGTATAGGGAATAGGAATTGCTTCCTGACCTATATGAACTTTTATTCCATTTGCTACTATTGTTATTATTTCTGACATACCTAAACTATGTTGACTAGGCATAGATGTATCTATATGTTGTGCCTTAGCCTCTTTAATATTAAATGTAATGGTTGGCATTATATATTGTGACATTGTTGTAACTATTATCTATTCAAGGTGTGCACTTTGATCTACTTAGAGATCATGTTCTAGTTTCTACTTTTCTTCTATGGATTGAGGGGGGACATTTGATGTTCCTTTTGGTTGTTCTCCTATAGATATAAGTTCTTCCATATCAATATCATATGTTCTCACCAATACATGATTGTTACATATTTTTTCTACCATGGTGGAATCCTTCAATATCTTCTTCAAATCTGCCTTAGTCAAGGGATTGATGTTCTAAGATGAATTATCATGAACATCCTTGATTTGCATGTAGTCTTAGTGAATCACTTGGTCTGTGTGTGAAGGGTTGATACTCAAAACTTGTACATTTGGTACATCTTGTTGCTTATCTTCAGTTGTGGCCTCTTCTACTATTATCTCCTCAGTCCCACCCACACTACCATCCTTGACTAGAACTTCAATATCTTGAACATATTTATTTGCATCACCTTCCTTAGGTTCCTTTCTTCCTTCATCTTCCTTCCTTTCAACTATGGTGGTAGGTATCCCATACACAATCTTCCAAAGTAATGTGTTTTATGTTACCACTTCTTCTACACTATTCCTCAAAATATTGAAAGCTCTATATTTAGGCACAAATCTTGTCTTATACTTATTCATGACTTTAGCCATCATCTTCTTGTCCAAAGAAGGCATAACTTGGTCTAACTATGGCTCTCTTATTTGTCTTTCTATAGTAAAAAAATTTCCACTTTTTCTCATCTCAGTCATATAGAATCTTAGAAAATGAGTTGGAAAACTCTAGTGTAATGGATTTGAAAGTTGTCATCATGTTGATGTGTAAATGGCCTCTTCAACTTTATTTTTATCCTCACTCCCTAGCTTATCACAATTTACATATGTGAATCTAGATAAATCTATATTTGTAACAATATTTTGATACAAATTATCCAAAACAAAGGAGGGATTATGGCTTACCACTTTGAATTAGCTAAATTCATCTGACTTTGTCCTCTCCTCATCTAAATTTGGTTTAGGCTCTAACTTTTTCTTCAATCTCTTGTATTTTTTCTTAGTAGGATCACTCAACTTTGCTATGTTAGGAGTCATCTTACCTCTAGGATTTGCAAATTTGTTTCCTGAATAGTGGTTGCCCATGTGCTAGACCTATTTGTAGGTATTATAGGCTTATGTTGTGACTTCTTCATAGAATTCTCTAGTTCTCAATTTTTTTTTCCTTGGCTTTCCTCTTTTTGGCCTTAGTTTCTTTTGGTTCTTCCTTGACTTCTTCTCCCTTGACATCTTCTACATTTCTTCTAGATCCTCTCCTTGACCTTGAGTTTTCTGGAGTTTGAAACACTACTAGGAAATGAAAGATTGGATACCAAGTTGTCAAGGACACAACTTAGTCTAAGGATTAGCTACCTCCTATATTCAACTAAGAATTCTTTAGATCTAGATCAAGTTTTAACAGAGTCATAGGGATTCTCTACACTTTAGGTTCTCCAAAACCAAGGTGGGTAAACCTCAAGGAATGAGTAGATATATGGTTTCTTTTATGGTTCTTGACTTTTAATCATCTACTTGCTAATACTTTCTTTATCTTCTACTTCTATCCCTTATAGAAAATAATGGCCACAATTCTTCTAAAACTTTTGCAAATAATTTGGGATTATAATAGTGAACTCTAACATAAAGAGGATTATTGCAAATAAGTGTTGACCATCTATTAAACTCTTCATATATGAAAGTAAAATTTGGTTTTATTTTGAATTTTTTTCTTCATTACAACCTTATGATTTCTCCAATATGAAATTGAATATATGATCAATTCCCTATCCATTGGTATTCAAAGTCTACTCTACAAATTTTGACCTAATTAATTACCTTACCATTAATTATATCAGCAATTAACCCTAAACCCATTCTTATGAATATCCTTCTTATATGACTAGAAATCCTATCACTTTATTGAAGTGTTTACTTAGTTCCTTGAATTAAAAGCAAAAACAAATTGATATAAAACATATACTAGTTGCATAAATTTGCATAAACCTTTCTCATACAATCTACACATAACAAGCACATAAAATGGAGACAAAATTTTGAGAAAACAAATATGTTAGAAGATTCCCTTTGTATTAATTCTCCTTTAAAATTATACAACACTAATGTAAACTCAAAAATACTTTGAGGTATGAAAACTCCCATTCAATGTGTTCTTGAATTCTTAAACATTTAGATGAATACATCAGAAAATTAATACTAAAAAATTGACTGGACCAAATGCTAGACTAGCATAACACTAAAAATTACATAAATTTTGGACCCCAACTCCACATCTTAGAAATCCTTTTATAGAAAGGATTGCAACAAGCTTAAGATGGGAGGACACTTGTAAAAAACTATTTAAAAACAAATACAAAGATAATTTTATTCTATTACAATACAAAACATTCTCTGTACTTGGATCAAAAACTTTCGATGCAGTTCCAAAAATTAGTAGGTGGCATTTGTCAAAAAATATCTCTTTAGTAAATTTGGTTTTCCTTCAACTCCTACCACCATCCATGCCTTTATTTTTTCCTTTATACCTTTAACTGTATTCTAACTACACCCTTTTGCTACACTAGTCATTATCACCAAATGGTAGCACTTTGATGTCTGCAATAAGTTCCCATATGGTAATATCTATATCCACATATGGCCAAGTGGAATTTCTAACTACTTCCAATTCACCCAAGCATTTGGTCCACTTGGCATCTATTATTGCTTTGATTTCAGCAAATACTTTAGACATCTCTGCTTGTATCTTGTAGATCATGTCAATCATATCATATACTATTGTAGCACTTTCTTTATTATTGCAATAAGACAAAAACTTGGGATGATAAAGAATTTTATCTAGAGAATATGACCATTCTACCCAATCTTTCATCTTGCCCTTACTATCCAAAATTGTGGGTACAAAATTGGGTGTACTTATGGCAATTGCCTTCCTCTTTTTTTAGATCAACTGCATCTTGCCACCAAAGAAACCATTTAAATCTTTTATTTTATGGATCATTTTCCTAGTTTTTACAATAGTTACTTTTGACAATTCTTTCTTTTGAGGAAGAAAAGAGACTAAATTATTAAAAAATTGAACGTAAGGACCCCATGTATTAAAAAGTGGAGATAACAGGGCAATAGCCTCTAAACACCTATATTATGCTCCCTCTAATGCAAGGTAACTACTATGTACATTCTGAGAGATTGTCTTTAGTGCATTTATCTTATGAACCAACAAGACCTAATGTCTTCTTTTTTATAGGTGATTGGTCCTTTATTTGCACACCTTTTTCTTAGAGTTTTGTAGCAGCCCTAATAGTTTTCCTCAATGATGCTACTTCCATTTACAACTTAATATTCTTTTGCTAAAGGACATATGTTTTATTCATTTCTTCTTGTCTTGATAAACCTTTCATATGTTCTTTCTAGTTGGGCTTGAAGAGTATCCATCTTATTTTTTCCCATTAATCCTACTAAAGTGTGCATCCCATATATTTGATCACTAGAAGTAGACTGTGCCCTAGGGGATTCTTTGATCTCTATAAGGGTAGTCTTATTATGGTCTAGAGCTAAACTCCATATTGCCATCATTTGAGCATCTATGTTATATCTTGACCCTCTCAGCTCTCCATACTAATTTTATCTTCATTTGATCTATCAGAAAAGATGAGCTAATATCCCATCTTAGGAATATAATCATACCACTCCTTGTCACCAAATCTATTGCCTCTTCAAAAGTGCGGGTTTCACTAGTAGGATCATATTCCTGCAATCTTCACTGATTTGACAACTACTTCATCATAATCCCTAGGCTTCATTTGTAAAGCTAGTTCTTTTGAAATCATTAGATTTGATGAAATTATCATCACTCATAACCTCATGAGCTTTAGTAATCCTATCATCAACCATTTGAGCCTCCAACTATAGTTTCTTCATTCTTTTCTCATCTTCTAATACTTGAGGAATTAAGAACCTCCTTCTAATATCATCAAAGCATTTACTCCCCTTTGGTAGAATCTAAAGGGCCTTTTTCTGAGCCTTTTTTGGCAATTCTACCATATTTTTCCTTTTGTTTCTTTCTTCTTCCCACTCAAAACTCTTAGGAATATCCTCTTGGGGCTGATCTTCTTTGGGTTGGTCTTCATCATTAGAGACCTGAACCATAATTTCATCATCAAAACACTCAAGTTTAATCTTTTTCTTGATTGCCTTAGGGACTCGAGATACTAATTCATCAAAATTCTCCACACATTTCTCCAATTTGGACTAGTAGTCTTCATTATGATAAAAACCTTTGAATGATGAAGTTTCTTTTCTCATTTCATATTCAAAACTAACAATATCCCTATGCTTGACCATCCTTTTCCTATAGATGTCCTCATTTAACCTGTCAACAATAACATCTTCCCACATAGGTTTTGTGGGAGTCAAATTGTACCCTCTCATATTCTTCAATTCATATCTAACTACATTGAATGGATCATAAGTTCTGGTTGGTCTAGCTGCCAGCTTAAAATTTCTTAAAAATGCATTAGTTTTCTTAATGGCATTTTTACCTATTTCAAATTCTCCCACCTTAGTGCATCTATGCAAAAAAATTTCTTTCTTGACACCTTTGCCCAAGTATTTTCTATTCAAAGAAAAATCAATTGCCAAAATACTTGTACAAAACCTAACCTTTTAGGGACATACTTGACCAAGACATGGGGTGGCTGAGAGCATCCAAAAATTCTTATAACAATATACTCTTCAAACAAAAAAAGCACTTCCTCAACCATGTGTTAATTACTTTCCAACATCAAAGCACATTTTAGGTTTAACAACCTTTCTGACACTCCTTGAGAATCTTTCAATTAACAACCCTATCATTTTAAAAATAGAATGAACAAAATCATTATAAATAGAAATGACATTAGAATATGGGTATAAAATTTTCCATACCCTTGTCCATGTTTGTATTGGCAACCTTTCTCCCCATTATTGTGTAGACTCAAAGAAGCTCTAATCAAATGTATCAACATTCTTGAACATGATCAAATGCATGATTAGGGAATAATGAAAAAAATTAAAATCCTTCAATTCTCCTTTCTAGGAAGTAGTACTATCATTATGGATACTATCAATGATATATTCTACAAAATCATACCCAAAATTATGATTTGGGTCTTGGTTATTCAAAGCCATGCCATAATGTGCTCCTGAAGAATAAATGGTTCCATCTAAACCTAGGGCTTTGTTAATTCCAAACACAATATTTTAAATGTAATTTTTGAATAATTCCAAGGACATAATATTTTCAGTATCTTTCTTCTTCGGAATGTCTCCCATGTTCTTCTTTATTAAAGGAATGTGTCTAGTTATATTCCTACCCATATAGAAACTCTTACAATTCTTGAAATTTTCATTCAACTTCTCCATCTCAATTGGTAGTGACATAGGTCCACCCAAATTGAATGGTTTTATGAATGTTTATTTATCCAAGGATTGGGAAATGTTTCTATCCCTTCTGTGAAATTACTTATTAACAAGATTGTAGCATTTGATTAATGCTTTCACCAAGTCCACATCTATAACCAATTCTAACATAACTAATTATCCTAGTTTCCTTACCCAAGGGTTGCATACTAGAACCTTTACTGCTCTATTCTTGTAGAAATACTAGAATAGTGCATACCCATTTCTGTCAAGAACCTCTGCATCTCTACATGATGCATATAGGTCTTTGATAGAAAGATTGTTTGCATTCTGGGCATTTGTGGACCCAAGAAAAATATGTATCCACTCTTCTACAAATGTGCTAGAAAATTTTGGTAGCACAACTAGATCTCCAATCACTACTTATGTAATTATTCTAGGCTTTATTTGTTTCTACAATGGGAGTGTGGCATTAATGGCATTTAAGATCAGCACACTTGAAAACTTATCAATTCTCAAAAAGCTAGAAAAATTTACGTGTTTTTATATCTTCGTAGATCCAGCTCATGTTCTTTTTATCCAACTCAGACGTAGTTGTTGAAACTGCTTTCATGCCTCAAAACTAATAGTTGTGATGATGAAAAGACCAACTCATTTCTCCTTCACCATGAATTTTTATGTTCTTAAATCTAGCTACAACCATGTGACTAGGGTTATCTTTCTAATGTTTCACAACCTCACATCTTATCTTTCTAACAACTAAGTTTGGCCTGTGATACTGTGAATACCTTTGTTCACTCCATTGTAGCTTTATTTTACTTTACCCTTTAGACTATTGCAATTCAGTGATGAATGCTTTATTTAACATTTCATGCCTTCACTATTTTTTATACCTTAGCATCCTTTATCCTTGTGATGATTCACTATTTTATAGTCTTACCTTATTGCCTCTTCACAACTATAAAAAAAGATGCTCACTTTAAGTGTGTGATGCTATGCCATGAATTTTCCTTTAACACTTTTCTCATCTCATAACATTGCAACTTAATGCCCTGACCATCTATGGAACCATGCGAGAGTGTGACAAACATTCTTAATTGCAACAATTCATTTGTTTGTAGCTTCACATCATTATTTGTTTACCTCTACTCTTGACTTACGAAGATGCACTCCATATTTTATTTGACTGTTATCTTCTTCTCGTAGCTTTGCCACTTGAATTATAACTGTTATGTGAACCCTTGTGAACTTGTACTAGACTTTAACCTTAGCCATTCTGAACTTATCATTACATGTTCACATCATCAATTTGGCAATTTTAGTTAAAACTTGCAAAGGTACGATCCTCATAGCCTTTACTCTAAGTTATTCATTAACTCCAATGATGGTGCTATACTATAAAATATTAGTTGTAGTGATCAATGAATCACTCCATTGCAACTTAACATACTATTATGCATCAATCCTTTGCAAGCTAGCAACAAGCATTTCTTCTAACTACTAGACATCTTTTGTGGTTTCACATCCTGGACATCACCTTTATATTTTAACTATGTGATCATGTGAAAGGGCTTTATTTGAATGCCTTCTTTTCTTTGCTACTTTGCAACTTAGTCTTTAACTCAGTTGTAAAGGTGTGCATGCTTATAATTCTTAACCATCAATGCCTTTTGCATACTCACAGCTTAGTCTTCACATTTTACTTGATCCCCCACAATGTTGCACTGACATCTCTATTAACTACTTCCTTTTATTCACACAGTCACAACTCAAGATATCTTTAATGCTTTATGACCTATGACCTTGCCATGACAGTTTAGTCTTAACCCCTTTTACTTTTATCACAACATCACCACTTGAAATGCCTTAAAGTCAAAAAAGATTTGTAATCATGCACTCTTCCTTCTTTCACTCAATCACATCTTACACCTTGGTGTTATCACTGACCATTGCGAAGCCACACTTAGCTTAGAATAGACAATTTTTTCCTTTTTCCATTTATCAAATGGTTAGTAAGAAAAGAGGAGCAGTCTTGCGATCATTGAGACTTCGCAACATCATGACTTCAAAAGACAAGAGATCATGAAAAATAAAGGTAAAACATTAGCCTAAAACCTAGGAACATAAAACTATAACAAGGTTCTTCACATATCGCCTTTTTAGAAAGGAAAATGCATTTCAAATAAACTCAAACAACATAACAAGACAAAAATTGACCTAGGATTTTTTCATGATGGCTAACATAACTTTTTTAGAAACCCTAAGCATTCTAGACATAATTCTTCTTGATTTTCACAAATTTTAACAAGACTATAAGCAAGTGAAAAATCAGGCCAATATAGTTAATGTTAGTGGGGCTTGGCTTGGTTCTTCCTCTTCTTCATCATCACCTTCTTCTTCTTATTCTTCTTCTTCTTCTCTCGCTTTGCCAAATCTCTCCTTCAACTTTTTAATATGCTTTCTCTTCTTCCTAAGAACTATAGTTGTTTTCAAATCAATAGTTATCCTTGATTTAGCTTCCTCATAGTTTCCAAATGAGGTGGCACTCTTATCAATATCTTTTGCCAATAAGGCTATAATTATTTTAAAGGCCTCATATAAATTGATCTCATATAGAAAGGACTTAAGCCATCTAACCCCAGGTGTAGTTGACTACACATATGTGTGGTTGGCATAAACTAAGAAATAAATATCATCATAGTGTTTCTCCACTAAAGGATACATGGATGGTTAACCTCTGTTTCATGGATCTCTTAAAATCCTCAAAATAACTTGTCATCACTAAATCAAAATTATCACCTAGTTGCTCTATGAATTTTGAAATTAGCACTACAATAGACTTGCTGGTCTTCCAAACAACTATGCCAAATGTGGGGAATGTGTTTTGCACATAGAAGAATATGCAGACCAATAAAGAGACAAATTTGTATGATGCTCTCTTTTCTTCCCTTATGGCCTCTAAGTTTTTTGATAGTAGTTATAGTTGCAACTTGGCAAGGTCATAAGTATGGTCCCTCTTTACTATATGATATCCCAAATCAATAGCCATGCAAGAAACATTGTTAAGTGGTCTAAACTAAAAGAACTTGTGAGATATTACTCTTACTATAAAGTCAATTAGGGGATATATGATTGTGTCAATAAACATCCCTCATTTATTCCACACTACACCTGTGTTCTTCTCAATCACCTCCTTTGCATCATTCCTCATGCTCTTAGGTCTATCAAGGGTAGGGTAACTTGATACTCAATTTATGATTCTCTTAATGAGCTTAATTGGTCCATTCTCCAACTAGATGTAATTTCCATGTATGCACCTAAAAACAATTCTAATCCATTCTATCTTAAACACTTAAGGAAAATCTAAGGCATAGTTCAACCCTTTTGTTCAAAATTTTTGTATTCCTCCCTCAAGACTCTATGATCACAAATTTTTTTGCGCACTTCCCTCATCTCCATGTCACCTACTTCTCCTATATTTCCCATGTAATTACACCTGACATCTTAAATCATTAAACTTTTGGTGGTATCATCAACAACGCACCAAATAGGTCTCCTTTGTATGTTATCTTAGGTATTGCTTAGAATGGTAGTTCTCTTACATCATTACTTATTAATTGCACATTGAAAACCTCCTTTCCCTCTTTTCTAACACTTGCAAATGAGGTAGTTATCATTTGAAGTAGCCAAGTTTTATGAAAATTCAAACAATGTAACTTGGCAACAATGAAATATCTTTCCAATCTAATGAATGAATTGAGTTGCAGCAAAATTTAGTTCACAAATGCTAGAATCTCCTTTTCCATTTTACCTTCATTATCTTTGTGCTCTCTTTAGTCACCAACGAATGCAAATGATTAAAAAATTGACTACATAAGCCTTCATATTTGGCAATAAATGCTCAATGCTTACACAAGTGTAATATTGACTATCATAGGACTTCCTACTCACTTGGCTTATACATGATTTCTGGTATGCTTGATTAACATAGCGACCTCAACCAATACTAACATGATTCCATCACTCAACAATAACTGTGAAACTTTCCATGCTCAGCAACAACATAAAAAATTAACAAAACTAAAGATCTCTTCCATGTTTTAACCATTACATTTCATCTTACTTCATGCATATATAATCTTTTCATGACTTATATTCTTAGAACTGATGTATAATATATCATTTCAAATATCGGTCCCATACACACCTCTTGATTGCCTAGTTTGAGGTGATGTGATCACTTGATCCATTGGATGAAGTGACCTCATCTGAACTTGATGTGTTGCAATATATCTTCTTCTTCCATGTCTTTCATTTTCATTTTAACCTTCTCAACATTGACCTTTTATTTGCCTTTATTTTTCCCATTACTTAGTGCTGGTGATCTAGTTAGACAATTTTTGTTAATATCACCAATCTTGAGACAACTAAAGCATGTAGTTTCACTCAACCATATATTGTAGTTGTCTTTAAAATGTATTCTAATGCAATTCTTAGGAACATGTCCATATTCTTGACAATAATGAAAACTACACCTTGTATAGTAATCCCAATTGTAGGATTTTTCATTTTGTTGTACTTTTTTTTGCTTCTATGATGTCCACTTGGCATTAGATCTACATTCATATGCTTTATGTCCATATTTATGACAATTGTGGTAGTATCTTTCAAATTGATGAGTGGTTAAGGCCTTGGTCCTTCACTCATGTGCTTGATGTCGTTGCTTGTTGCACTTATGATAGTAATCCTTGAATTTCTGCTTAGGGCTCTAATTTGCATTGTTTCTCCTACAAACATTTGTTGTATGACCTAACTTTCCACAATTATGACAAGTAGGTTTGTAGTTCTTACCTTTTTTGTTTCTTTGTTCACCACTTTTAGATGATTCTCCTTTGTCAGTATTTGTGTATCCCAATCTGTTAGATCTTGGAGATCTCATCAATTTCTCAAAGTATTTGATGGCTTCACTAAGTTTAGTGAAACTCTTAGAAAATTCCTTTTCTTCTCTCAGTTCATTTCTCAGTTGTTCATTCTATAACTTTAGGGTTGTGATCTCAATGTCCTTTCCTTTCAATTCATGCTTTGTAATCATCAGTTGATTCATTGTATCTAGTTGCATGTTGGCAAGCTTTTGCACATCCAATGTCTTCTATTCTAGTCTATTTGTTAGTGTTCTTTTCTCATCTTCAATCATGAATTTGTCTTCCTCATCATTCTTTTTCTTCTCGATCACCTCACATAGAAATACTGATTGGACTTCTTATTCTATCTTAATATTTCTAACCTCTTTAGTTAGGGCACCATTCTTTTCCATTAGATCTACAATGACTACATCAAACTCACTTGAGTTTCCATTTTTAAATAGTCTAGTAGTGTCTTCTTGTTGGTAATGAGTGTCATTTAGCTCAATATCTAGTTCTTTTCTTCTCTTCAATAAAATTTGCAGTTCATCTCTTGCTTCATTGAGTTGGTTTAGGGAAAGTTTTACTTCAATCCTCTAGTTCTCAATAACCTTTTCAAACTTGTAGACTTCCATCTTTATGATCCTGTTAGGAATAAGGCATCTCAACCTTGTATAATTCCTATTCTTATTATTTGTATTTCTTGCAAATAATGTTGATGTGTCGACATCTTGAATTGTGTGCAAGGAGATCATGAATACAATGGTTATGACGGATTCCTATGACATGTAAGAGCTATGTTAGGAAGATTCAATGACAGGTGAAGACATGTGGCAACTAAGATATTTGAGTACTGTACACTCTACCCCAATAGTGGGGTTGGAGAGTAGCCCTAAAGTGAAGCGCATGTTATAAGCATTTTTAGGGTTGTGAAGAGAAGCTATGCGAAAAAGGTGTATTGTTGGTACTGAGAGTAGCTATTGGAGTCATCTGTTATTGATGTTGAACTTGCATTGCAAGTGTATTGTAACCTTGTGTTGAAGATAATACATTGTGTAGGTTTTGAAGGGGTGGGGTTATTTTACCAAAAGGTTTTTCCCCACAGGAAAATCCTTGTGTTATGTGTTCCTTTCTCTGCCTATTTTCTATATGCATGGTTGGCTGCAATATTGTTGTTTACATGATATTGAATCGGTAACTGAAGAAGATTTTAATAGGATTTGTATCTTACTTTCTTTATGAGATTAGTGTAGGAACCTATTTCTACACCCGAGTTTCCTTACAAGTGGTATCAGAGCTTGATCAACTTTTGATCCTAGTTTTTGGGTACGGTTTTTTGAGCTAATCTCAATTTGAGTGGGAGTCTTGTGTAGAGCATCCTGAATCTTATTTACAGATTGAGATGGCGAGTTCATTATATGGAAGAATGGAGGTGGAGAAATTTAATGGTACTAATTTCAAGTTGTGGAAACTCAAGATGGAAGACATGTTGCAAGATTGTGACCTATGGGAAGTGACTACAAGTGCTACAAGACCAAAAAATATAGCTCAAGTAGATTGGGATATCAAAGACTGTAAAGCTAAGGGTCTCATAAGACTCTATTTAACCGATGCAATCCTTCTGAATGTTCTAGATGAGAAAACTGCATATAGTTTGTGGGAGAGACTTGGGGCCGTGTATCTGGCCAAATCTTTGGTGAACAAGTTGTTCCTAAGGAAGAAGTTGTATTCTATGTGAATGGAGGAAGGTGGATCCTTAACGGATCATTTAAATGCATTTAATCTATTGGCTACACATTTGACATCAGCTGGTGTCAAGTTAGAGAAGGAGGATCGTTGCTACACACCTTTGTGTTCTTTACCAAATTCATGGGACCATCTTGTGATGGTTCTCAAAAGCACATTAGTCACTTTCAAAATGGATGATGTGGTGTCTTTACTGCTATCAGAGGAGATGCAGAGAAAGGCTTTTGTTTCAAAAAAAGAAGCCCTTGCTGTTCATGGGAGATCTACGAAAAGAGGAAAGAAAAATGACAATAAGTCTGACAATAAGGGTAGATCCGAATCCCGTGGGAAGTCAAAGACTTCCAATAAGGTCAAGGCAAAATGTTGGAACTATGATAAGACTGGACACTTTTGTAAAGACTGTAAAGAACCTAAGAAGAAGAAGAAAGCCTTAGATTCTGGTTCTGAAAAATCTAAAGAAGATGGCGATGCATTCATCGTAGCTTTGGCAGCCCATGCATCTGATGATGTGTGGTTGGTTGACTTGGGTGCATCTTTTCACATGACCTCTCATCGAAACTGGTTCTCAAGATAAGAAGAGTTCAATGGTGGAAAGGTGTACTTGGGTGATGATTCTCACCTAAAGATAGTTGGACGTGGAAGGGTCACTATCAAATTTCTTGATGGACGAGTAAAGGGAATCAATGGAGTTATGCACATTCTAGGTTTGGCATGAAACCTATTATCTATAAGTATGCTGAATGATGTAGGTGTGCAAGTTGTTTTTTCTAAAGATGGATGTAAGATGATGAGAGGAGCTATGGTGCTTACTAAGGGTACTAGGAGAGGTACTTTGTTTCAGCTTGATGCACACATTTCTCAGTGTAGTAGTTCTTCTATTTCAAAGAAGAGAGCAACTATCAATTCATCCCCACCATCTGAACGAGAAGTAAAGAAGACTATGGTTAGTGGTTCTGATGGTAGTGCAACAAGTTTACCTAAGGGTGCAAACACTTTGGAAGGAAAGCTTCCTGCAGAAAAGACAATGTTGTGGCATTTGAGATTTGGTCACATTGGTGAGAAGGGTCTCGAAACCTTGAAAAAAAAAAATCTCGTTGAGGGGTTAAATGATTGCAATCTCGAGTTTGACTTCTGTGAACACTGTGTATATCATAAACAAAATCATGTTCAATTTTACTCTAGTTCTCACAAATCTTCGGATGTTTTAGATCTTATTCATTTTGATGTATTTGGTCTTGTAAAAGTTCCTTCAATCTCCAAGTCTATATTTTTTGTATCTCTCATAGATGATTACAATAGAAGGACATGGATTTGTTTCCTTAAAAGTAAGACACAAGTCTTTAGTTGATACAAGGAATTTAAAGCCCTTGTAGAGAATCGGACTAGTAAGAAGATTAAGTGTGTGAGAACTGACAATGGTGGTGAGTTTTGCTCAGCAGAGTTTGAATAGTTCTGTAAAGAGCAAGGTATTGAGAGGCATAAGACAACTCCTTATACCTCAAAGCAAAATAGAGTTGCAGAGAGAATGAACAGGACACTAATGGGGAAGGCTAGGAGTATGCTTAGTGGAGTTGGTTTAGAACAAAGGTTTTGGGCCGAAGCTGTGGCCACTGCTTGCTATCAGGTTAATAGATCTCCTACATCAGCCCTTGTTGGTAAGACACCCATGGAGGTGTGGTCTAGTAAGAAGCCTTCATTTAGACATCTTCTTGTTTTTAGTTGTGAAGCTTATGCACATGTTCCAAAGGAGAAAAGATCTAAGTTGGAAAACAAAGCTATTAAATGTATTTTCATCGGGTATAGTGCTGGTGTGAAAGGATACAAGCTTTGGGATCCTATGACTAGTAAGGTGTTGTACAAAAAAAATGTTATTTTTAGAGAGCTAACATCTTCTCCTATTGTGCTACAACCAGATGAAAAAGAAAAGAAAAAATTTGTTGTTCAGTTGCCTCCTACCCCTGAGAAGACTGAATAGAGAGACCATGTTGGGTCTAATGATGAGGAGAGCTCTAGCAGCTTTGATAGTTTAGAAGAAGAGGAAGAACAACCTCAACCTCAGCCCTTGAGGAGATCCACAAGAGAAAAAAAGAAACCAGAAAGGTTTGGTTATTCTATGTTAGATTCCAGTTGTGCTTTTTCTTTGATTACTAACACTGATGAGCCTAGATCTATGAAAGAGGCTTTGGGCATGGAAGATGCAAGTTCCTGGATTGAGGCTATGGATGATGAGATGGCTTCATTAGAGAAAAACAAAACATGGGACCTTGTACCTTTGCCTAAAGGGAGAAAATCCATTGGCTGTAAATGGGTGTTCAAGAAAAAATTTTGTGCAGATGGCAGTGTTGAAAGGTACAAAGCTAGATTGGTTGCAAAGGGGTATTCACAGGTAGAGGGAATAGATTATGGTGAAATATTCTCTCCTGTTGCAAAGTTGACATCCATTAGATTTTTTTTATCTCTTGCTACATCATATGATTTAGAGATAGAATAGATGGATGTGAAGACATCTTTCCTTCATGGTGATTTGGAGGAAGAGATTTATATGTCACAGCCTGAGCACTACATTGTTAAAGGTAAAGAATCCTTAGTTTGTAGATTAAATAAATCTCTATATGGTTTGAAGAAATCTCCTAGGATGTGGTACCTTAAGTTTGATGCCTTTTTGTTTTCAATTGGATTTGTAAGATCGAAATTAGATCATTGTGTTTATTTCAGAATTGAAAATGATCACCTTCTTATTGTTGCATTATATGTTGATGATACGTTGCTATTTGGAAAGGGTAAGGGTATGATTTCTGATTTTAAATCTTAGTTGTCAGCACAGTTTGAGATGAAAGATTTTGGGGCAGCTAGGTACATCTTGGGTATGGAAATCAGTAGAGATAGGTCTAACAGAAAACTTTGGTTGAGTTAGAGTAAGTATGTGAAGTCTGTGTTTGATAGGTTCAGCATGGTAGATTGTAGACCACTATGTGTTCCTATTCCTGTGGGAACAAAGTTATCTATAGATGATTGTCCAAAATCTCCTAGTGAGGTGGAGGACATGAGTAGAGTACCTTATGCTAGTGTAGTTGGCAGTTTTATGTATGCTATGGTCTGTACTAGACTAGACATTGCCCAAGCAGTGGGAGTCTTGAGTCGATTTATGGCTAATCCTTGACGAATACATTGGGATGCAGTTAAGCAAGTATTCAGATATTTGAGGGGTACATCAGATTACTCCATATGTTATCATGGTAACTCTTCTAGATCTCAGCATTTAGTTTGTATTCATGGGTTTGTGGATTCAGATTGGGCAAGTGATATTGACCGTAGGAGATCCACCAGTGCTTATGTGTTCACTATGTTTGGTGGTGCCATCAGTTGGATGAGCAAGCGACAACCTATGGTTTCTTTGTCCACTACAAAATTTGAGTACATGGCTACTACTCATGCTTGTAAGGAAGCCATTTGGCTTAAGAGATCATGTTTTGATGTTGGTGTTGATGCAGAATAGGTTACTATTTGGTGTGACAGTCAGAGTGATATTTGCCTTGCAAAGAATCCAACTTTCCATGCCAGAATGAAGCACATTGATGTGCAGTATCACTTTATGAGAGATATGGTGGAAGATGGAAAGGTAAATTTGGAAAAGGTAGATACTGTGAAGAATGTTCTAGATGCATTAACGAAACTAGCGGGTACTGAGAAGTTCAGATGGTGTTCGGAGTCTATGGGCCTTTCGACCTATAGTAGTTAGTTCCTATTATGTTCTTGTTGCTCTTACAAGGTGTTCGAAAAGTGGGAGAATGTTAGGAATAAGGTGTATCAACCTTGTATAATTCCTATTCTTATTATTTTTATTTCTTGCAAATAATGTTGATGTGTCGACATCTTGAATTGTGTGTAAGGAGATCATGACTAAAATGGTTATGACAGATTCCTATGACATGTAAGAGCTATGTTAGGAAGATTCAATGATAGGTGAAGACATGTGGCAACTAAGATATTTGAGTACTATATGCTCTACCCCAATAGTGGGGTTCGAGGCATCACCCCAAATTTTTTTGGGGTTCCTATTTTCTCGGAGAATGGTAAAACCCTAATACAATTTACCTTTGGGAGTAGCCCTAAAGTGAAGCACATGTTATAAGAATTTTTAGGGTTGCAAAGAGAAGCTATGCGAAAAAGGTGTATTTTTGGTACTGCGAGTAGCTACTGGAGTCTTTTGTTGTTGATGTTGAACTTGCATTGCAAGTGTATTATAACCTTGTGTTGAAGATAATACATTGTGCAGGTTCTGAATGGGTGGGGTTGTTTTACCGAAAGATTTCTTCCCATAGGAAAATCCTTGTGTTATGTGTTCCTTTCTCTGTCTATTTTTTGTATGCATGGTTGGCTACAATATTGTTGTTTACATGATATTGAATCTGTAAGTGAAGAAGATTTTAATAGGATTTGCATCTTACTTTCCTTATGAGATTAGTATAGGAAGCTGTTTTCCGCACCTGAGTTTCCTTATAGATCCTTCCTCAAAGTTGTAAAGCTTTCCTTTCTAGAGAACAAAGCTCTAATACCAATTATTGGAAATAACAATGGGAAAGTAAACTCTAAGAGGTGCGAGGTGAATCAAAGTTTCAAAACTTTAACCATAAATATTCACCACACATCCATCTCACAATTTAGCATGTAAACTAAAATAGCTAACTACACATGTTCATCCATAGCATGAAACAAATAACACATAACAAATAAATTTTTTACCCATAAAACCTCTAATGAGAAGCTAAAACTAGGGTGGGAATGACACCTAGAAATCTTCACTACTACAACTATAAATTATAGCCAATTAAGCTTACAAGAAGTTTGACCATAAACTATGACATACCCTATGAAGGGTCTACCCTATTAAAGGCTTACAAAGACTACTAGATCTCACCCTATTAAAGGATTTAAATACCTTGCTACAAGTGTGCCTTGTTAGAGGACTTAAACTTACAATAAAGAAAGCATTTAGTTAAGAGATTTACAAAAGTCTATTAAGACTACTCTATTAGGAGATTTACTCTATATCACCTATTAAAATGATTTAGCACCATGATCTTTCGATTAGCAGACTCTTTCTAGATGCCAGATCTTCTCTTTCCTAATGAATCCTTGATCCTTCTAATTAGATATGTCTCCTCTTTTCTCTCTCTAATTTCCTCTATTCTCTTTAACTAAATTCACAATTCATAACATTATCACAACACCCATACTATGAATGCCTTCTACACTTAGAATTCATATCTCTTGTGTCTCCTTTTTCTATCTTCATGCATGTACAAATTGTTTAGGGTTTTTCTCCTTAAGTAAACATAAGTGGACTAGGGTTAGGTTAGAATCAATAGCTATTGTTGATCCATATTACCGCTTAGAACATCCCTAAATTTGATTAGTTGCATGTACTACATAGGGAATCATAATATATCTCCATACATATCTTCTAGAATCATAAAACAATCATTAAGTCAAACCAAAAATGGTTTGCATAGAAGTGTGGGCTATTATAAAAAACTATGTACAAAATTTTTCACTCAGCATCTAAAAGTTTTGATGCTCATCTATCACTATATTCATAATGATATAACTTGACTTCTGAATGAATTGGCATAATCTTTTTACTTAGCTCCTAAATCATTCAACATATATAGTCTTCTTGACTCATGAGTGACTCAGCACATACTAGGTATATTACTCAACATATATTTTCTGGCAATTGACTCTCAACATGCTTTGAAATCTTGGCTCGCACTAATTTCTTAGCTCACTTTGATCACTTGGAACTATAATAGTGATAGATAATGACTAGGTGTTTTGTCATTGCCTTATCAAAACTAATCTAAGATTAAGAACTTTTTGGTGCTTAACCTACAATTTTTCACACATTAAAAAATTATTTGCATTGATGCATGAGTTGATATTAAACATATGGATCATGATAAATAAAATTATACATACCTTTCTACCTCTTAAACAATATGGTAGATCAATTACTATTGGTGTAACATTAGAGTCTCAATAACAATGAGATTCTTTAAACAATGAAGTAACACCTTCCCATGTTAATGAGTAACCATTTTGTTGATAACATTCAATCTAAACCATCATCCAATCAAGATTGTTTGTAATATACAAATGAAGTGCATCCCACTAACAAGAAATAGTATAAAATAAATAGATCACTTAGAAATAATTTATATCGAATATAGATAAGAATTAATTAACTATAATAATATATTTTAATTACCCCGCACTTTCCTAAATCTACCTTTCCCCATCAAGTACTCCCCTTTGAAGTTGTTAATGGAGTTGTGAACCCTAATGAAATCTACTTAGATATTTGTTACAAACCTAGGAATTTATTCACTAATGTACACCATGGTTTGGCATATCATATGCCCTACTACCATCAAATCCTCAAGACATTCTCTTTGTCAAACCAAGTCTTTCAAAAAATTCAAGTGCCTCTCAACCATCCACATCAATCTAGTTGGTACATATCCATACAATTTAATCTCCTCAATTTGATGTATGAGGTAGTGTTTATGTACATTGAATAAAAGTTGAAGGTAAACACTTTTACATTTCACACATATGCTGAGGAATTTCTCTCTTCCAATATTTTATATCTTTTTTATCAATTTCTTTAGATGACAAGCACCTAAAAGAGATTCAACATGTAAAAACATATAAACATGACTTTACAAAAAATTATATAATAATTATAGAAAATGTAAAGTAAGATGAGAATATAATACCTATACAAAAAATATAAGAAATAATACTTCGAACCTCATGTATTTCCAAAGATCATATATAACTTGTTTACACACTATTGTCAAATTTGTGTGGGAGAGATAGAAGTAGAGCATACTACAATAATTATGAAATGATCTTTTCAATATATTATAAAATAATAGAATGAAAAGTACGTAAATTTTTACAAATATATTGTAAATAGAGAACAACATGACTTACCTTGACAAAGGTATGCCAATCATGCATTTTCAATCCTGACCCAAAATCACCTTTGTTTGATATAAGACTGCTAATGTTTATAGAAAATCCTATGAGAAATTTAGTTTTTTGTATAGCTTCTTTATGGAATCTCTTTGTTGCTACATTAAGAACCAAGGAAGAACACTCATATTAATCTAGTCTCCAATTCTATTTTACTCAATGAAAAACTTCAATACATGATTCAATTCATGAATGTCATTACAAATTTTGATATTTTTTTCTTTGTCACACCTTCCATCTAGTATTTTCCATAGTGTCTCTACTACATTCTTTCCAATATGCATAGAATAAAAAAAATGTACAATTGGGAGGTGCTCTTAGTATGACACCCAAATAAATTGTCAGGGATACATTTTTAGTCCTTTTGGAAGTTGGTCATCAATGCCTTGATGACCTTCACAAAAATCAATTGCATCATTATTAAAGAAAAGATGATATCCAAATAAAAATTTCAAATAAAAATAATCAGATGCAATGGCATTACCTCAACAATTTATTCTATTTTATTCTAACTTCCATAAGTGAGGTATCATTCTTCCTGGATTTGATGTTGTATCTACTTTCCCATTGAAAATATATTTTTTGGTGATTTGATACTTATTATTTTTGCGAAGAAAGTTCCTATGCTCATTGAGCACCTTCTTTCCTAAACTTTTTGAATGGTGAGATTTCATCTTTGGACCATAAACTGAACATGCAATTTTTTCCTTTTTCTGAAGACCTACAAAATCATGTATAATTGGATGAAATGTGTTAATCTATATATTTATAGTTATCATGCACAACTTAAACATACAATGAAAATGTATTATTACTATAACATACCAATAATATGAGTTAATTGTTTTATATATGATAAAAATATGTTAGTCCAAGGGCATCATGTATTGTCCATACAAGCATTGTACATAATTGAAATTTGCATTGTATTATATGATTATTATGGCCATTTTGATGTGCTGTTTATAAATTAATTTAGATGACTCTTAAATGAAAAAATACCTAGTAAAATAATTTCTCACATTATGTTCTCCTTCTTTATGGACATCAAAAGAGGAAAGTTATTATTAATAAGAAAAATTGGTTAGACCTAGGAAACAAATCTCAACTCTCCAAATGGATTAACATCATCCAATACCAATGAAATCTTGAGATTAAAAGGTTCTTCTTTAAAGAGTGGTCAAGTATCTTTTGTATCCATAAATGTAGAAGAATCTATAGGTATTCACATATTATCATCTTGACTTCTATTGTGAGTATGGAAATCCATAAATTTTTCCAAGCTAGAGCACCTAAATAATTGTTACACATGTAGAATAATGGGATATACCAAAGAAACTTGTGAGGAACCTTTTTTTTTGTTTGATCCAATCAATATATAGCACTATGAAAATTATGAAATTTTTTTGTAAGTTCATGTTGATTGTGATACATAATATGATCATTGGGACATGCATGTTTTGTTTCATATTCCATTCCAATATATTTTATAGTGGCAGATAATTTTGTGTACAAACGAGGTAGAATGTTTGATGATGGTAAAAAATATTCACCTATCAGCCTATGGAAAAAAATAAAAATTAATATAAAGAATATTAATTGTACACTAACATAGAATATGACAAAAATGACATACCTTAACATACATGAGATTGCTACATTGGACAAACCATTCATAATCTTAAAGTTCACCAACAATAATACAAAGGAGAGAAGAGTTATTTGGGAGCCTTGGTATAGAGGCTTTTATGCATTTTCAAGTATAGGTATATCAAGGCTATCTTCATCATCATGATCAGATGTGCTAGTATCATCATCTTCATCATCTTGATTAGTTACATTAGTACCATTTTCTTTAATTGTGTTCTCTAGAACATGATTATCTACAAAACTACCAACATCTTTGATTTTTTTCTCTATCATAGGATCATCTTCTTCCATGGGAGAATTACCTTATGCTTTTATATTCACACCTCCATGTTTCCCCAGCTAGAAATCCACATTCACCAATGTGACCATGTTTCCTTCAATGTCTCTTAGTTGTTCTAATTAGAATTCTTTGATTCTTTAATCCCTTACATTTTTTGTAGGGACAATAACATTTTCCATCACCTTTTCTGTTGAACGAAGACAACAATCTAGCAACTATCTCCTTATTTTGTTCTTGGTTCATATTGTGAGGCATGGTCTTTCTTCACTAGAAAATATTTGAGCCATAAAATTATATCAAGTATAAACATACAAGCATTAGTAGTATATTATATATCATAAAAAATTACTTTCACATTTGAAGTATGAAGACTCTTATATCTTACCTTACAAAAAAATTGACAACAATAATAAGTAGGGGTCTCCCTTAGATTGGAAAACTAGTCTTGCAATTCCCCTTTTTTGTTGATCTCTTTAATTTTTGTTGTCTATAAGTGTCAAACACTTAGTTATATACAAGATAGATTTGGTTTTTCATCATTGTGACTAAGTTTCTCTATATAGGATGAGTCATGCAAAGACTTGTAAATAATCCTGTAATGATGAGCTCTATAGGACATGAGAAATTATTTGGTGATTGAGTACTTCTATACAAGCCAAGTTTAGTAAATATCAAGAAAGATATATTAGATAAGGAGATCACATTAGAGATTAGAAGGAGAAGATCCATAATTATAATCATAAGTGTAGATTGAAGGATTAGTTATTGAATCATTTTGGAAAAGTAAATAAGGGTAATAGAGTGGTTCTAAAAGGCTTGTATAAATCTCTTAATAGAGTCCTTACTTCATTGTAAGTGTTAAATCCTTTAATCAAGGTAGACCTAATAGACTTTGTAAATCTCTTAATAGGGTTGACCTCTCATAGGGTAGATTATTATATGTGATCAAATTTGTAGTCCTAAAAAGGTAACTTTGTTAGTATAGTGGTAAAGATTTGTGGATTTCATCCCCACCCTAGTTTTACCTTCACCTTGGAGGGTTTCTAGGTAACCAAAACCTCGTGTTATCTGTTTACATCTTCATGTTGATGGATGTAATACATAGCGAAATCTATTTTAGCATTTGAAATTAAAGTTATTTTTATGCTTAATCTAGATATGATATGGATAATGTGGTTAATGCAGTAAAAAAAAAATTGGGGATAAACTTTTTGGTAATCTTGATTCACCCTGCCCCCCCCCAGTATCCTAGTTTCCCAATAAAATTCCAACAAAGTATTAGAGAATAGTTCTCTTGGAAGAAGTTTAACATCTTGAAAGTTTAGATCTTGGATATGGAGGCTTATAAATTGAGAAAGATTATTGACAATCATATGATTGAAATATAGCTCATACTACAAAAAATTGAAGTAGTAAGAGAATAACTAAGGAAATACCTAAGGAAAAGATATGATATGGATATTCAGTCAAATGACACACTTTATGAAGAAGTTGATAGTCAAGGATTTCTTGATGATGGAAGTTCTAATGAAAGTTATGTAGCTATTGTAGACCTATTGGAAAAGAATAGTATTATGGATGACAATGTTAAAGGATTGAAAAGAGAACATGAAATCCAATTAGTAAGACTATGTGAAGTAACTAAATGAAAGAAGAAAGTTGAAGAAGACAAAAGAAAAATAGATACTAGACTTGAAGAAGGTTCATCATATGTATGAAATATTACAAACACTTAACTAGACATGATGAATCAATTAATACTTGCAAATAAATAACTAAATAGGAAAGACATAGAGATAGAATATCTAAGATCACAAAGTGACCAACTAAAGAATGAAATAAGATCTGAGAAATAACTTGTGGAAAGGAAGAACAAGCCTAGTAAAGAAATAAAATATTTTCAAGAATTGGTGAGAATGCCAAGGTCATCCAGTGACACCTTTAGATTAGGGCATATTAAGCACAAGTCATCTATTGAAGAAGAAAAATCATCAAAGAGTGGACAAAAAAGGAGTTTGAAGTCTAAAAGAAAACTTACATGCTATCATTGTGGTAAACCTGGACACACAAAAAAATATCACAAAAGAAAGATTGGTATGAAAAACCCTAAAAATAAGTTCACTGGTAAGTATTTTAATTTTCAAAAGTATGGGCATAGAGCACATGAATGCAGATCATAGAAAAAGTCTCACTATATAACCAAAAGGAAAGATAATGAACCTAAGAAAGGTAACTCTTAGAATTGGGATTCCAATACATGGTATAGCTGTCATTATTGTAGAGAGTATGGTCATATTCTAGAAAATTGAATTAGAACACATTTTAGAGGAAATTAAAAGAAATGGCTAAATGGGAACATAGTTTATTTTAGCTTCCATGGGGTTGAACATGTTAGTAAGAATTGCAGGACCTGAGCACTAGCACCAAATGATGAAAACATCAAGGGAAAAGGAAAAGTTCATGTTGAAAAAATAAAGAAGAAGATTAATCAAACCTAAAAGAAGAAGCTAGAAGCTAGAAGTAGTGGAATAAATGAACCTGAGATCACCCAATCCAATGGAGAAGGTGATCACACTATCTCAAAATAATCAAGAAAGTTATGTAAGGACAAGATGCATAAGAATAAAATTATGTAAGGAATAGTAAAATAGAATCACTTACATTATTGGGTGTCAAGCATCAATAATACGATGTGTATTAACTAAGCATTTCAATATGGACTAAGAACTTAAAATGATAAAAATGATGTATAGGTTGAGCTAGATGGAATTGACTGAGTTATTTAATAGAGATTGAGTTAAAAGTGTAACAAAAACTAAGACAATTAGATTCCACCTAATTGAGCACACATCATTTATAAGAGCACTAATTTGAATAAATGAAGGTATATATAAAAAGTTTGAAATAATTTTAACACCTTGCATTCAAATTTTAGAACCTAGAGTGATTTGAAAAAATTGTGAAGCAATTTCTAAGGTGAGCAATAGTGAAATTTTTGTGGAAGCGTGGTTGTATTCATAAAGCTAAATCTCAAAAACCTAACTTGATAAAGGCATCACTATCAATGGAAAAGAATCGAGGTGAAGAGGTAAGAAATGTTCAATTGATGAAGAGTAACACTTGTCCTTGTTGGGCATTCATTTTGCATGAGGTCAACAGGAGGAATCCATAGTGTAATTCCTCTCTTGAAAAGGAAATCTTTTTAAGGATCCAATCCAAGGTTCAGTATTTGTCTTGTGACGTACCAAAATCCACTCAATAGAAGATAAATGTGAGTGTTCATGAGGAGGCCTTTTTTGGTTCTAAAAACTCTTTTATCTTGGAATTGAAGTAAAATTTGTTTGCTATCTCAAAATATCACACCAAAAGAAGAATATTTTTGTATTTTTTCTATTTTTCAATGTATGCAATTCTAACAATGCAGCTAGTATGAGGTCCTACTCTAATAAGGGGTTAGCAAAGAATATAATGAAACTAAAAGAAAATAACATGAAATCAAATGACTTTGAAATTGAAATTCCTAAACGGACATAAGCTACATGACACAAAACACTACAAGTTAAACCTTTGAAAAAATTGGCAAGAAACCAATGAAAATAGGAGCAGCACTTCCTAGAATCCACTGATACAATTGTCGGTGGGAATCTTTAACAAATTGAATGATGTTTCACTCTTCATCAAATTGCAAGGCCATGGAAAGTGTGCTCATGTGAGACAAAAAGCTATGTAGACACAATCGGGTGCTCTCTTCTCAAGCTCGTTATGTCAGCAAAATTCATATATCTGTAGCAAACACCAGAACTAAAATATTGCACAACTAGAAACAATGCAATAAACCTTTGGCTCAATCACAATCTCATGAATAAAATCCACAAAAAAATGACACATTCAAGCAAGAATAACTACACTCCTAATGCTAGCACCAAAAGCATAATTTTATTACATAATAACGGTGGCCCTTCTTACATTTTACAATGGGGTATTTATAAGAAATTGTCTCCTTAATTGTGTTGAGAGTGAGAGATATCTTGATGCAATAAAATGCTTTTAAAACATTTAAACAAACTAAATATATACAAACTGATAATCTAACTGGTGCTTAGAGGAACTCCATCCATATTTTATTCATTAATTGGATGCATGAGTCCTTTACATGTCAAAAATAGAGAAAGCGTGAAAGAGAAAGTAGGAGGAAGCCATCAGTCAAAGTGGAAGTGCCTAGAAGCATCAAAAATGAAAATTGGTCCTCTACTAGGTGTGTGTTAGAGTTAACTTGTCATCAATATGTGCTCTTGATGCATAGAAAGTGTTATTTTTAGAACTAACAGTCAACTGTCAGTGCACCTCAGAATTGTAGAGCTATGGACCTATGAAGCTATGGATTTGCAGTCCTGCAAAGTTGTAGACCTACATAGCTATGGACCTCGACTAGGTCAAAATCTCAAAATTTCACTAAGTGTCAAAATTGAAATTTTGGCATTTGGGTTTTGTTCAACTTCATCCCAAAGGTATGTCTAGATGTTTTCCCTTGAATTTATCTATAATCTCAATGATTTTGGCCATATCCAAAAAATCCAAAGCCTTATATTTTTCTTTAACTTTTTGTCTATAATTGTCTACTTGAATTTGGGTATCAGCAAAATCCCCAAGTTTGGTATCCAACTCTAACAATGCTTCCTTAGTTTTGAAGGCCTGTCAGATGTCCTCCTCATCATCAACTTCCACAAAAATCTTCTTTAATTTTTCCACTACTATCTCTACAGGTAGCAATCTCTCACATTCCTCATCTTCAAAAATATCCAAGTAGGCATCACTATAGTGCCTCTTTACTTCCAAAATTTGCTCTCGAACTTGGTCATTAAGCCGATGAATTTCATCATGTCATGTTTCCATTACTTTATTTCTATCTGCTATCTTTTCTATCTAGTCATCAATCATATCCAATTTATCACCCATATATACATCAATCAAAACTCGGTATCTTCGTCCCTTTATAGCTTGTAGATTCCTTAAATCTTTACTCTGAGCCCGTACTTCATCAATAATGCTAAAGTCTTGCTTCAAAACTGCCACCATTTTATTTACATTTTCTTGTGTAGCATGTAGCATCTTTAGGTTTGCTGTGATGGTCATGACTACTTTTTCCTCAAAACTCTCCCACCATTGTTGACAGGCTCTCAAAAATGGATCCATATCAACTACTCCCCCTTCTCTGAGAATAGTATTCAAGGTCTTCTCAGGGCACTAAAGATCAAGAGGACCAATGACTTCGGCCAAATATCCCTTTAGGATCTCAACTTGCCTTTGAAGTGCTTGGATTTCCATCTCATCTACCTCCATGTTCTTCATGATTTCCTTAATTCCCATGGTCACCATTAATTGGGATGCATCCCGTGTGGGTTTTCCCAACATTATTTTTTCCAATTGATAATCCTTGGGACCAAGGCTTTCTACATCTATATCTCAAAGAGGAATAGCTACCTATGCAAACAACTCTGAGCTATTTTGTGTAGTTGTCACAAATGCCAATTGTATTGCCTTACATGCTGAGGACTCAGGTTTATTCAAAATTTTTGCAATCTCATAAATGTCTTCCTCTAAGGCTTGGAATCTAGGTCTAGAGCTTCTTATGACTTCTTTTTGTAGCCATCTTGGAGTGTGTTCAGTCGGAGGTCTTCTTATTAAAGATGAGGGAGAATGTTCTGCAACTTTCTTCCCCTTATTACTCATCCTCAGAGTTGTTTCTGTATGTGAGGGCTCTCCTTCTATTTGCTTGGTCTTAGTGGATCTAGCAGATTGCACCTTTGTATCTTGGGGAGGTGATTGAGAATATTTGACTATTTGCCCCTCCTTTGACACTTCATCAGTTGCCCATTATTTTGGTTGCTCCTCTTGTGATGGTTCCTTTTGAACTTGTTCCTTTGACCTTGGAAGTAGGGGAGTAACTGAACCTTTATCTAGCACCGTAGCTTGTGGTGAAGATCGACGAGCAGGATCAAGACCTTGTGTGCCTAGTGGTACCTATGTCCAACCTTCCTATTGAGATTGACTAGCAGGAGTACATCTAATCTTGCCATCAATTAACATTGTTCACACAAGTATAAAGTCAAAATCAGACATTTTAAATACATCATTTCCTTCTTCACTTTGCTCATCCACCCACTATTACACTTCATCTTCCAAAGAAGATACTTGCAAGGGTATTGCTTGAGTGGATGGTGATATGCTCGAGGTACTCCTTCTCCTTTCTTCCTCCATGGCTCTAGCTAACCAAGTTCTTCTTTGTATGGGAACTTCTTCCTCTTCATCTATCTCCTCTTCTTCCTTTTCTTCTTCTTCTGGCATGGTTTCATGAATAGAAGGAAAAGGCACCATTCTTTTAGTCACCCTTTGCCTTTTCTTCATTCGGATCTTAATCCTTTTCTATTTTATAGAGGTAGAAGGGGAAGCTTGTTCTTCTTGTGTCAGAGCTATAGAAACCTACTAACTCTCTTCCTCTTTTGATTGGGTAGACACAAAGGGAGGCAACAAAGGATTATCCTAGACTTGAGAAGCTCTGATATCCTCATATCCTTGTACCTCTTCTTGTTGCTGATGGGGAGGTGCTTGCACTTCACCCTGTTCTACTTGAATTCTTTGTGAGGAAGTCCTCTTCCTTTTGTTCTTTCCTATCCTCTCTGGAGGATGATAGTATCCAACTAGGCAGTCAAATTGGTATACTATCTCTGGCCTGATGGAAGATTGGAGTGCAAAAGTAGGAACTATAACTTTCCTTCCTCTACCTTTCTGAGGGTGGGCTTGAGCATGGAAGACTACAGTGTCAGGTATGGGATCAAGTGAAAAGGGTTGCTTGATCCATTCCTTGGTCATTCTAACCACATGTCTTGCCCGATGATTGATATCATTGTCCTCCTCCCTATCAACTTCTACATTCATAATGGGTCATTCTCTAATTTTGTCCAAGTTGAATAGGGGGTTCATTAGCTCCTTAGAATCTTGTTGCCTTATTTCTTCTGGGATATTTAGATTGAGGGTCTTCTCTACCAAATACAAAGTCATCCTATAATAATCTCGTATGTGGATATCATAGTCATTTATCACATTCATCCTATAATTTGGCCACACTCTCCACCTTCCCAACATTATCAAAATGTATCCTAGGGGAATTGTACTCCTCAAGGGGATAATTCTCCCATTCCCATTCAAAAGTCAAAATGTCTTGCTTCCATTTTACCTGGTATAGTCCAATGATGAGATGTCATGTCCAACAAGGTCTTCTTTGTCTCTTCATCCTTTTATATGTTGATTCAATTTGCTAAGAAATTTCTAGTAACACTAACTTGTCACTCAGATATTTGGGGAGCTTCTTGGGGTTGATAGTGGCACCACCTACTCATAGATATGTAAACATCTTAAACTAAATGAACTAGGCCCTGAGAGTTGTTATATGTGCTTTTTCTTCATTAGATAGCCTCTTTCCATAATCTCCTTCAATGAATTGAATGATTGCAAAAATGAACCCATCATTCACGATTCTATATTCCTTGCTTTGAGCAAATAGTTTCTTCTTCACCAAATGAGTGTAGACTATGTAAGGCCAAACATTGGGATCCTACATATTGCCTCTTCTATACAAACTGGGGTAATCCATCACCCTTGCTATAAGAAAGTATACTATGTAAGGCATCATATAAAACTTCTTCTTATCCTTTACCATCCTCAACTGCTCACAGAAGTTTTCACTTAGTGTGGTGGCCCAGTCCAATAGTATCTTTGATGTTTTGATGGTCTCAATAAAGTTGATTATGAAGGTATTGAGGTTACTTGCTGCAAATAAATCCATGACTCTGCTCAAAAGGATGATGGAATAACTAATATCTTCCTTCATAGATGCTCGAGTCATATCCACTTTCCCTGTTATCCTTCGTCGAGGAGGTCTCTTGATGAGATAGGATGATTGGATGATATTCATCGCCTGCTTTGCATGTACCCTGTACCATCTCTCTACTAATTCATAGAAGATCCTAATGAACTGATCCACTCTTAGGAGATGGAAGACCCTCTTAATATTGTTAGGTCGAAGATCAAGAACTACTTCTCCTATCACACTTTTCACCACTCTTTCTTAAAAAACAAAATGTTTTGCTAGAGTCATGATTAGTTCTGTTGATTGCACTGATATGGGATGTGACGTTGCATTCACCAACCTGGAATGTATCAAGGATGATACCAGATTTGATCTCTTGGTTGGCTTATTACAAGTTTTTAGGAATTCCCCTAAATCAGTATGTCCTAGATTAGTATCTCAGATCTCAGCATAATCATCATGAAATCTTGATTTGGATGGTACACCTTGGAATTTGAACACTACTAGTTTGGGTGCAACCCTAGATGTGGATTCCATTTAATCACCTTCATACAAGGAGATAAACATTTATTAGCCCAAATTTTAAACATATAACTCTTAAATTAAAATAAGCGTAAAGAAAGGGAAAAAAAAAAGTGCCCTTTGGGTATTTTTCAATATTTTTTTTTTTTTTTTTTTTAAATTTTTTTTTTTTTTTTTGTATTTTTTAAAATTTTTTTTAATTTCTAATTTATTTTTCTTTAATTTTCAACTCGAACACTCTAACTATAATGAAATTTCTTCTCCCGACTCTCACACTGTGAGTCTGGGAGTCGAAAATAGGTAGGGGGTCCCCGTCCCCATTCCTAACTAGGAATGGGGTGTGTGTTGTGGACACTACAACAAATAGCCCCCAAAAAAGGAAGAAATGTGTAAGGCATTTCTTCATCAAAAAACATTCCTCCAATGTGCGTTAAACACCAAGCAAGCTTTGAACATCTCGAGCTTATTTTGAATGACTTCATAGTCAAAATATCAGGACCCAAAATTTCCAAGCTTAGTGTGTGCAATGTGTATTCATTCCTTTTGATGCCTTAGGATGTAGTTTATAAAAGTTTTTTGATAACTTGAAAATGAAATTCCACTCCTCCTGGCTCATTCGTTTGGAATCTCCATGAAGACTTTTATCAATCAATTTCCTGACTAGATGAGAGAATTAGTTTGAGGGCTCTTGGTGGTATGTCACATTCTTTTAATCTTCTGGATTTTTGAAAAAAAAATTTGTGTCATTCAAAATTCTACTTTTGATGAAGCAATACTTTGAATATAAGATATTCTATTTCGAGAGCATATCTTTTTCCATTTTTAGATCTTTGGAATCCTTTAGTCTTAACATCATACTTTTTCTTTTGTCTTCTGTATCCTGACTATGCTTAGACTGTGTAGTCAGGACATTGGTGTTATTTCTTGGATTTGATCTCTTATGAACATCCCTTGAGTTCCTCTTTTAGAACTCTTTTAGAAACTCTCACGCCAATCAATGATCTTGGCAATCTTTCAAGGAGACCCTTCTTATTTGAACCAGTTGAAGTTTGGATCATCTCTCATCACCTTTGACTTGAATTCAACAACACCAAAAATGATCAAATCTTAAAATTTTCAAAGTGTTGAGAACTTGTTAATCTAGAGTCCTGATTTCTTGACTGAAAATCTCTTATTTCCACAAGAAACGTCTATTGCTTGATTGGTATAAGACACAAAATCATCCAAATGTTTTGACAAAGAAATACCTCTTCCTAAAATCGAGACCAAAGAGTGGTTAGTAAAATCTTGAGAAAAGTCCAAAGTACACCTTACCCTCTAGGACTGACACAACTTTGAAAATGAAACACATAACTAAAAGGAAACACATGACTAAAAGCAAACACACAACTTGAAAGCAAACACTCTTGCAGAAATAAACAAACTTTCATAAAATCTAATCTAATCTAGATGTAGAAATAAAATCTAACTAATTTTTTTTTTTTTGTTCTTTTAGGCTTCGAAATAATGTTTCAAGAATTGCCCATTTACGGGCAAAGGTAGAAATTCCCCCTGTAAGAAACTTAGCCTAAAATTGTTTTCGCCAAGAATTTTTGCAACCTGATATGTGCCTATCCACAAGCATTGAAACTTGGTATGGCTGCCCAACTTTTCTTTTGCCTTATCCCATAGAAGAACAAGGTCAGAAATCTTGAAGGATTTTATCATGGCCCTCTTGTTCAACCATCTCTTAACAAAATTTTGATATTTAGCCACGTGCTCTAATGAATTTGTTTGTTTCTCATCCATTTCTAGAAGATTCATCAATCGAATTTGTACTCTGTCAGTGTCATCAGCATAACCACTCATGAATTTTAAGACTGGAATCTTAAGATTAAGTGGAAATACCAGTACTTGCCTAAAAAAAGTAGATATGGAGAAGTCCCCAAGACTTTTTTAACTCTGACCTGATCTATCCATAAGGCATATTTCAATTGTGTATACCAATCCCTAGGGTTCTCCTTTAGCAATCATTTTATCACAGTGATTAAGTTCTTTTTTGTAGACTTTGCTATCCCATTTCGTTGTGGGTAGTAATTTGAGGAGAATTTGATAATGACTTTGTTTTCAAATTCCCATTGGGTCAATAATGCAAATACAAATGGAGATCCATTGTCACATACAAGAGCGAATGGCATTTCGAATCTAGTAACAATATGTTCTTCCAAAAAGTTAGTCACCACCTTAGTAGTGCAATTTTTGAGTCTCTGCATCTGTCCATCATGTGCAATAATATGTAGCTATAAGAATGAATGCATGTATAGTTGATGATGGTGGGTTTACTAGACCAATGAAATCTAGTCCCCACTTTTTGAAAGGGCACACCTCGTATACCGGTTGTAGTGGCATTGCTAAGTGCCTCTATTTGTTAGCACTGGTTTGGCATATGTGACAAGAATTTACATGTTCAAAAGTATCCTTGAATATCGAGGGCCAAAAATAACCCAATCTTAAAATCATGTGAGTTGTTGCTTCTGCTGAACCATGTCTCGTATCATACTTGTCATGAAAATTTTACAAGACATCCTTAGCTTCTTCATGTCCTAATCATTTCAAATAAATCCCTTTGGAATTCCTTTTATATAGCTTGTTATCAAGTAACTTATAAGACTCACATTTCATCTTAAGTCCCCTACATTGTGAACTATTCATCCCTTTGGGGCATTGATCTTGTAAGAGATAATAGACAATATCTTGGTACCACACATTTGTCACCACATCTTGTTTGATATCAACTTGTGATATAACCATCTTCTTTTGATCATATTTATCTGTTTCATCATCAAATTTGAATTCTTTTTAATTTCCTTCTTGGTTGTCAGCGATCATTTTGGAGGACAACTCGTGAAAGCAATTGGTCGCTCATCTTCCTTCTCTTTTTTTTGTGTCAAGATCCCTATGCAAGAATGTTTAGAATAAAAGGAATAGATCTTGAATGGTAACTCATAATCTGGACTTACCAAAAATGGGGTTGTGGAAATGGAAATCTTAATATCTTGAAATGATTTCTTTATCTCCAGTGTCCATTTTTTTTTAGCTCCCTTTTTGAGTAAATCATTGAGGGGGTGAACTATCTCTACGAAACCACTTATGAATTTGCATACAAATTTTATCTTTCCAAAGAAAGATTTAATTTCCTTTCGACTATGTGGAGGTGCTAACTTCAAAATAGACTCAACTATATCTGGATCAATGGAAATTCCAACTTCATAAATGACATGTCCCAGGAGCTTCCCTTTAGTAATACCGAACGAACATTTCTTGGGATTGGGTGATATGCCATACCTATGACATCTATTGAATACCTGCCTTAGATCAGCAATATAAGTACTTTGATCTTTTGAAAAGATAGTCAAGTCATCCATGTAGATGACTATACACCTATTTATCAATCCTTTGAAAGCTTCATCCATTGCTCGTTGAAATGTAGCTCTCATATTAATCAACTTGAAAGGCATCCTTTTGTATGCAAACATTCCCCACTTGGTTGTGAAAGTAGTATTTAGCCTATCCTCTTCATAGACCATCACCTATTTATATCCTGAGTAACCATCCAAGAATGACATCATCTTTGAACCATTAATGATTTGTAATACCTCATTTGGTGAGGGTAGAGGGTAGTTATCCTTCTGACATGCTAAATTCAAGTTACGAAAGTCAACACAAAGACAAATCTCTCTGGTCTTCTTTCATATAGGAACCAAATTTGCCACCCATGTGGAAAGATAGATAGGAAATATGATCTTAGCATCTAGAAGTTTCTTAACTTCTTTCATAATTAGTGGTTCAATAATTGGATTTACTGGTCATTGTCTTTGTTAGAAAGGTTTAGCATTCGATTTCAATGGGATGTCATGTATGATAATCTCAAGATCATAAGTTTTTAACTCTTCATAGCTCCAAGAAATGACATCTTTATACTCAGTGAGCAATTTGAGCATGTCATCCCTTTCTTTTTGATTGTATGCTTTTCCTATTTGTACCATTTTTGGTTCTTCATCAGTACCCAAATTGTATGAGTCACATTCTTCGATTCCTTTCTCTTGAGTTTCCCTTCTATTGAGTGTTGATTCATCATGATCAAAGATGCATTCAAGTTAAACCATTCCTTTTGAAATGGTGTTGGTTTCCAAATTCAGGATTCCATCATCATCCTCAAGCTCATCATCTTCAAGCTTGTCCTCAGGTGTATCATCAATCTCTTGTCCTTGAAAATGGTGACTACACATAATAAACTCGAGTATATGTTGATCATTGCTACTACATTCTTCCTTCTTGGAATGGATTTGATGTTTACAGATTCAAAGTCATCCATTATATCCCATGCTCTTTCCCTATAAGTGATTAATCTTTTGTCATTGCATGAGTATATGGATTTTACTTGTCGTATAACCAATTGAGAATCCCCTTCAATTATAAGAGTAGTGACTCCTTTTTCCAATACAAAGAGAAGTCCTCGAATCAAAGCTTTGTATTCTACACCATTGTTAGTACATCTAAACTGTAATCGATATGTGGCATAGAAAGACCTACCTTTTGGGTTGATTAGTTCAATACTTGCACTGGATCTTGATTTACACCTAGAACCATCGAAGTGTAGTATCCAAACTGCATCTTCCTTGTGTTTTTTTGACTTTGTGCTTATTCATCCTTAACTTTTCTATTACTTGAGCCTTGAATGATTATTTCTTGGGAACCGATTGTAAATTTTCTCATGTAGGGCTTTATGAATCTCCTTCATATCCTATGGATAGAGGAAGTGTGTGTTTTTCTTGCTTCTCCTAAATTTCCCCTATTAGCTCACTAATTTGTTCAACTTTAGGTTCAGGATGAATGACTACTGAAGTCCATCATTTTCCTTTGACATATCACCTTCTTCTTTGAACTTTAATCATCCCTGGAGGAGGAGGAGATAAACCTCCACCATTTGAAGAGGTATCACTGTATGATACATTTAAATCTTCACTTTCTTCTTCATTCTATTCAATAAGGTTGGATGAATTCACGAAAACTTGACTTTTAGTAATTTCATCTTTTGAGGTCTTTGTACCCTTGTTTTCCATCATTTGTGTCAAAATCTTTGCTATTGCTTCTTGGCATACTGAACATTTGAACTCTGAATGACTAACTTTGTGCAACTGGAAAAATCTTGGAAGGAGGAGGATACTAGGGTCAGCTTCCTCTCCTAAACAATGTAGATTAGTCACCATAATTTCTATGAATTGTGTCATGGTCTCACTCTTGGGTACGAACACCTTAGGTTCTTCATTTTGATCTTGAGATGTATTGTTTGGAACTATATTCAATACCATCACTTTGTATGAACCCAAATCTGATTGTAAGAATGTTATATCATTTGGGGCATTGTAATCTGTGATCATTGTTTTTAGTTTGGGCTCAACATCTATCTTGATTTAATTGTTCAATCCTTTCCATGGAAACCATAATTGAGTGAATTCTATAGAGAACCATCCTTTGAGACATTTTGTCCATTCTTTACTTAGAAGTAATCCATATGTCTTTGGGATATCAACCACATGTATGTCAATAATATCCTAGATCCAAGGATCAATTGTTAACTCTATCCGCACATCTTTTAATACCCCAATGACTTTTACCTCTATTTTATCCAAGTGTATTACCACTCGGTTAGAGGGTTGAGGATTAACTCCTAGTTTTTGAGCTATTGATAATGGAAACACATTACATGAAGCTCCTGAATCAATAAGACAATTGTGAAGATTCTTCCCATATATCCTTATGCTTAGCAAAAATGGGGTACCTCCACTTTGTCCTTGAACATAGTGGGCATTGCTTCTACAACATTTACTAGTTGTGGCATCATCTTTTAAGTGACAACATTCGTATTATGAGAAACCTTTGTATTATCCAACATCTTCATGAGTGCTTCTCTTTGTTGTGGACAATTCTACAACATGTCGAACATGGACATATTGGCTTGCATTTTCTTGAGATCTTCCACTGCATTATACTTTTTAGTAGACCAAGTGGGGTTCTTTAGTATTGTTGGTATGTTTACTTGATTCTAATATTGTTGTCCCCCTTAGGCTGGCCTTACCAGTGGGGGATTGTTACTTGTTCTAGGATCAGGTGGAGTTGGATGCAAACTAGGAGGAATTCCATCAGTCAAGGGATCCTTTTTGTTTTTGAGATTATATGTATTTTGATTGTCATTTCGAAAGGAAAACATCTCATTGTGTTGAAGATCAGGTTCTTGACTAAAAGGGAATGAGAATTCCTCACTTGCTTTTTTTTCCACTTGTACATTATGTGTAGAATCATAAGATTCTAATAGCATTGCATTGAATTGAACAAGAGGATGATTTTCATTCAGTTGTGAGTTTTGATTCACCTCTTGATTACAATTATAGTACAGACCATCGTTGCTAGGCATATTTTGGCCATCATCATACTGATTGATATCAGCATACTGAATGTTGTTGTTTTTGTTGTTATCAACAGGAATGCTTCCATTATTTGGTCTAGTATTCCATTTTTAGTTTTGTCTTTGGAAGCCATTGTTGCGATCAAGAGGATTGAAGTTGTTTCCTCTGCCATTGTTTCCTACATTTTTGTTACTATTATTTTTGAAGTTCCTATTGTAATTCTAACCAAAATTGTTGTTATAGGGGCCAGCATTATTTCTTTGGAAGTTGTTATTTTGTTCTTGTGACAATCTAAGATGTGTCAACTCATTGTTCATTTGTGACATGGTCTTCTTCATTTGACCATTTTCTGAAAGGAGATCATTATCTGCTTCCACAGGAACCGTTTCTTTTTGTTCAAAAAAGGTTGTTTTCAAGGGTTCATACCCTAGATATGTTATCACTTATGTTTGTGGAGCAGATGCTTGTTGCAGTGGAATTGGGTTCATAGGTATGAACTAACTAGGCATGGTGGGTGCTCCCATGGGGTATGTTGGCATTGTAGGGACTATTTGTGTTGGAAGCATCATTCCTCCCCCATTAAGATTAGCTTGCTTTGTGAATTTGATCACTTCTACAAAGACTTTGTCCAATGTGTCAATATTTGTTGTAGGAAGTCTTCTCAGAAAAATCACAGTAAGAGGATCCATAGCATTCAAATAGATTAGGATGGAAGCTTCAACTAGTATTGTGTATGGTGTTTCCAACTTGTGGTAGGCCATGTGAAAGCAATGGTTGAAGTGTGAAACTATCTTAGCTTGGTCCCTTTTTATTGATATGAATTGTTGATGTATCACTGTTGGATTGATGAATGTTTTGAATTGTTCCAAGAACAATTTTTTGAAAGTATCTCAATCTCCAACACATCCTAGTGGTAGGTTCATGTACCAAATTGAAGGCAATTTCCCCCAAAGAGTAGGGAAATAAATGGAGAACCACATCCTCATTAGCAATTTGGTTCCAATTGAAAATTTCCTTAAAAACCTTGACATGATCTTTAGCAGTTCTTGTTTCTTCGTAAATGAATCTTGGAAAAACTTTCTCAGGATTCTTAGGAAGGTCATGGATTGCACCTCTCAACTTAATGGGTGAATCAACCGTGTTTGTGAAAAAGGCCATTGGATGTTTTTGTGGACCGAAAGAAGGTTGGGATGGTGATGGGACTGTTGGAATATGTGGAGGTCCACTTGGTGGTTGAATGGGTGGTGAAGTAGAAGAAGGTGATGAAATGTCGAATGGAAGTAGTTGAATTCATGGTATTCCTCTGTCACTACATGGCTTACGAAAATGAGTAAGCTCTATAAATTCTTCGGTACTTGGTGAAGATCTTAACACTCGCTGGAATGGGGATCTTGGATCAATATCCTCTAGTTTGTATCAATTCTAGAAAAAGTGCACCTCTATACAAGTACACTTCCTCACTTCTTTTGAATTTTGTGCACAACAGAGTTCTGCAAATTTTCACACTTGTGGATCTAAATTTTTAAAAATTTCAAAAGTAAATTTTGAACTTTTACGGAGTGCAGATTATTGCAAGGGTGCAAGAATTTCGACACTTTGTCAAATCTTTCTTGTTTCCAATAGTAGGTTCTTTGTTTTATGGCCCTCCTTCTAGTACCACTTCTATTGGGGTTTTTTTTTGCACGAGGTCAATGACATGAATCCATAGTGTAATTCCTCTCTTGAAAAATGAATCTTTTTAAGGATCCACTCCAAGGTTAAGTATTTGTCTTGCGACGTACCAAAATCTGCTCAGTAGAAGATAAATGTGAGTGTTCATGAGGAGGCATTTTTTGGTTCTAAAAACTCTTTTATCTTGGAATTGAAGTAAAATCTATTCACTATCTCAAAATATCACACTGAAAGAACAATATTTTTTGTATTTTTTCATTTTTTCAATGTATGCAATTCTAACAATGCAGCTAGTATGAGGTCCTAATCTAACAAGGGGTTAGCAAAGAAAATAACAAAACTAAAAGAAAATAGCATGAAATCAAATGACTTTGAAATTGAAATTCCTAAATGGACATAAGCTATAGGACAGAACATGCTACAAGTTAATCCTTCAAAAAAATTGGTAGGAAACCAATGAAAATAGGAGCAACCCTTCCTAGAATCCACTGATGCAATCATTGGTGAGATTCTTTAACAAATCGAATGATGTTTCACTCTTCATCAAATCACAAGGCCACAAAAAGTGCATTCGTGCGAGACAAAAAGCTATGTAGACACAATTAGGTGATCTCTTCTCAAGCTCATTACATCAATGGAATTCATATATTTGTAGCAAACACCAGAAGTAAAAGATTGCACAACTAGAATCAACACAATAAACCTTTGGCTCAATCAAAATATCATGAATAAAATCCACAAAACAATGACACATTCAGGCAAGAATAACTACACTCCAAATGCTAGCACCAAAAACATAATTTTATTGCATAATAATGGTGGCCCTTCTTACATTTTACAATGGGGTATTTACAAGAAATTGTCTCCTCAATATGTGTTGAGAGTGAGAGATATCTTGATGCAATAAAATGCTTTTAAAACATTTTAAAAAACTAAATATATACAAATTGACAATCTAACTAGTGCTTAGAGGAACTCCATCCATATTTTATTCATTAATTGGATGCATGAGTCCTACTTGAATTCCTTTGACACTTGATTGAGCTCGATTGACACTATCTTCACAAAGTAATCTTTAGAAATGCTCAAGGAAAAATGTCTTGCTAACCAAGTGAGGTCGGTAAGCACTGATTGACAATTGATATGACATTTTTGTAACATCAAAGACAACACACAATTAGATAGCTGTCTCCAACAATCTCCCTCTTTGGTATTGATGGCAACACAACATGTCATAACACAATAAAATTTGACAACAAGGCTTTCTCTGATAGAAAGTTTCTCCCTCTTATATTTTCACCAAAATTTTCTTCTCTTTCATGTAGTAATCTTTCTCTATGAAGGAATTACACAACTTCTATGATAGTATACTTTTTCCTTAGAAAGATATAAACAAATTTCAGAAAGATATGACAGTAATCTTCTCCCTCTTTGAAAACACTTGCCAAAGACAACACATACCAAATGAGTATTCATGTACCTTGAGTACTGATTCATAATGACTATTCTCTTTGGCTATGTTGTATCAACTAATTGATCTTCAACTTGGTTCTAGTTGAAGCATCATTAAAACTTTATTTAGTGAGCTTCAGATAGTGGAATGACCCTTAACTTACCTCTTAGATACAAGAATGCATCCTTAGGCAATGTCTTGGTGAATACGTCTGCAATTTTTTCTTTTGTGTGAACATATTCCAATCTAATTTGTTTTTCCTACACCAATTCTGTGACAAAATGATATTTTATAGCAACGTGCTTAGTTTTGGAATGCATCATTGGGTTATTTGATTTGTTAATTGTGCTAGTGTTATCACAATACATGACAACTAGCTCTTTTATTTCATTCTTCATGCCTTCCAATAACTATTTAAGCCAAACAATGTTAGAACAATTCACTGCTACTGCAACATATTCTTCTTCTATTGTAGATTGGGATTTGTAGTTTTGCTTCTTTCTTGTCCAAGATACTAACTTTTTTCCAAGAAAGAATGCTCCACCACTTGTTCTATTTCTATCATCAAGATTCCTATCCAATTAAAATTAGTGAATACCTTTAGTTCTAAGTTTCCTCCAAGTTTATACCATAATCCATAGTCTTAGTACCTTCAAATATCTCAAAATTCTTTTGATTGCCATCATATGCTTTTCTTTGGGTTTAGCTAAGAATATTGCCACTATCTCGACTATTAAAGCAATCTTAGGCCTTGTGTGAACTACATACTATAATTTTCCAATCATTGTTTTGTATAAGGTCTAATCTACTTCTTTTAAATCATATCTTTGGTAAGCTTTAGTCTAGTACACATGGGGGTTCCAACTAGTTTAGAATCCTCCATTCCAAATTTCTTGATTATCTCTTTGATATTCTTAGATTGAGTAATGTAGATACCATTCTTGCTTTGTTGAATCTATAATCCAACAAAGAATTTTATCTTACCAAACATGAACATTTCAAACTTTTTGTTCATTTGTTCAAAAATTTTTTTGCATGGATCATCATTCCCTATAAATAGTGTCATCCACAAATATCTCTACCAATACAATCATGTTATCTAGTCCTTCCTTGATATACAAACTATTGTTATCATTTGTTCTTTGAAAACTAATCTATATAAGGTAGTTGTGCAACCTTTCATACCATGCTCTAGGAGCTTGTTTCAGACCATACAATGCTTTGTGTAATTTGTAGACCATGTCCCTTTTTTCTAGATCAACAAAACCCTTTGGTTGTTCAATGTAGACTTCTTCATCAAGTATACCATTAAGAAATGTAGATTTACCATCCATCTGATATAATTTGAATCCTTTGTGAGAACCATATGCAAGTAGAGTCCTAACACCTTCTAATCTTGCAATAGGAGAAAAAGTCTCACCATAATCAATTCATTCTTCTTGAGAGTAGCCTTTACATACCAGTCTTACCTTGGTTCTTGTTATTTGTCCATCTTCATTTAGCTTATTTATGAATACCCATTTTGTTCCAGTCATATTTTTATCTTTAGGCCTAGGAACAAGGGTATAAGTTTTGTTCTTCTCTATTTGTTCTATTTCTTCATTCATATCCTCAATCTAACTTTAATTTTTCAATACATCTTTAACACTTCTAGGTTCAAAATCAAGAAGTTAACATGTATCTTTTATCTTACTTCTTGTCATAGTACCTTCTGATTTATCTCTAATACTTTGAGAAAGTGCATGATTCCTTTTGACATACTTGGCTAATATAGGTTATTTCCCTTTTAAATGATTTGCACTATCTTCATTTTGAATTTCAACTTAATGCTCATGTTGCTCAGACCTGGTAGGCATTAGCTCGATAGCTTCAAAATGTACCTTGGGTCCTTGTGACTTGGTTTAAACTTCTTGCAATCGATAACTAAGGAAGACTTAGGAGGTGAAGTCTCCTTATTGATAGATGTGTCTGGAAATGTACCAAGTTTGAAGTAAACAAATGTCCTATAGTCTTCTGGTTCCTTTTTGCTTTCTTTTTCAAATTTTTATGCAAACTCATCAATTCTCACATGTGCACTTTCTATGATTTTATGAGTAGACAAATTCAAACATCCATATGCCTTACTTCTACAAGAATATCCTAAGAATATACCTTAATCAACTTTCCCATCAAACTTGCCTTTTCTAGACTATTTCAAGATACAAAATTTACTTCCAAATACTTTTAGATAACTTACATTGGGTTTGTAGCCATACCATAATTCATAAGGAGTTTTATAAGACTCCTTTTTCAACTATACTTAGTTCAAAGTATGAACTACAGTGTTGATGGCTTCCTTCTAGTATTTCATAGCAACATTATTTTCAATCATCAAAGTCCTTGCACAATCCATGATGGATCTATTTCTTCCTTGAACTATTCCATTCTTCTTAGGAGTTCCAGGGGTTGATACCTATCTTTTAATTCCTCTTTCAATGCAAAAGTTATTAAATTCATTAGAGATGAATTCACCACCTCTGTCTAATCTTAAGCATTTCAATATTTTCCCTATTTCCTTCTCTATTCTTGTAATTCTCCACCCAAATATCCTTGGAACAAGGATGAAATACAATCTAGACAATTTATTTTTTAAGCAACAAGTGTAAGTGCACATGACAACAACATACACAGATCATAAAGATCACAATGGAAGACTAACAATCATCCAACACCAACAGATCTCCAAATGCCACTACTAACCAAAACATAAATAAGAAAACATAAGAGATCAACCAAGCTAAAAGAAAAATGTTGACTCCTAAAAATTGGCTAAGTCTGAAATCTTGAAGCCCTGAAATTTCTTAGAATCTTTATCTTAGCTAGTAGAGGTCTAGAACCTATCTCAAATGAATTGTCGCATATATTAAAGTATATCTTAAGTATAATCAACTTATACTTAAACAATGTATTTTAAAGCCCTTATGAAATCTATTTTGAACTAGGAAGGTGTAAAACCAAAAAGGGTACCCAAAACCAATTTCCAAACTTTTTTTCGACAAGCCTAGAAAGCCCCTATTTTTCATACAAATCCCAAGAATACTAGATTCTTGCATGAAGAAGTGCATAGTTTCATGCAAAGAAGTACATTTTTGTGTGAGGAAGTGCATTTTCAATAGCATCAATTGATGTTGGTTTTCACACAAAGAAGTGAATTTCTTTGCTAAGAAACCTGACATGCAGCGTGAAGACTTGCATCCTCATGCAATAAAGCACAATCTTGCACAAGAACTTATATCAACACGAAAAAACAATAAAAAGCTAAGGAAACTATGAAACAAAGTTCCTCCACATTGGGGATTATCAGATCCACATTTTGAGATTAGAACACTCGAATTATAACTAAAAGATGAAAAATTGGAAGCAAAGTCTAACCATCTAATCAACAGTGAAGGAAAAGTAAAGAGAGGAAACATAATAGCATACTGAAAGCAACATCTCATTTAAACATAATTAACATTACAATGAGCACAATAACAAACTAAATACACAATTCATCCCAACAATCAATGGCATCATAAGACCACGTGGGCCCTAGCCATCCCTTGAGCATAACATCCCAAGCCACCAATCAGATCATTAGTACTATCATAATAGGGACGTCACTACTAAAACAATCTACAACATAAAGAAAATCTAACATGCTAGTAGTAAAGCATAAGATAATCCTACAAAGTAGATAACATCATCTATCACATGCTAAACATCATAATAAGGAATGCATCAAAACTAACATTATCTAACATGATATACAAGCATCCTAATGAAAGCATAAATCACAAGAAAGCATACTCTAGAACCTAAAGTACCAAGTAAACACATCTAGCAATGGTTACACAAGGATACAAGACCATCTTTATACATTGGTCCCTAGCAGTGGTGATGGTAGCTATGTCTCCCAACCACATCATACCTGTAGGTCTACACCCATTGTGCTAATGGACATAATGATCTAGCCACAAATACATGCAAAAAAAACATCAATGACTAACATAAATTCCAAGAAGTATGATGACCAAATCCAAGACATAGACAATGCAAAAACTATAGGTCTTGGTCAGACATCTCAATGGGCTACTAAGTAGGGACTAACATCATGGAGCATCACTTGGCATCAACAAGCCCAAGCTCAGATCATGCATTTCAACTCCTCAACAGAGGGCCCCACACACACATTTAATTATCTTAAGTTTTATGACCATCTAATGTATTATGTAGTTATCACTTATTTAAAACTTCTTTTGCCAACCCTATGGGACAAGGTCACTAGGCTGCGAGGTAGAAGCCCCCTCCATATGCTACCCTACCCTACCCATGCTCATCCAATGATGAGTGCCCATAGGCATGCAAATTCCCAACCCAGTCCCTATGATCATATTTCTCAAAGTATCACAAAATATAAGAACTCACAAGTCACTTGGTAAATGTACATGCACATACTCATGTGTACACACCACCATCATGAAGATCAAAGCACAAGGACTAGATGAGAACACAAGCAAAAAGTCACTCAATCAAAAATAGACTCCAGAGGATAGATAGAACATGCATCCTAATGCAACATAAAAAGTGCATTAGTGGTCTGACAGATATCCAAACAGATCATCTAGGTCCATGAACCACATTGTGCTAAGAAAACTAGAGAAAATAGGGTAGCATGCAAAACAAGGTAAAAACCTCTAATTTTGAAAAAAAATTGAAATTAAAATCCATTTGACCTTTGGGTGCAAAAACCCCAAAAATCCAAAAATAAAAGAGTTTGGATGCCGTATGCAAAAAAGGGTAGCATAATGACTCAAAACCCCAAACCCCCATCTCAAAAATATGGAAAATGTTCATACTCAACCAACTGGGCAAAACCAACATATAGAAATGAAGGGAAACACTAGCTTTCAACCTCCTAACATATTGCTACAAGAAATAAAAGCTGAAACAGAGCAAAAGAAATAAAATGGAAGGCCCTACCTGACAAAAAAATGGTAGAATCTGTAGATAGCCTGATAAAATAAATAACTTGCTGAAATTGTCAAAAATGGTGACAAAGCAAGGTCTCCCCAAGCCAGATCCAATGAGACTGACCTCGTGAAAATTCTATGCTCATAGCTCTGAGAACAAATAGAAAATGAAGCCTTCAAAAGAAGATTTCTAAAATAGCTCTTAAATTTCTATTTCTAAAAAGTGAGAAGTGAATAATGAATTCATTTTTCCAATATTTATTCACTTTTTGAGTGAATAGTTGATTATGGAAAATAGCCAGTTGGAGTAGCTAAACTCCAAATCAACCCAAAAGAAAATAGGTTATTATCTATAATGGAAATTCACCTAAGGAAAACCTGCTAGAAATTATATCTAAAAATATTTAAAGCCTAAAAACCCAAAAAACATAGAAAATCACTTAACACTTTCATGACGGAGCAAACCTCTAAATGTACAAACATGCTCATAGGTCTAATCACATAATGCAGATGAGTTTGGATTTACTAATCACTGAAAGGTTTTAATTTAAAAAAACTAAATAAGGATACGTCAACCATACAAGGATGACATTGGTAAAATATGAATGGTTGAATCACTAACTCCATAACTAATTAATGCATTAAATAACTAATTAATCCATTTACACCACTCATGTTTGTAGAAAGCATAAAGATACATGAATGAAGTACATCAACATAGAATAAAATCCATCACATAAAATAATCAACAAATATGTCCAATAAACCATAAAACCAGATATCATCATAGATCTAATGTCATCTCAAAATAGCATCAACATGCAAATATGATAAACTAAATAGCATAGCAGTATAGCATCTATGGTACTAAAGCAATGTATAACATCTAACCCTAAGTTCATCTCAAAGTACATTAACAATAAGAGTATCAAGTATCTCTCGAATCAAAATAAACAAGGTATAGACTACAAACACAAGAGGCTCTACATCCTCCCCCACTAGCATAGGCTTACTCCTAGAAGCTAGCAAAAAGGTAGGGGTATAATCCCCTTAGTCGTGCCACATTTTGTTAGACCTTTTGAGATCCTTTAGAGGATTGGTCCTGTTGCTTATTGACTAGGATTTCCACCTAGCCTATCACACATCCATTATGTTTTTCATGTTTTTATTTTGTGGTAGTATATTTCAGATGTGACCCATGTTCTTGATTGGGATGCTTTGCAAGTAGCGGACATGAAACTTACTTTGGAGCCCATTCGTATCCTACCGCATTAGAGGCTAACCTTACGAGGTTAAGATATTCACTCTCTTAGTCAGACCATCAGTCTATAGGTGATAAGCTGAACTAAAATTGAGCTATGTGCCCAATGCATGCTGGAGAGACATCCACAGTGCAGAAGTAAACACTAGGTCTCTATCCAAAATAATCTGATGAGGAATGCCATGCAAATGAACAATATCTACCAAGATAACATGCACTACAAAAGATGTTGTGTAAGATGTTCTCATGGGTGAAAAATGTGCTACCTTGGACAATTTTTCCACTGTCACCATGATACAATCATGCCTCCATGATGACATAGGCAACCCTGTGATAAAATCAATGGATATCATATCCCACTTCCACTCTGGAATGGTATGTGGCTATAAAAGACCCATCAGATGATGATGCTCCACCTTCACTCTTTGGCACTCAAGGCATCTAGCAACAAAATTAGAAACATTGCATCTCATCCTTGCACAAAAGTACAACTATTTAAGATTAGCATACATCTTCTTAACTCCAGGATGTGTAGAATATGGTGCATGATGCGCTTCTGAAAAAACTAAGGTATGAAGATTAGGAGACATGGGTACATAGATATGCCCCATGTGTCATAGTAGTCCATCAGACTCAAGCATATAACCTGAAAATATCCCCTCAAGGGTAAATCTAGAGTCAATCTTCACCCTCACCTCTTGATACCAAGTATCACTAGGCAAAGCCTCCAAGATATGGCTACACAAATCCACTCCCAATGACATCACTGATACATCATGTCACCTTCTGCTCAAAGCATCTGTGACAACATTCTCCTTCCCTTTGATGTAATGAACATCAAAGTAATACTTGCACAAGAACTCCATCCAATGATGTTGTCATGCATTCAGGTTTGGCTGAGTAAAAATGTACTGCAAGCTCCTATGATCACAATGCAACTAAAATCTGTGTCCCAAAAGAAAATGCCTCCAATAGACAAGGGCATGCACTATGGCTATGAGTTCCAAATCATGAGTGGGGTAGTTAAGCTTATTTTCCTTGAGTTTTTTAGACTCATATGCAATCACTTGACCATCCTGCATTAACACCGCACCCATGCCTTCTAATGAAGCATTTGTGCAAACCATGAAATCACCTACATGATTAAGCACTGCAAGGACTGGTGCACTAGTCAAACACTCCTTAAGAGTATTAAATGCTACCTCACACTAGTCTGACCAAACAAACTTCTTCCCTTTCAATTGAAGAGAAGTGATGGGATGAGCTACTAATGAGAAATTCTTCACAAAGTGATGATAGTAACCCACCAATCCCATAAAATTACAAACTTTTGAGACATTAGTGTGTACCGGCCAATCCATGATAGCACAAGTCTTTTTTTGATCCACTGCAATTCCATCACTAGTGATGATATGTACCAAATACTTCACCTCTGACTAGAAGAACCCACATTTACTCAAGTTACCATACAATTGATGGTCTCTCAAGCACTGCAATACCTAACATAAATGGACTTCATGCTTCTCCTGAATTTTGAATAGATCAATATATCATCCAGGAATACAATGACACACTGATCAAGATAAGTGCAAAATACACCATTCATCAAACTCATAAATACTAATGGCACATTGGTTAACCCAAAGGATACAACTATGAACTCATAATGCCCATACCATATATGAAAAGTTGTTTAATGAATATCAACCTCTTGAATACAAAGTTGATGGTGTCTTGACTTAAGATCAATCTTTGAGAACACTCAAGCTCCTTTCATCTAATTGAACAAGTCATCTATCCTCAACAAAGGATAATGATTCTTCACCATCACCTTATTCAGCTATTGATAATCAATGTACACATGCAAAGAACCATCCTTGTTCTTCACAAAGATGACTAATGAACCCCATAGGGATAGACTATGATGAATATGGCCCTTGGCCAACAATTCCTTCAACTGCAATCTAAGCTCACTCAACTTCTGAGCAATCATGAGGTAAGGAGCTCATGAAATCAGCTCTTCTCCTAGTACAAGATCAATCAAAAAATTTATGTCACCTCATGGTAGCATACCTGGAATCTCATTAGGAAATGCATCGGCATACTCATGAAGGAGTGGGTGATCATCAAGTGTCACCATAAATCTCTTGACTTCCTCAAGATCACTAAGAGACACAAGAAACAATTGGAAGCCCTTCCACACACTTTGCTTCAGCTAATTAGCTAAGATCATATGAAGTGAGACTGGTCTCTAAACTCCCAAAAGTTCTACCTACCCACCAGTGTTGTCAACACACTGTACCACCTTATGATAGAAATTGATATTCACCTAATGAGTCGATAGCCAATCCATGCCCAACACAATGTCATATGATCCCAAAGGAAGAATGTGTAGATCTATTATGGTGGTGAAGGTACCTAAACAAAAACTAAAACCTCTAACCAATGAGTCTACAACCACCTTAGAACCTTTGGCTAACTCCACCTACCACCTATCAACCTAACACAACAAGAGATGGTGAAATGAAAGAATTTGAAGCACTAGAGTCAAGCAAAACTAAAGTTGAAATGCCATGCAACATACCTATAGCCTTAACTACTATACCTTGGTGCTCAGCTTGATGGTTGTCAACCACCACAAAGACTATAATTCTGACCTGCATCTCCTATAGTAGGCTCAAATCTCACTCCACCCGTACTATGTTCTATGAATGGTTTGATGGAACAATCAAAAGATTTATGGCAAGGCTGGTCACAAGAATAATAGTTCCCTCCAAAGATGACACCTGTTCCATGACCACCTTGAGTAGCACTAGGGTAAGATGCTCTACCCTTGCTAGAATTTTGCTGAGCACTCTGAGGAGGAAAATCTTGCTAAGATTTTTGTTCTTGATTCTGGTTATCTCTCTTCTTCCCTAACATACTAGGACATTGACCACCTTTGGTTAAATAACCCTTCTATTGATTACAATGAGAACTAGCCTCAGCAGGTGCTAATTGGGTCTAGGACTTTCCAGAGGACTAGGAATACTATGCATCCTATCTAGAATTCTGAGTACTTTGGTTTTGAGAACCAGATTTACCACTATAACCCCCTAGCCACATTTTCCTCTATGATCCTTGCCTTCTCCATGGCAAGAGCAAGTGTCCTTGGTTGATTAGAACAAACATCTCTAATGATGGAGTCTCTAAGACCCTTAACAAAATGTTGGGTGATGATTGCATCATGCCTATAGCTTGAATATTTTTCAGACTGAGAAAATTCTTGTCATAATGATCAACCATCATAAAGCCTTGTTTAAGCTCATGGAATTCATCAATGCGAGCTTTACGATAAAATGGTGACAGAAACTTCTCTCTGAACCTTTCCTCAAATATCTCCCAGGTGAGATCTATGACATTGATACCAAGCCTTTAACTCTCTCCATCCCACCAAATGGAACCATGTTCCCTTAGCTATGTGATCATACAATGGGCCTTTATGTTTCTCCCATAAGGTAATAATGAGAAAGAATGCCCCATATCTAGTAACCAAGTCTTAGCCTTGAGTCTTATTCACTAGCCATCAAACTCTGGTGGTTTGGACCTCTGAAGTTCTTGCATCATCTTAATCTGAGTGAGATCAACATCATCCCAGCCATGGCCTCTCCAATGATGCCTTATTCCACTAAGTGGTGTATGAGAATGTTCACACTCACACTCATATTCCTCCTCTTTATGCTTTGAATGGTGGGACTCTCTGTGATGAGATCCCTCTTCCTACTCCTGATCATGCTAGCACTCCTTAATACAAGGGCCCAACTGAGCAAGAATCTCCTAGAGTACTAGAAAAAATACCCCCACATCATCTTGATTAGTATTATTACCTCATTATCCCTCTTTATCTTGATGTTCCTCTTTATGATGTTTATTTCCATGGTTACCACTATGGGTACCACCACGGCCACTAGGTCTACATGTAGGAGGTATCACTGTAGGAACAACAAGACAATGTCAGAAAAGTCAAATCACAATCATAAGATTCGAAAGCATGAACCAACAAGATAACAATTAATCAAACATAATATAGCAATATACAATAGTAAGAAAAACCATAGCGGAAGCATAACACAAAGATCCCAATGTTGCAACATGAGCTCTGATACTAGATGTAATGCCCTACCCGAAGATCCTTGGAACAAGGATGAAATGTAAGAAAGATCATTTTTTTTTAAAAAAGTGTAAGTGTACTTGACAAAAACATACACGGATAACAAAGATCACAATGGAAGACTGATAATCATCCAACACCAACAGATCTCCAAATGCCACTACTAACCAAAACATAAGAGATCAACCAAGCTAAAAGACAAATACTAACTCTTGAAAATTGGTTAAGTCTAAACATGCTATCACATCACCTAGATAACATCAAAGTAGATAACATTGCCTATCACATGCTAAACATCATAATAAGGAATGCATCAAAACTAATATCATGTAACATGATATACAAGCAGCCCAATGAAAGCATAAATCACAAGAAAGCATACTCTAGAACCGAAGTACCAAGTAAACACATCTAGCAATAGTCACACTAGGATATAAGACTTTCTTTGTACACTAGTCCCTAGTAGTGGTGAAGGTAGCTATGCCTCCCAACCATGTGGCACCTATAGGTCCACACCCACCATCCTGATGGAGATAATGATCCAACCAAAAACACATGCAAAACAAAAATCCATGGCTAACACACACACCAAGCAATATGATCACTAAATCAAAGACATAGACAATGCATAAACTATAGGTCATGGTCAAACATCTCAATGGGCTACTGAGTAGGGACTAACATCATGGAGAGTCACTTGGCATCGACAAGCCCAAGCTCGGATCATGTGTTTGAACTCCTCAACGAAGGGCCTTACACACACATTTTATTATCTTAAGTTTTATTACCATCCAATGTATTATTTAGTTATCACTTATTTAAAACTTCCTTTGCTAACGCTATGGGAAAAGGTCACCAAGTTGCAAGTTAGAAGCCCCCTCCATATGCTACCCTACCCTACCCATGCTCATCCAATGATGAGTGCCTGGAGGCATGCAAATTCCCAACCCAGCCCCAATGATCATATTTTTGGAAGTATCATGAAATACCAAGACTTGCAAGTTTCTCAATAAATGTACGTGCATGTAGTCATGTGTGGCACACCACTATCATGAAAATTAAAGCATAAGGACTAGATGAGAACACAAGCAGAAAGTCACTCAATTGAAAATAGACTCAAGAGGATGGTTACAACACACATTCCAATGCAACATAAACAATACAATAGTGGTCTGACGGATATCCAAATAGATCATCCAAATCCATGAACCACATTGTGTTGAGAAAACTTGAGGAAATAGGGTGGCACCCCAAATTTTGAAAAAAAATTGAAATTAAAACCCATTTGGCCTTTGGGTGCAAAAACCTCAGAAATCCAAAAATAGAAGAGTTCAGATGTTGTATTCAAAAACAGCTAGCATAACAGCTTAAAACCACAAACCCCCATCCTAAAAATAGGGAAAATGTTCATACCTGACCAACCGGGTAGAACCAACATACAGAAATGGAGGGAAACACTAATTCTCAACCTCTTAACATACTGCTACAAGAAATGGAAGCTAAAATGGAGCAAAAGAAATAATACAGAAAGGCCCTACCTAACAAAAAAAGGGCAGAATCCCTAAACATCCTGATAAAATAAATAACCTACTTAAATTACCAAAATGGCGACAAAGCAAGGTCTCCCCAAGCCAGATCCAATGAGACTAACCTCATGAAAATCCCATGCTCATAGCTCCCAAAATGAATAGAAAATGAATCCTTTAGAAGAGGATTTCTAAAATAGCTCTCAAATTTCTATTTCTAAAAAGTTAGAAGTGAATAATGAATTCACTTTTCCAACACTTATTCACTTTTTGAGTGAATAGTCTATTATGGAAAATAGCCAAGTGGAGTAGCTAAACTCTGAATCAACCCAAACGAAAATAGGTTATTATCTGTAATGGAAATTCACCTAAGGAAAACTTTCTAGAAATTAACTCCAAAAATATTTAAAGCCTGAAAACTCAAAAACATAGAAAATCACTTAACACTTTTGTGACAGAGCAAACCTCTAAATGCACAGACATGCTCACAGGTCTAATCACATAATGCAGATAAGTTTAAATTTACTAATCACTGAAGGTTTTAATTTAAAACAACTAAATAAGGATATGTCGACCATACAAGGATGACATTGGTAAAATATGAATGGTTGAATCACTAACTCCATAGGCCACTTCTAGGGATGCAATTCTTGCACACTAAAACACACGATCAAGTGCAATTGTATATAATATAATAGCTAAAGCAATTAATGCATTAAATAACTAATTAATCCATTTACACCACTCACATTCATAGAAAGCATAAAGATACATGAATGAAGTGTATCATCATATCATAAAATCCATCACATAACATAATCAACAAATATGTCCAATAAACCTTAAAACCCAATATTATCATAGATCTACTATCATCTCAAAATAGCCTCAACATGCAAATATGATAAACTAAATAGCATAGCAATATAACATCTATGGTACTAAAGCAATGTATAACATCCAACCCTCAGGTCATCTCAAAGTACATAAACAATAAGAGTATCAAGTATCTATCAAATCAAAATAAACAAGGTACAAACTACAAACACGAGAGGTATTGCAATTCTTGCTAGATAGCATTTGAATTTCTCAAATGATTCTAACTTTTCTCTAAGATACATAATAGTCATCAACAAAAAAAATTAAGAAGCTTTCTATTCCAATAGGTCCACATAGGTCAGTATGCACAATTTCTATGACATCTTCAAACCGATAGTTTTTTCTCTTAAAACTAATCTTTCCCATTTTGCCAATCTGACAATTTTTGCACAAACCAACATCTATATTTTTCAAACTAGGAATACATCTTACTTTATTGAATTTTATTATCTTGACCATATTATCAAAGTTTACATGAAATAATCTCCTCTGTCGTAACCAACTTTCTTCCATTTGAGCAATGCAACATGAACAATCACCAAGATCAAGATAAAATAGGTTACCTCTTGTTTGCTTTCCTAACTCAATTAGATTCCCTTTGTCATAAAATAGTCTTTCCTTGCTATGCATGAATTCTACCTTGAATCTAATGTTGATTAGCTATGCCATGCTCAATAGATTATGTTTTAGTCCTTCAACCCACTAGGAATTGTCACATACAAGTTCTTTGGTTAATGAGATTCGGCCTTTCCATTTTATGCAACAAGGTTAATTATTTCCAAATCTTACACTACCTCCATCATAGTGTTCAAAGTGTTCAAATTTTGTTTTATCTCTAATCATACGATGTGAACATCTACTATTTATGATCCATGTGTCATTTTTACTAATATGAGAGATAAGTGCCATCTTATCTTCTTCTTCATGAAATTCATCTTTCACAACAATGTATACTATTTCATCTTCATTGTTATCAAAATCTTTAACCATAAAATGAGTCTTCTTATGTTTTTCCTTGAATGGTTTGTGATTTTTTAAATTCTTCTTGTCATTATACTTGTGAATCTTCTTCTCATTCTTGCTTTCTTTGTTTGGGGCACCTAGCAGCAATATGACCAATCTCTTCACATGAAAAAAAGATTAGGGGAACTTTACCTTTGTATTTTCCTCTACTTCTACAATATTTCTTTGCAAGTAAAGCTTCAAAAATTTCAAGATCATTATAAAAACTCTCCTTAGATTCCTCTTCACTTTCTAAATGAGTGTCCTTTATTTTCTTTCCTTTCTCTTTGAGTGAAAGTTTGGCCACAAATGCAAATTCAATAGTTTTAGTTGGAACATAATTGTCATAGTTGTCTAGCTCAAAATTTGTCAATCTTCCTACTAAGGTATCCAAACTTATCTTGTGATTTGGTGCACACCTCTTTTCTTAAATAGTAGATACTGTGATTGAATAGATGGGAAACAATGTTCTGAAAACTTTACTTACAATGGTTTCATCCTTGATTTCTCCTCAAGAAGCTCTAATTTCACTAACACTAGCTTTGATTCTTTCCACATATTTGGTAGCATTTTCATCTTCTCTCATTTTTATTTGATCAAACTATCCTCTAAGGCTTTCTAATTTGGCTCTCCTCACGTTATCATCACCACCATAGATGTCCTTTATCTTGTTCCATATATCAAAAGTAGTTTTGCAGTCTTTGATCTCATAAAATTCATCATAGCTAAGAGTAGATGCAATATCAATCATCATGATCTTATGGTTCTTTTTCTCAACAAGATCTCTAATAGATAATCTACCAATAGGGGTTTTCTATTCTTTATCAAGGTATTTCAAACCTGAATCACTAATGGTAGCTAGATGAAGTCTCATGAGTCCTTGACATGCTTAAAATTTATCTCTATTTAGCTTTGAAATCTCTCTCTTGTAAGACATCCTAATCTTTAGCTTAGGTCCTCGAAACCTTTCCTACAAGCACCAAATAATCTGATACCAATTGTTGGAAATATAGGAGTAACTGACTGAGAGGGGGGGGGGGTGAATTATTTGCCACTAAAATGAATCCTAGATCCCTTAGATATCATCAATAAAAATTTTGACTAAGAAAACTGATTACTGCTATTATGTTGTAACTTGGTAAATGCAAAGTGTGATCTACTTTTAGCTGATCTTAAAACATTAACAGTGATTAATTTGCAAGCACAAGAGAAATAAAATGAACACATGGGACCCTACGATTTAATGTGAAAAACTAGTATAGAAAAAACTACCAATGTAACTAGTTACCATATTTCACTCTTATGAAGTGAGCCCTGTTAGGAGCCAACTTGGTTAAAGCTTACAAAACACACTATTAGGTGTGACTCACCCTATTAGGAGTGGCCTTGAAAGAAGTCTTGAACAAATTCAATGGAACTATCACCTTGTTAAAGGATTTACAACTAGCTATTAAACCAATTTTGTTAAGAGATTTTAGATCACTGCTATAATAGTGAGAGAGTAACAATGAGATGACTTGACCGTGATGCAACTAAATTACTGATTATAGATCCCTATTCTACTTCATACTTGATCCTTCCTAATTGAATAATTATTTTCTACTCCACAAGGATACTTGCTTATCCTTCAAATTCACTCTCACTCTTTCTTTTTCAATTCAATTAATACACTTGCACACACACTAGAAATCTCAACTTGACCTTTCATTTATACCATCTAGATTATCAATGTAATGCCCCGCCAAGGGATCCAAAGAATTAACCTAGAATTTCACTAAGTTTAGTAGCATTTTTTTTTTTTGAAAGTAAATACCACATATAACTAATGCACAATAATGGAAGCAATAGTAATGTCCATCTGAAATTAAACATAACATACATAACAGATTACATTCTTTAAGATCCCTTAACGTTGAATTACATACATGAATCCATTTAGTACAACATCCACATGAAATAATAATGATAAGTCCAATGTTTATACATTACATTTCAAATACTCAATCATCCAGTATACATGTCACAGGGTATGACAAGCTCAAAAGAATATACATACATAGAATAAGGTACATCATCCTATTCTAATCCATGATACATCAAAGTATAGTATATCACATGATACACATGATACAACATCATAGAAGACATATACACCCATCATAAAGATGAAACATAATAATCTAAGTGCATGGTTCCTCCCAACCGTTAATAGCATCATTAGACCATCATGGATCCTAGCCATCCCTCCGTGAGTAACATTTCAAATCACTGAAGAGATCATCGATATTACATAGTAGGAATGTCGCTCCTAATATATACAACATCATATGTAGAAAGTAATCTAACATAAGATAACAACATCTAACATATGCTAATCATCAATGAAAAAGGATACATATCCACCATCATGAAGGACGCACCAGCCATGATGTCTCAATGAATCTAAAAATGATAAGAGTGGAAAATACACTACCACCCGACTGTGTGGTACCTACATGGTCCACTCCCACCGTGCTAAAGAGATAATCTAAAGTCCCAAATAGGCTATCAAAATCACATAGCACATATCTCTATAAGTCTATGAATCCTAAAAGTATACTAACTCAAAGGTTCCAAACACAAAATCTAACATCTAATCCTAGAGGCACACAATGACATGTAGGAACCTACTATGCAAGCGAGAAAGTGTCATCGCAATTATCAGGTACAAGTTACCCTAGCAGTTAGCTAAACTCCACGGGTCCATACTGATTTCATGTGGCCACTAGTATCCTCTCATACTGACGAGGCATACTACAGAATGCAAGGTCACAACCATGTGTCTCACTACTCCCATCCTAGCCTGTACAAGCACTCAAGGCATGGGCGAGAATAAAACACTTATCCTTTTAGGTTCATTCAGTTATTATTAGGTGTGAATGTTATCACTTATTAATCCAACTTACAATGAGTTACCCTGGCAGCCTCTTAGGGCCCTGGCCCCCATTGCAAGCCACTTCTCGTCACTACATGTAGATATCCTACCCTAATGCTCATGGAATCATAAATCTCAAAATCACAAAAGATAATCCATAAAATCATCAAATATGCATAAAAGCATCAAATCTCCATGAGCTAACATCCATAGAAAATCATGATCACAACAACTCTCTATTGGCAACTGAAGCATCACTAATAATCAGAGTATCCAATGGTTCTCAATAACCAAAATATATATCTCAATCATATTGATCAAATACTTCAAAAATGGTTGAGTCAAACATGTCACATCATGACATCATCAATAATAAATCCACATCACAGTCCCATCATGGCGACTAGAAAATGACCATGGATAACTAATTGATGACCAAAATAATGGTTAAGTCAAGTGTCTCATACATAAGAATCTCAACTATAACAATCAGTAATCACAACCAATACATAGAGCATTCCATCACATAACCATGGTTGGGTTTATAAAGATTGAGATTAAAACATCATCATGTCACCACAATCACATAACCCCCAAGCCTCTGGTAGACGTCCTATACTGGTCAACACTAGTCAACCCAAAACCCAAAACAATAGCATAAAGAATACACAATGCAAACACATGTTTTGGTTTTACCAAGTTTACAACTTGAATTTAAATGTAGAGATCTCAGTTTAAGTTTCCAAGTTTGAAGAATGAATGAAGGAACACATATATTGTTTTTGGATAAAAGTTTTCCTTAATAGAACTAAAAATCCATTTTCCAATTTATAATATTTGTTTGATACATCCCCCACCAAACTATCAATTCTTTATTTAATAATTTAAAATAATTAAATTATTAAATAGTTGAAAGTTATTAAAGAGTCACCTTTATGAAAATAAACCTTCAATATAAATCATTTATCAAATAATATTAACTTAAATTTATTACTAATATATTTACATATTACATATATACATATATACATATATACATATATACATATATATATACATACATACATATGTAAATATATAAATAGTTATTACGTTTCATAAAATTGATTTAACAATTTCGATTGACTCCATATTATATAACAATGAGAATCGATTTTGTATAACGTTTTAACATAAATTTTTTTTGCAACATAAATTTTTTGCATAACACTATTATTAATTAACCCCCCCCCCCCCAACTCTTGTTGCAGTACACAATACCTGCGGTCGTAGGCACTGAGTCGACAGTGGGTACGTAGTACTCCTGTCGCTACAAACCTGCGACGGCAGGCCTCTGCCTTCCGTAGGCATGGGGTACAAATCGTGCCCATGGAATTTTAATGTATACTTTTTTTTAACATTGTTTCCACACGATATGAATCACGATGCGATTTATTAAGTTTCCCCACTGCGATTTGTCAATCATTCAATTCGGTGCATTATATATATATATATATACATATGTATATATATATCAGTATATATATATGTATGTATATATATATCAGTATATATATATGTATGTATATATATATATATTCAAATTTTATAATAGATTCATAATAAATGTATACATATGCATATGTATGCAGATCTGAATATATAGGCATGTATGTCTTTTTTCCACAAAGATTATATCTACAATTTAGGAATTTTAAAATATTTTCATTATAGATCCACTCAATTAATTTTCTAATGGATTTGGCTATAAATTAAACCCTAGCCTCGTGATCTTTCAGATGTATGCATATAAAATTCTCCAATAAATTAATCTACCCATATTGAGAATGCATATAAATATGAAACTTCTCAGAAGACATATGGAAGACACGAAGAAGACAGGGAATGCATGATGCAAAAATAGCATAAATTAAAATCACAAGAATCTACCCAAATTCTAATGCTAAATCGCTCTTCCTCAGAAAATCTGCAGAGTAAGCTCCTCCCTTCTTCAGAATTCTTGAGTCCTCCAATGCTCCAATTCCACTCCCAACGCTGTCTCTAAGCTTCTATGAATGCTTGAATATAAAGATCTTTTAGGAAACATCTAGAATGCTTCTAGAAATAGCTGGAAGGTTTCACCAACTAAGCATGGGTCTTTTCCAACCTTCAAGATCAGCCATAGGGTTGTAGACACCATGTGCTTAATTGATGCACTAACCCCCGTGTTGTTGACACATGAGAAATAGAGAAGTGTGTTAATTCTCATGCAAGCTTATAACTCCAATTTACTTTTTATATAATTTCTATTTAAATATTTATAACTTTTCTTTTAATTTTTATAACTTTTATTATTATTATTTATTTATTACTTTATTATTATTATTTTTTTATTATTAATTTTAATTTCTAATTTTCTTTTATTTAATTCATTTTTCCTCAATAATTCACATTTAATTAATTACAATTAAAATATCAAATAACATGATATTTAATATTAATTTCCTCAAATAATTAGTTTATTAATTAAATCTATTTATTAAGACTTTAATTAATAGAAAATTCACCATAGACCTCCAAGATAAAATATGAAAACCCATCATAGAGAAAATCACTCAAAATTAGTCTAAAGGGTTAACAATCACGAATTATGTCATCCGACACATTTGGTGGGTAAAATATCTAGATACTTGTCCTACCTCACTAGGACAATTGGTTTAAAGGTTTGGGATTTGGACTTGAGAATCTATCTCCCTTCTCTTATCATTGAGGTAGTATAATAGGGTACGCTCATCCTGGCAATTCAGGGAAGTCGATACCCGGTACCTGCAATCTACAAAAATACCATGCATGTACATACAATATATATAATGCTAAGCTAAACAAATAATGGCAAGAAGCGGTGCATCATGTAGATCTCGACTAAGCAGGTGACTACGACTCCCTTCCTTAACCACATCAGAAACGCCATACAATGAGAAAACACGCACACCATACACATGCAAGTATGGGGTAAGTATCCATAATAAAACACATAAGATAATAAACCATCCATCTAATCATCAATAATAACAAAAAATAGTATAATGATCATCATGTATCCATGAAATGTAAAGTCTAAATGATCTCATCATATAACCACTAAATCCATAACATAATGTCTGATAGTGTCAAAACAATACCACTAATCCATCAACATAAAACTAGTCTATCATAGTCTGATAATAACAACAATGTCCAGAAAAGATGTGAATGAGGGTAGGCACTACATCCACCCCCCCTTGGGTTAGGCTTACTCCTGGAAGCCTACAAATAAGTAGGGATATAACTCCCACAATCTAGCTGCATCCTCCCATGTAGTTGAAGAATCATTAGTAGGGTCCCATTAGACCCTTACCTGCTCAATGGTTCGACCTCTGAGGGTCAAATACCACTGCTCCAGAATATGAACTGGCTTGAAAGCCAGCTACCCATCCTCTACCTGCAATGCATTCCAATCAAGAACATGTACAATATTAGGAATATACTGCCGAAGCACTGAAACATGGAAAACGTCATGAATGCGAGCTAGGCTAGGCGGTAGAGCAAGGTGGTAAGCAACTAGGCCAATCCTCTCTAGAATCTTGAATGGTCCAACAAAATGAGGTGCTAGCTTAGAACCCTTTCCGTTCTGGATTGGACTCTTTCGCGGTCGCACTCTTAGGAACACCTTATCTCCCATAGAAAACTGCTTATCAATCCTATGAGCATCGGCATACTTCTTCTACCTATCCTGTGCTATAGTCAAGTGCTCACAGATACACACTACCTGTTGCTCCTTATCACGAAGCATCTCAGGACCCAACAGGATGCAATCCTCAAGACTATTCCAACTCAATGGTGAATGACAAGCACGTCCATATAATGCCTGAAATGGTGCCATGCCAATAGAACTATGATACCCATTGTTGTAAGCAAACTCCACTAAGTAGAGATAATCCTCCCAAGGTGTCTACCTATCCATTACATACATCCATAACATATCCTTCAAAACCTGATTCACCCTCTCTTTCTAACCATCAGTCTCTGGATGATATGCTGAACTGAAGTTTAACTGCGCTCCAAGCTCATGCTGCAGTGATGTCCAGAATGCAGATGTGAATATAGGATCCCTGTCAGAAATGATCTTTCTAGGAATACCATGTAATCTCACAATATCACACATAAAGACATTAGCTATAGAAGCTGCTATGTAGGAAGACCTAATCGGTGAAAAATGCACCACCTTAGTTAATCGATCAACGGTGACCATGATAGCATCATGATGTTGAACTATCATAGGTAATCCCACAATGAGATCCATGGAGATGATATCCCACTTCTAAGAAGGAATGAGATTTGGCTACAAAAGTCCAGCCAGGTGCTGATGTTCTACCTTAACTCTCTGACACTCAAGGCACCTAGCCACAAAATCAGCAATATCTCGCTTCATCCTTGACCAAAAGAACAAACGTTTAAAATCAGCATGCATCTTCTTGACACCGGGATGTGCTGATTAAGGTGTACGATGGGCTTCTGCTAGTATCAATGTGCGAAGCTCATTCAAAAATGGCACATAAATCCTCCTCAAATGTCTCAAAAGATCTTCTGAATCTCGAACGTAACTTGCAAACTTACCTTCCAAAGATCTTCCTGAATCAATCTCTTTACACACTTCCTAATACCAGGAATGTATAGGAAGTGCCTGAAGAATCTGACTCCTCAAATCCACACTAAAAGTCATCGATGATACCACATGTCTCCTACAACTCAAAGCATCCGCCACCACATTCTCCTTACCCTGAATGTACTTAACCTCAAAATCATACACGCATAGAAACTCCATCCATCGCCTTTGGTGAGCATTCAAATTATGCTGAGTAAAAATGTACTGAAGACTACGATGATCGCTATGTAGCTCAAATCTGTGCCCCAACAAGAAGTGTCTCCACCTTGTAAAAGCATGAACTACTGCTGCTAACTCAAGATCATGCGTAAGATAATTTAACTCATGATCCTTGAGCTTGCGTGATTCATACGCAATCACCTGTCCATTCTGCATCAACACTACCCCAATCCCTTCAAGAGAGGCATCTATACATACCATGAAATCACCTTCTAGATCAGGTACAACTAGAATTGGTGCACTAGTCAAAAGCTCCTTGAGCTTCTGAAAAGCTTCCTCGCATTTCTCTGTCCATACGAACTTCTTTCCTTTCCTTTAAAGAGAAGTGATAGGATGTGCTATCCTAGAGAAGGTCTGGACAAATCTGTGATAATAACCAGCTAAACCCATGAAACTACGAATCTCTAACACATTAGTCAGTGTCGGCCAATCTATTATCACCTAAATCTTTGCAGGATCCACTAAAATACCATCACCTGAAATAACATGCCCTAAATACTGAATCTTTGATTTGAAGAATTCACACTTAGCTGCATTGGGATAAAGCTGATTGTCTCTCAAACACTGCAATACCAACCGCAGGTGTTCCTCATGCTCCTTCCAAGTCCTAGAATATATCAATATGTCATCAAGAAACACAAGTACAAACCTGTCTAGATAAGATCAGAACATGCCATTCATTTAACTCATGAAATTGATGGAGCATTAGTCAATCCAAAAGGTACCACTATGAACTCATAATGTCCATAGCATGTTCAAAAAGCAATCTTGTGAATATTTGCTTCCTTAATGCGAAGCTGGTGGTATCCTGACTTAAGATCAATCTTGGAGAATATTGCAGCTCCCTTGATCTGATCGAATAAGTCATCAATCCTAGGTAAACAATACCTATTCTTAATAGTCACCTTATTCAACTTTTCGTAGTCGATACAAAGGCACAAAGAACTGTCTTTCTTCTTCACAAAGAGCACTGGAGCTCCCCATGGTGATACACTAGGTCAAATGCTCCCTTTGGCAAAAAGTTCCTCTAGCTGAAGACATAGCTCACCCAATTCCTGAGTATTCATGCGATAAGGAGCTTTAGAGATAGGTTCTGCTCCAGGAATCAAATCAATACTAAAGTCAATGTCCCTCTTCGGAGGCATGCCTAGAATCTCACTTGGAAAAACATCTATGTACTCCTGCAAAATTAGGTGATCTAAAGTCTCCCTCATGGGATCTTCTCCATCATGATCATTTACCATAATAGAAAATATCTGACATCCCTTACAAAAACTTTGCTTCAATTTCATAGCAAAGATCATCTGCAAAGATATAGGCCTTGGTATCCCAACTATCTGCACATCATTCCCTTGGTCATCTTGGCACATAATAATCTTCTTCCTACAATCTATACTGGCTCTATGAGATCAAATCCAGTCCATGCCTAAAACCACATCATAGGAAAAAAGGGGTATGACTCAAAGATCCACTGCCGTATCAAAGCTTCCTAAGCTAAGCCCACACTTATGAACTACAGAATCTATGGAGACCTTAATGCCTAAGGCTAGTTCCACTTGCCAACCATGACCTTGCTTCACCGCATCCAACTTACACTTAGAAACTATAGATGGTGAAATAAATGAATCTGTAGCTCTTGAATCAAAAAATACTAAAAAAAATATACCTCTAATAGCACCTATGGTCTCAACCATTGTTCCTTGATGATCTGTCTGACGCTGATCAACTACTACAAAAACTCTATGAATTCTACCTACATCACCAATTGTAGGCTCTGAAACTGTAGGTCTAGGTCCTGAAAACTGAGGTGCTCACTGAGGACACTGAGCTGCATAATGTCCAATCTGACCACATGAAAAACATTTCATATTTCTACCAGAACCTGTTCCCATAGATGGTACATTAGATTGCTGACGACTGTTCTTGCTAACAAAAGACTGGCTACTCTGAGCTGGTTGATTGGACTAATTCTGTTTATTGTGTTGAGCATTGTGGTTTTTCTTGGTGTTAGAGCCTTTTCCACTGCCTTGAGCTTGAGAATTTGAGCCCTTCTGTTGTTGTGTCTGCTGAGACTATTGCTGATACTGTTTCCCCTTAGAGAAAGAAAACTCCTTGTTACCACCTGAATTATAGTTGCTTTTAGATCTTGATGTTGCTGGCGCTCCTACAAAACCACCTTGACCAAGGTTGACACTTTTCTCAACAAGGATAGCTCGATGCACCGCATCCTTGAGGGTGTTTGGCTCAAATACCTTACCTCCCCCAACAATGCATCTATTCAATCCCCTAATAAAATTTTGTGTCAACTGAGCTAAATTTTCACTAAACCCTGAAAAAGACATGAGCTCATAAAACTTACGCTCATACTTGATTACTGACAAAGTATACTATTTGAGATTATGAAATTCATCGTCCCTTTACTATTTCCATTCCTCTGGTAGGAATCATTCACGAAAACTCTCTAGAAATAACTCCCATGTAACACTGTTCATATCGATTCCCAACTTCTTCTCCTCTATCATCCACCAAGTGGCCCAAAAATTCTCTAAATTAGTGATCGCAAATCTTGCCTTAACATTGCTGTCAAACTCCTGCATGGCAAAAATCCTATCGAGGGAAATAAGCCACTGCTCAGCCACATAACCAGAACCTTGCCCATTGAAAGGCTTAACCTTGGATCTTGAAAGATTCTTCATCTAAGTGTACCCAATGGACCTCTGACGTTCCTTCCGAGGACTTCTAGATCTGGGTCTATGCTCTTGTTTTGTCTGATGCACTTTGGGCTATTCTTGAACAGGAGGTAGACGTTCTAAAATAGTCTGCATCATCTATCTCAAACTGACCTCTTCAAACTCAGCTTGGTCCTCTCTACGGCTCTCTTCCTGCTACCTACTAGAGTGTTCTTCCTGCTCTCTACATGAGCCGATCCCTCATGGGCAGACTCATGGACACTGATAGCTCTGCCATTACCATGGCCTCTACCACAGCCTCTAACAGAAGACCTAGTCCCAAATACCATCCTACAATAGTACAAGGTACTAAGTTTAGTTCTATGTATAGGTTTAAGTAAAATTTCCAGTTTTGAAACTAAGTGTTGAAGTATGAAAAATATTCAAGTAACAATTCAAGTTTTTCTTCAATTCACCTAGATCAAGTTTGGAAAGTTACACTTAATAGTTCAAAGTTCTAGTTATTCCAAACTACCCAGAGCTCCCAATGTAGAAATTTGGGCTCTGATACCAAATGTAATGCCCCGCCAAGGGATCCAAAGAATTAACCTAGAATTTCACTAAGTTTAGTACGATTTTTTTTTTTTTTGAAAGTAAATACCACATATAACTAATGCATAATAACGGAAGAAATAGTAATGTCCATCTGAAATTAAACATAACATACATAACAGATTACATTCTTTAAGATCCCTTAACGTTGAATTACATACATGAATCCATTTAGTACAACATCCACATGAAATAATAATGATAAGTCCAATGTTTATACATTACATTTCAAATACTCAATCATCCACTACACATGTCACAGGGTATGAAAAGGTCAAAAGAATATACATACATAGAATAAGGTACATCATCCTATTCTAATCCATGATACATCAAAGTAGAGATAATCACATGATACACATGATGCAACATCATAGAAGACATATACATCCATCATAAAGATCAAACATAATAAACTAAGTGCACGGTTCCTCCCAACCATTAATAGCATCATTAGACCATCATGGATCCTAGCCATCCCTCCGTGCGTAACATTCCAAATCACTGAAGAGATCATCGATATTACATAGTAGGAATGTCACTCCTAATATATACAACATCATATGTAGAAAGTAATCTAACATAAGATAACAACATCTAACATATGCTAATCATCAATGAAAAAGGATACATATCCACCATCATGAAGGACGCATTAGCCACGATGTCTCAATGAATCTCAAAATGATAAGAGTGGAAAATACACTACCACCCAACTGCATGGTACCTACGTGGTTCACTCCCACCATGCTAAGGAGATAATCTAAAGTCCCAAATAGGCTATCAAAATCACATAGCACATATCTCTATAAGTCAAGGAGTCCTAAAAGTATACTAACTCAAAGGTTCCAAACAAAAAATTTGACATCTAATCCCAAAGGCACACAATGACATGTAGGAACTTACTATGCAAGTGGGAAAGTGTCATCGCAATTATCACGTACAAGTTACCCTGGCAGTTAGCTAAACTCCACGGGTCCATACTGATTTTATGCGGCCACTAGTATCCTCTCATACTGATGAGGCATACTAGGGAATGTAAGGTCGCAACCATGCATCTCACTACTCCCATCCTAGCCTGTACAAGCACTCAAAGCATGGGCGAGAACAAAACACTTATCTTTTTAGGTTCATTCAGTTAGTACTAGGTGTGAATGTTATCACTTATTAATCCAAC